>CM061142.1:204202899-204439334 GCA_030789695.1 Scilla litardierei
ATTTTGAGGGGATATCTTAAATGAACCGTGCCCGAGGGCACGGGTTATGACTAGTGTATATATATATATATATATATATATATATATATATATATATATATATATATATATATATGGATCACTTTTCAAAAAATATTTTTTTTTGTAGAGCAGGTGTCAGTTTCAAAGTTTCGAAAAAGGAAAAATACTTAATTTAGCAGCCCATGATCCACAAGAATGGAGTAGTATATTAGACATATGGAAAAATTTGGTAGTGTATATATATATATATATATATATATATATATATATATATATATATATATATATATATATATATATATATATATATATATATATATATATATATAGTAATGCTAATATGAGATGGTGAGATGGTGAGATGAGATATTCATATCTCGAACTAGCCAAAACTATTTGCCAAATCATCAATCGGAACCGGCCATCTTCTTCTATCTATCAAGTGATCTTTATGTATAATTTTTTGTGTCATTTGGACATTTCTATCAGATCCATCAAGTGTTTGCAAGATGAACGGTTTACAAGCTGCCTGTAAATGTAACAAAAATGGAACGGGTTGATCCATAGGATTTTGGGGTTTATAATCTCTAATTTTTTTGGGTATTGATCTATCGACATGCTCTTGAAGATGAACGGTGCCGATCGTTAATTGGTGTTGCCGATTGTGCTAGCTCACGATAACGATTTGAGCTCACCATCTCATAATAGCATTACTATATATATATATATGTATATATATATATATATATATATATATATATATATATATATGGATCACTTTTCAAAAAATATATTTTTTTTGTAGAGCAGGTGACACCTGATCCATATATATATATATTATGAAAAGTGATCCATATATATATATATATATATATATATATATATATATATATATATATATATATATATATATATATATATATATATATATATATATATATATATATATTGCAGGGAATAATTTTAGTGCCTATCGGGAGTCGAAGTCAGGACCATTCAGAGAGGAATGGAACGCACTGACATTTCTTGTTTGCCCAGTGGTAGTGCGTTCCATTCCTCTCTGAATGGTCCTAACTTCGACTCCCGATAGGCACTAAAATTATTCCCTGCAATATATATATATATATATATATATATATATATATATACACACTAGTCATAACCCGTGCCCGCGGGCACGGTTCATTTAAGATGTTCTCCCACGAAATTCTTGTTCCCAAAAAATTATTTCCACAACCAAAATTTAAAAGAACAACAAATTGGAGTCTAATATCAAATTAAGAATAATTTAATGACCTTATTTCAGAAAAGAAACCCCAGAAAATTCTGATGTTGGTTCTGTAACAAAATGACCAAGTTAATGATGTGTTATATCCATCCCTCTTACAACATGTGCGTTGAACATCCATCAAACTCATTTGCTAAATCATGCCATGGGCAATAGCTAAGAAATATGTCTTTAAGAGACATAATGAAAGTTTAGCTATCAACTGAAACCAGACATCCACTAACACTAAGTTAGCTGTCAATCAAAATACTTTCTACAACCTGCATTAGGATGAGTTAATAAGTACACTTTGTACAAATTACTTTCTACAAACTCTCCACAAACTCTGTAACAGAATTATTCCTAATAGTTGTCAATCAAAATACTTTCTACTCTGTAACAGTATTATTCCTAATAGCATTGTTGGCACGCTGACAATTGTTAGCACCCTGACAGCCATGAATATTGCTTTCTTTGTAGTAATGGATATTGCACAAATTTTAAAAACTAAGCTCCAACATTTTTTGCAAGTATGCAGCTGTTGTCTTGCAAGAAGAGGAATCACAACGGGCCACTGAAATAGATTCACAACAAAATAACTAAAATTTCAAGAATGAAATTTACATTCCGAGACACTGCAACCAAATTTTCTCTTGAACCTTGGATATTCATTATGACGCATAGGATCCATAAGATACAACATAGCGTTCATGAAAACATACAGCACAATGAGTGCATATTTTTGATATTGCACATGTTTACATATCTTTTACTATACAAACATATACCATGGAAAAAAGCCGCTGTAAGTCACCTGAATGATGCGATAGATTACTGGTAATAACGTTAGGCTATTTACGACCATAGCATGGCATGGAGGACACCACAAAAATCAGTGGAATCTGATGTCAAGAGGCGAGTATTCTTCGAGTGTTATCTAGACCCACATGTAAGGTGTTGAGGATGAGCTACGTCTTCATCCCAACAACAAAAACCACGATGCCAACTGCAATAGTACTACCTGCAGCTCTCAAAATTACCCTTCCGAGGACCCAGCAGCTGGCGAATTCTTCAACACAAACTGCTTCATCTAAGGATACCTGGCATTAAATGAGGAAATAAACCATATGATAACATATGAAGCGAGTTTTTTTCATAAAAAGGAGCGTTGGCAGAGACGGTCCCATGTATTTTTGCACACAATACTATCTGGAAACAAACGTGACCCGATTCACTGCTTTCATCACATGCCATCAACTGTTAATGTCAAAAGGAAAATCGATAACCATGTCATCTTACCTCTATTGCAGTGCTTTGTTTGGCTGTAAGAAAATGGGGCGGCCTTTTGGAGGATTTTCCAACTTTTTGATCTATCAATGACAATATCTTCACCACTCTTGCCACCGTCTTTGCATGATGTATATGAAACTCAACCTACAATTAACCATGTCAGAGATCCAACAATCCATTAATAATATTGAAGCAATGTTTAACTTGGACTTCTTTGCCTGAAGGTTTTTGGATCTCTTCTCATTTTCTTATCCTCAGTAAATTTCAACAAAAAAGAACACATGATGAAAACTGAAAAAAACACAGCAAGGTTCGATTTTGGTGACGGGCTGACTATTTATTTCCAAAACTTGAAACAGATGCACCTGGTCTTCCATTAGACTATTAATCTTATTTTGAATGTCGAGATAAGCATTTTGGTGCCAGTCATTGTATAGCTCAGCCATCATCTAAATAACCAATAGTTGTTGAAGGAAATGGACGACGACTTGAAATTGGTTGAATGATTTTATCACATACCGAACAAATATATCGTTAATAACATAATTTTCTGGAAGACAATCAATTATAACATAGTCTCATAATTTTCAGAATGAAAATAAAGTAACTAATGTATGGTATACTTTGTTATTTAATTACATTATACTCCTAGCAATCACATTGTCCAGCAATCACATAATACTCCTGAAAATACACACGAAAATATCCGAGCAATCACATTCAAACAAAGGAAGATAAAGTAAAAATCCTCACAACAATGACGTTATAAGCTAAATGAATAGTGAACTGTAGAAATCTTTCAGTCGCCGATTCAAAACCTCCATCCAATGATAACTCATACATGACGATAAAAGCCATTTCAAAAACTAACTCTCACAAATAAAGCCATAAACAAAACTTCAAATAATACTTATTTTAAAAAATCTTTAGACAGCCAGCATTATTCAAAAGATCAAAACACATACCTTTCTTTCTCAATCCAGTAAAGCCTGAACTCACCGCCTTTGGTATCGAAATCAGGATCCGAAGCTACGTCAAGCACTGGCCAAAGAATCCAAACGCATCAAAAAGTCAAAACCAATAACAGATGACATATTTTTTTGAGAGATTTGTCGTTTACTGTTTTATCAGGAGGGCTGAGCGTGGCAGCTAGGGTGGCAAGAGCTCGTAATCAGGTATTTCTTACTGTGTTCAAATAGCCGACGACAAAGGGATCTGAACCACACAATTATAACACATAAATTGCAATCTATGAGAACAAAACAATCAGAAGATTGTAATCTTGAATGATGCTTATAACAATGAAGTTTCTTAGCATGAGAATATTGATAGAAGACATGAATAATATGGAGCAAAGTAAAAAATAAACATTGCAAAAACATTAAAGAGCAAAAAGCCATCACAGTCTATGATGTTATATAGCAAAAACAGCGATGTTATAATTATTATTCACCATTGTTATAAGCATGGTTCAGAATTCCAATTTTTTTCTCATACTTTTTTCAGAGTTATCGACTGCCATGTTTATTTAATGTTGTTTGCTCTTTAAATTGCCATGGCTTTTTGATATAAAACAGCAGATCCTTTGCTATATAACAGAGGGACATTGTTTAGCATTGTTCAGCATTGCTGTAATCATTGTTCAGCATTGTTCAGCATCAGAGGGCCCTTGTTATAAAATAGCATTGTTTGGTTAAAAAGCATCAGTAACATAGTACGATGATGCATGCGATTAGACGAAAAAGCTTCAACTTACAAAGTAAAACAACATTGATGCATGCATCAAGATATACATCGATGAAAAAATCCATGTTAAAACTTACTGTGGAACCATGCAACACGATGCAACCATGCAACTATGCAACAAAATTATCGATAGAATGAGAAACCACTAAACAAAAATTATAATAAACGAAAGGGAGAAGTTCTACACATGCTTGGGTGAGATCGGCTATATGCATCAATATAGTTATGATACATTGCTTTTTTAAATGTATGAACATATTTAATGGTACAATTTTAAATGTATGAACATATATAATGATACACTGCTTTTTTTAAATGTATGAACATATTTAATGAAACAATTTTAAACATTCAACAAAAATTGCAAGTGAATGGCCCAACCTATACATTCAGGTGAATGTAGACATGAGAAAAAAATTCCATCTAACGCATGAGAAAAAAAGTATGAGAAAAAAATCCATCAATATAATTCAAGCTCTGAAAAAAGTATGAGAAAAAAATTACAAAGTACAGCAGATCCTAAATTACAAAGTATAGCTAGATAAGGAAAACGAAACTCTTAGAATAAAAATCTTACAGATACATCTAACACATAATATAAATAAGGCAAGAAATAAAATAGCAAAAGCAAGGCATCTTATCAACTGGCGTTAGTATATTGATGCTAGCAACAGTTTCAATTCTATCTGATTAAGAATGACTGTGGGTGGGAAAAAATCAGTTTCAATTAACTCCAAAAACAGTTTCAATTAACTACGTAATTACGCAACAAAATAAGAAAACCCGAAACAAAAATATTCTGCTTGAGTGAGAACAACACCTGCGTGGTAGAGATCGGAGATGGTGGTTTGATTGCTGGGGCTCTGCTGAGTGAAAGTGAGAGAGAGGGAGAGGGAGAAGGAGAGTTATAACAAATGATAGAGAAGTAAAGGGTCTGCCTCTTGTTTGAGGGATTAATGGGATGGGATTGCCTTGATCAGAGAGGTGCAGAGGTTGGACATGCTGAGACTACAGAAAGGTGCAGAGGTGGGCCCTGTGCAGAGAGGTCTTTCAGCTTATTCAGCCGCCCAAAAATCATGGCCCCACAGTCAGAGTACATAGTGCCCCCACTGCTTGGCCCCCCTCTGCGCGGTGGGCCCTGATCAATGTTAAACACCCACAAAGAGTCCATGCGTGCATTTCTAATGGTTAGTAAGGAAGCTTTTGCCTTTCTAAGTGCTCATGTATTTAGTCTCATTGCTAGGTTATCATTTATTTCCTTTCACGCAACTTTTTCATGATACAGATTGCTTTTGCATATGGTGCCAAAAAGTTGGCCAGGTTGCTTGAATGTCCAAAAGACAATCTGGTTTTTGAAGTGAACAGTTCTTCATGAACACATGGGAAATACATGGGAGTGGTCATCGGCCCGATGCACCAAGTTCAAGCTTTGGGCAATTCCGACCTTCAGAAACCATTCTAGTTGAAGAATCCAATATTTCCAAAATTGCTGGATTCTATTCAAACCCATACAATCCCATAAGTTTCAGAAGTCATTTGCCAATTTTGCTTTCAAACATGGGAAAGAATCAAATTACCTGTTTACCTTTTGGATTCGAGCTATGTTTCTTTGATCGAGATCACTGATGCACATCAAGTTAATCGACCGATAGTTCTGGCCATTGTCGGGGAGATCGAAGAATATGCATAGCCTGTCAAAAAAATTCTGCACAGTTTATATCCTCATCAATTTCTGGTGTTATTCAGTATCATCAATTGGCAGTTTATATCCTCACCAATTGTTGACAGCTCATCAACATTTTCTGCACAGGATATATTGTTGACATCTTATATCCTCATCAATATCCTGTTAATATGCGTATCCTGTCAAAAAAATATGGATATTGATGAGCTTATATGCATATTGACAGGATATATTGATAAGCTTATATGCATACTGACAGCTTATATTGATGAGCTTATATGCATATTGACAGGATATATTGATGAGCTTATATGCATACTGACAACCTATATTGATGAGGATATGCATATCATTCAGTTGTTGCAAACTAAATCTGACCTGTTGCAAACTAAATCTGAAGGGGGCCTCGGAGGATAAAAAGAATTTTTGTTTTCCCACCACTCGATGATCCTAAACATCAAAATAAGCACAAATATTAGCAAAATCATTGTGCTAACAAACTTATTAGACAACAAAAAATTAGTTTTTGAAAGGGTCAGGTATTTTTTTCGGAAAACATCCGATAAGATTCTCTTTAGGTATGTATGGAATTCTTGTTGGATATATAGAATATAGACATTTTTGATTTAAAGTGGTGCATGAATGTGGCCAGATTCATATTGTATCAATTTCACGTTTACAGTTTTAATGTTACAGATAAACAGTGCAAATAATAATAAGAGTTCCCCTTTACTTATTTGCTTTCTACATATAAACTTATTGCAGTGTAACATCCGATATGATTCTCATTGGTTACTCATGAGATTCATGTTGGATACATGATCACCGTAGAATATATAATTTTTTGATTTAAAGCGGTGCTTGGATGTGGCGAGATTCATATTGTAAATGTTTCATGTTCATATTTTTAATGTTATAGACAAACGGTGCAGATAATGATAAAATGTTTATATGCTGCCCATTTATCCGCTTTCTTCTTAACAATAAACAGCTTGTGAAAGTGTCATGATTCGTGTCGTGTAGCATCCGATGCAATTCTCATCTGGTTCTCATGGGATTCTTGTTAGATATATAATCACCTTAGAACATGGAAATTTTTCGATTTAAAGCGGTTCATATGTGTGAACAGATTCATATTATACATTTTTCATTTTCACATTTTTTATGTTATAGATGTGTGTGCGTATATGACAGAGAAGTTAGATGTCATGTACTTTGTCAAGGCAGCAACCAAAACTAAGCTCCAAAGGATGGTGATGGTATGAACCCCCATAGCTTAAAATTCAACGAAATCAGCCAAGAACTTGAACTCATTGTTGGATAGAATGCCATGTCAGATAGAATATCCAGAATTGTTCTAAAATACAGGAGTTGGAGAGTTACGTTAGACTATGTACAAAATGGGCCAATTGTCAAGCCTAATCACAGTTGAATCTTACCATAAAAAGTTAATTGATTTGAAAGAGAGAGCGTGGTCTCTTGAAGGGGGTCAATTTTGAATGGTTGCATTCTCCCTGCCGAAGTGGCTCTCAGCATCAATGCTCAGCCAAGTGCGAAAAATTCTTCGAAATCCTACCAACATTATGAGAAACGGATATAGTCAACACGAGAGTTGGTGGGTTGCTGAATTGGACCTTATATCATTCTGTGAAGACTGGAGAGTGTGTTGCTGGATAAAAAATTGTAGAAAATTAGCATCCAAATTGAGGTAAACCATGTTACACAAAGGGCGACTCGCCAACCCACTCATCAACTTTGTCCGCCTCCGTATGTTTATATAGTTACTATTGATCATGGGGTGCTGCAAAGTTCACAACTTTCTTGTGATTTCAAGGTATGAATCATGACTATGATAAAACATTATCATCACAATATTTTTTAAGAGGCAATTGTTCCAAAATTTGAAAAGAAAATAAAACCTCATATTTTACAGGCTTAGAATTCACCAACCTTCTCTATTGAATCCAGCTATGGACCCTATTGTGCCTCGTTTCTGTGTTTCTGCCTTTAAAAGGTTCAAAGAAATCAACCAATGAAACTCAACTTTTGGAAGTCAGAATGCACAGGCATATGAATTTCCTGGAAATTAAGGATATAGAGGTTGAACAATGATCAAATGTGGCAGATCATTCAACTCTTAAACAAAAAGATCATGAGCAGAAATATTCTTTAAAAATAGCAAAAAATTAAAGCTTAATCCATCAAAAAAACAATCTAACAACAGAAATAACAAATATCCAAGAGATTCAGAGGACTGGGACTACCACTACAGTTCTATGAACAGTAAATATCCTAGTTCTAGACTTTAATCAGCATCTGATATTAAAAATATTAGACCAAGCATTTCCAGAACTGAAACTTTCTAAAATTGAATCAGATTTATAGACAATAAACGATTACCCTTTCGGCGATGCTTCGAGAGTGAGTGGCACACCCTTCCTTGGCTCGGATCTTGCAAGGCATCGAATCCTGAAATTGTAAGAACTTCTCGATGGCCGCCATCTCCGTCGAGGTCTTCAGCGGGCTTAAATGGTGGCTTAGCCCATTTCGCGCCTCTCCTCCGTTCTGTAAAACCCCATGAGCAAAATAAATGAAACTATTTCTCCAAAAGCAAAGCATCAATGGATATATATTTAATTTGGGGTTATTGGTACCTAATGATTTAATTTGGGGTTGTTGTTAGATAGCATGGGAGATTCTTCCCATGAGGTCATCGGAGTATAGCTACCGCCGCCGCCGCCAATAGATTCATTCTCAATCTCCGAGATCTGAGACATTAGTCCACAGGAAGGCAACTGCCTCGATGAGAAGCTCAACTGGCTCTTCAATCTGCTACATGCCCCTACTCCACCAGCTTCGTTCTCATTTCTAAATCCAGCAATCCCCCGCATAACCCCGTATCCTACCAAAAACAGCAAACAACAACATCAAAAACAAAGGTGAGTAAGCATGCAACTGATAATATACATATCTTTGGTTCTGTTCACCATGTATTACCTTCCTCACATGGATTCGAGGATTACATTTCATACCTTCCTCACATGAGACTCATATTATTTATTGATGGGGCATGGTTGGGCATAACCCGTACATTTTTGGGGAGACTCATATTAGTTAAATTAACAAACCGTGCAATAAGGGCACAAAAACACATTCACCCACAAAATGGACCAAAGCAACGCAGCCCTATACAATTAACCATACACCTAAAAATCACATTTTTCTTCAACAATTCACAGGATTTACAAATGGGTAAGCGCAAAAGGCAGAAATCAACAGCACTATGCCAACAGAACACCTAAAAATCACGTTTTTCTTCAACATTCACAGTAATTACAAATGGGCAAGCTCAAGAGGAGGCAGAAATCAACAACAATTCACAAAATTAAAGATCAGGTATGCTCAAGATGGCAGATACCAATGCAATACTATATCAGTAATCAAACTCAAGATGGATTCTGACCAGAGAAAGATCAAGCATAAAACCCAGGCTTTTTTCATAAAGTTGTGATTTTTTATTCTTTTTGCCCTTTGATTGCTTCCTAAAAATGGGCTTCATATAAAACCCAAAAATTTTCTTCCAGGTTGATATACCATCAATAAAGAATCTACTCTTATATTTTGAAAGGCATACATTAGCCAAGTTCTACAGACTTACTTCACATGTAAAATAAGAATGCAATTCCCTTATAACTAACAACATTGTATGTAATAATAATCAAATTCTAACCAAAACAAAGCACAAAACATGTTCAAGGAAATGATGATTATATGTCGCAAACAAATCAAATAAATTGAGCAGTAACAGATGACAAACTTAAATGCAAGCGTAATTTAATCTAAGTAACACAATAAGTACCTATTTTTCATGTTTCAAATGAAGAACTCTAAATAAATTACTTTCTAAATCCAGCAACTATACACATAGCAGTTGTGCTTATATAAAAAATTCATAACAAAAATTTCAAATTATTTAAAAACTTTAATTGGGGAAGAGGGCACAGACTGATAGGGTGCTCCAACTTGAATGAACTCTTCGCCATTGGATTCGTCTTCGCTTTCTTTTAGGTCCTGCGGTTTCAAACAATGATTAAATTAAAATATATGAATGATCGCCCGAAAGAAAACCCTAATTTAATCTAAACCTCAATTTGAATCATGTTTTTAGACCATCTAGATAAAGAAAAACTAAAAATCAAATAGCATACCTGATCTTCCCCCAGATCAAGGCCGAACCTTCAAACCTCAATCAAAACCACACCAAAAATCAAATTTTGAACATTACCCAACACACAAAATCATGTTTTTAGAACATCCACATGAAGAAAACCAAATAACATACCTGCTCTTCCCCTATATCAAGACGGCTTCCTCACAACTTCCCTGCAGTAGTTAAAGGGAATAATTACATCGGTTGCCAAAAGCAAACAACCATATACATTCATACGATTTAAAGAACTAATCAAGTACCTGGGGATTGGAGGCAGACTATAAGCGGAAGTGGCAGCAGCACACTGCATTTAGCACGCGTTACAACTATTCCCACTGATAAGAATCAGATGAAAGAAATCAACTGATAATTAAAGTAAAATGCTGAGAAAAATTAATGATGTTTCTGTTATAAATGAAATTCTAAATTTCAAACAATAACAGAGTGAGATGAAATCCTAACGGATTTAAACTATTGAAGCCCCAAACCAATTAATGTTCAATTTTTTACGAATTTATTATTGCATGATATAGGGTTTCATCCACTTCTGTACCAAACTTGAAGTTAGGGTTAGAGTAATCAAAAGCATTTCAAATATCAAATTTAAGATAAATTGAACCCATGCTTCTTCCGATAGTGGACAAAATATTAAGGTTAATGTCTTCCGAGAGACGAACCTGAGCTTGAGAATAGCTCCGCTGGTCCGCCCAAAATTTCGAGCGTGAGTTTGGAGAAGAAGACCAAGCGTGTGTTTGCAGAAGAAGGCTTGAATTTCTTTAGTTGCTGCAAAGAAGGCCAATCTTTACCGATCCGTGAGGTCTTTTTCACCGAGACAAACTTCGATCTTTGAGGGCTTTCCCCCCAAAATTTCGAGTGAGGGATTTTTCCCCCAAAAAACTTCGATCTGTGAGGGCTCCCCCCCAAAAAAATTTCACCTAGACAAACTTTGATCTGTGAGGGCTTTTACCGAAGCGTGTGTTTGTAAAATTCGATCTGTGAGGGCTTTTTCCCCCCCAAATTTTCGAGTTCCCCCCATTTCACCGAGAGCTGTGTGTGCGTTGGAGAGTGTGCAGCTGCGGTACACTTTTTTTAGCACTCCCTTTCCTGTGGGACCATGCTTACATGGCTTCATCCTGGCCCTTCCTTAGAGTGAATCCAGGCCGTTCATGGTGACTTGGACAAATAAACTTATGACTGGACATATGATTGGGACAAAATTCAAAAAAGGTCCTGTTTTATAGAATAGATATATATATATATATATATATATATATATATATATATATATATTGAAGAATATGCTTTGCATCTTTATTGATACTAGGGAAAATGTACAAGACTCTATGGAGGAAGAAGGATGTTCGTAAGGCGGGATAAGAGCACATGCGCTATCATCCCAACCCTAACAAGCACCTCCCGCTATCCAAAAAGAGCCAAAGAATGACAACAACTATACATGATATACACACTCACTCTAATAACCCCCAATTTGAAGGGGTGCATGATCATCTTCCCGGTCCCAATCCACGTGCCTCAGTGCAATTCTGACATCATCAGCTATGTCATCAAAAAGAAGGGTCTTCATCTGGCTACTATCCTCAAAGATTCTCCGGTTCCGCTCCCTCCAAATATGCCAAGTCATCACAGCCAGCACAGTCCTAGCCAACCTCCCCAAGCTGCCCTTCTTGAAATGAGATAGGATCAAATCACCCACCCCAGCTATAGTGGATGGCAAAGTAGTAGTAACCCCCATTTTTAGAAGGCTCCTGCGAAGGAGATAGTTAGTATAGCTGCATTCAAAGAATATATGATCCATATTTTCAAGAGCATCATTAGCACATAATACACAAAAGGGTGAAGTAGGCACTCCCCATTGCACGAGCTTATCACGGGTTAGAAGTTTCCCGTGGAAAGCCTGCAGTAACGTAATAGCCATCTTGGGGATATGTCCCTGAAACCAGACTAATCTGTAGTAAGGAAAGAGAGGCTTCAAAGCCCGAGATCCATCCCAAGCATCACAAAGAGTAGGATACTTAGAAACCCAGGCCCAAGAATCTTCTCCTACTGTCAACGAAACAGCATCAACGACTTGGCGGACAGAGTTAAGGCTACTACTATTCACCCATCCATCGCTGGCCCAATAGTCACTAACCATACTCCTCTCCTCACCCCTAGGAACATCATAAGAGTCACAAAGCGGCCTGCAAGGAAGCCAATTATCATACCAAAATAACGTAGATGCTCCATTCATGACAATGCGTTTAGTGAGCTTCTTGGTGAACTCGCGACAATGCAAGATAAATTTCCAAGTCCCGGATTGCATAGGATGAGGCTTGGCCTGAAACAGCCCTGTATTGCGCATATACTGATCTCTCATATAGGACGCCCAAACCCCCTTGTGCGTGAGCAAGCGCGAAGACATTTTAATACCGTACGCATTGTTCAATTCCATTAGATTTCTGATCCCCACACCCCCTTCCTTCTTAGGAGCACAAATATCATCCCAAGCCCATAGATGATTCTTCCCCCAAATGAAATTTCTACAAATAGAAGTAAGGGATCGCAAAACCAACTTGGGAACATGGAAGGCCTGCATCCAAAACCCAACCATGCCATAGATAACAGTTTTGACGAGCTCAATACGACCCGCAATGGATAATAGGGATGAGGACCACCCTTGCAGCCTGTTCTTACATCTGTCAATAAGCCGACCATACATAGAGGCCTTGGGGTACTTCGCAGACAACGGAAGGCCCAAGTATATAGTAAGGGATTGCACCCTTTTAATACCCAATATATTAGCCATACTACTAGGATCCCTGGTACCTTTACTAAAAATGCCAGCACTTTTGCTCAAGTTAACCTCAAGCCCAGCATATGATTTAAAGGTGGAGAGAAGTTCTCTCAACCCATTAAAGGATCCCGTATTAGCACGACAAAAGACAAGCAAATAATCAGCAAACAGCAGGTGGGTAATTGCTCCAGCTCTTTTCATAGGCATAATACTGCGAGTGACATTGGCTTTGGCCATGAGCAGGGAGAATGCCTCCATGACAATCACAAAGAGATAAGGGGATAGGGGATCCCCTTGCCTAAGCCCTCTAATAGATTGGAACATACCGTATGGAGAGCCATTTATCATAAACGAGAAGGAGGGGATGGAAATGCATTGACAAACCCAGTTGATGAATTTGTGCTTAAAACCCATCTGGTGAAGCATATAGTAGATAAACTCTCTATTGACACTATCAAAAGCTTTCCTCAAGTCTAATTTAAGACAAGCCCGAGCCCCCATGGGATTATTAAAATCCCTAATATGTTCATGCGCCAACAAAGCACAATCAGCAAGCAATCTATCTTGGAGAAATGCCGCTTGATTCGGAGAGATAAGTTCAGTAACAGCTTTTTTAAGCCGGTTACAGATGATCTTGCTGATTATTTTATACACCACATTGCAACAAGAAATGGTTCTGTAGTCTCCAAGCCCCGAGGCATTGCTATTCTTAGGAATGAGCGTTAAGAAGGTATGATTAATTTGACGGTATATCTTCCCAGACTTGAAGAAATTAAGGATAGTCGTAGTGACATCCTTACCAATAATCTCCCAAGAGTTCTGATAAAAGAAACCATTGAAACCATCAGGTCCCGGGGCCTTATCAACCCCAATTTGAAAAACTGCACTTTTAACTTCCTCAGCAAGAACAGGTCTTTCAACCCAATCAGCAGCCTCAATAGTAAGGACTCTTTTAGCGGTAAGACGAGGAAAGACTCTCCAATAATCATTCTGGTTAAAAAGACTAGAATTAAACTCAGGCCCCTCAACTTTAAGTTTGTCAATAGTATTGCTGCGGGATCCATCACGTGAAATATGATGACCAAGGTTATTGTGGCTTTGGCGGGCCTTCATCATAGTATAGAAGAAACGGGAATTCCTATCCCCCAGACTCAACCAGTCTTGTCTACTTTTTTGCTTAAGCATAGATTCATCAATCTCAATAGCTTCCGCGAGATGATTGATAAGAATACGCTCTTTTTTCTGTAGATCAACACAAGAACCTAGATTGGGATTCTCCTGAATGGTAGCAAGCTCCGAAAGGTATTTCAACACATCATTGCATTTTCTAAAATCCGCACCAAATTTTTTAAGATAGAGCTTCAAGTTTTTAAGCTTGGACACCGGCTGTATCATGGGGCAACCATTGGTCTTAATACTCCAATGCTTCTTCAACACATTAGTGAACTCGGGGCTACTCTGCCAGGCATTAAAGAATTTAAAAGGCTTGGGATCAGAGCCACTCCCCTGGTGGGTATGTATAATAAGGGTGGAGTGGTCACTAGACCCACCCGCAATGTACTCACAGTAGGAAGATGTGAGACTATCCATCCAAGAACTATTGCAGAACGATCGATCAAGAGTAGATGTGATACGTTTTTGACCAATATTGCGATTATTCCAGCTCAGAATGTTGCCAACAGTCTTAAGCTCCATGAGTGCACTAGTATTAATGCAATCATTGAACTCATTAACAATACTTCCATTAATCGATCTGCCCCCAACTTTATCCATAGAATATCTAACACAATGGAAGTCACCCCCAACAAACCAAGGGAAGTTTTTAATACCTACTAGCTTTGGCAACGATGTCATCCCAAAGGGCTCTACGCTCTTGATAGGAATTGGAAGCGTAAACAATGGTCGCAAACATGGCAAAGCCAGCCACATTGCTACAACTTAAAGAAACCTGCTGAGCGGTCATATCTTCCACCACACAGTTCCAGACACCGGGGTCATACATGATTACAATACGTCCATTGCCACACCTACTACGATTACCAATGGAGGACCAATCTTTAGGAAAGCATTTGAAGATTCTCTGGGCATTCTTTTTAGTAACCTTGGTTTCAAGCAGACCAACCAAAGAGGGCGCATATTTGCGGACACGATCCTTAAGCTCCTTACGTCTGATGACATTATTAAGCCCTTGCGTATTCCAAATGAACAAGGACATATGGATTATTGGGGTGGGGGATGCTCAACATCCCTGTTAATTCTAGAACTCTTACGAGTCCCCTTAGGCAAAACAGTCCCAACTAAATGCTGGTTAGATTTTTTCCGATTTTTACTACTCAGCCTCAACTCCTCCTGTTCAGTCAGCCAATCATCATTAATAATGGTCATGCCGCTTGGTTCATTTTCAGAATCTATCGAGTCATTAGCAATGTCAATTAGAGAGCCACCCCTACGCGAATTGCTGGATAACGCATTAAAGGGATTAGCGTTCACTATAGTTGTCGCAATAGGACGGTGTACTATTGATGTAGCGGTAGGTGAATGCTGCCTAGAATTCGAGCTAGGCGAGTGTGGCATGGGTCCCCTGCCATTCCCCAGTCCGACCCCCGTCCCCACTCCCCCTTTTTATTAGAGTGGTGTACAGGAGGTCCGCTGCTACATGGGTCTTTATCACCCCCTTGCATGCTAGGCGCAGCTAGCTTGTCCTTTGTGTCATATACAAGTCTCTCATATGACTCTTCAGTGGCCCCTATATTGTCATCCGCCTTTGTGCTTCTTCTGTAGCCTTCATTTCTGCAATCATCCAGCTTTTTGTTAGGTCCCCCCATGTCTTCAGTCCCCCCATCCCGAGTACTATCGGAATTGCAGCTTCTCTCCGATCGCATCTCAGGTCCAAATGACCCAATGGAACTCCCCCTATTACAAGCCAAGTTTGGCTCCTTGGCTATGCCCCCCCTCCCAACTATAACATTTCGCCTCACCACCATCTCTCCCCCTATTACAAGCCCTGCTGTTACAACTGGCCTCTCCGCCATCAGCATTTGGGGACTTACATTCAGCGTTCTTCTTACACGATCCTCCAACTCCTTCCCTACTACTATTACATGCCATTTCGGCCACATCCCTATTACAATTCGCATTTCGCACCATGGCTGAAACATCAGCTCCATTACATGCCTCCCCAGGCCCACAGGCTGTAACATTATCCTCAACATTACAGTCTCTCATAATTTCTCCCTCCTCAAGACAATCCTCAACAACAATATCCCCACCACCATGAGCCTCACCATTGGCCTCACAGACAGCGGCCTCCGCATCACTAGAAAACTTGATTTCACTTTCATTTAGAACCCCTGCCCCTTCGCTCGCAGAAGAAGAAGAAGATGGATGGAAACTTACAGGAAGACGTGAATTATCTGCGCTGCTGGAGGGCTTCTCCTCCCCATTGGCCTCCTTAATTGAAGCAGCTTTAGACGAAAATTGTTGGACAAGATGTCCAAAACATTTGTAGTTGATACAACATGGGGGGTATCCTTCGTATCTAACCTCCACTTCAAAGCAGTCGCCTTCTTCAGTCTGAACAGTCACGGCATGGGGCAGCTCCTGCTCCGCCGAGACCTCCACCAAACATCGCGCATATGTCATCCTCTCCATTGTAGCTGTGGCCCTATATAGGCAAATAGGAGAGCCAAGCACTCTAGATATAATGTTCAATATCTTTAGAGACCAGAATTTCAATGGGAGATTGGGGAACTGGATCTATAGCGGAGCTGAGGATAGCATATCCCTATCAAATCCCATGTCCTGTGCCTAGCGTTGGATCACTACGAGCCTCCCGTCGAACATCCAAGGCCCCCCGAAGAGAACAGCATCGCAGTCGGCCTTGTCCTTGAAACAGAAGAAGAAGAATCCGTTTTCGCAAGAAAAAATTGTCATACATTGCTTTCTCCATGATCTAGTCGCCCAAGCTTTCATCTGACTATAAAACGGGATGTCACCGAGCACATACACGACTAATGTATTCTCCCAGTTGCTTGCCGCTTCGTCGATAATCTCCTTCGAAAGAACTGCAATGGGAGTCCCATCTTCATCAACTGAAGGTGGAATGTAGCACATTTCCAATGCATCTGCAATCTTCTTCTTGTTGGTGCAAACTTCTAGCCATGATTGTTTGGCTGCAAGAGGTTTATCTTGATCTCAACCGAAGGCCTTATCAATCGTCTCTCAAATAAATTTCTGCTCCCAGAGACCTGGCCTCCTTCCTTCAGAGAAGCGCCATCCTTCGCCTGAGCATCGTGCATACGAGACCTGTAGTCACCTCGAGGACCTCTCCCCCTGGAAGCTCCAAAGCTAGCTTTCCTTCTGTTAACAACTCGCCAATCCCCCGCCTTATCATCAACATTTGCTCCATCCATTTTTTCCTCAGCCATAACAGAGAGCAGATCAGACTATACAGATATTGAATCTAGAATAGGAAAATTAGAAGAAAACAGGATCACATACCACCGGATCAAGAACTCGAGAGGAGTTCTCGATCCTTCTGCTAGCGACTAAAGGTTCGACAGCCGACACTCCGATACGGTCAGCAAGAAGAGATCAACTCCCGAGATCACTCCCAATCCAGCACCAGAATCGCATCCACCGATTATCGCGATCACCACACCACCCCAAACAATCAGACCACAGAATCACTCTCAACCAACAGATCAAATATCAGATCTAGAATATGAAGAGGTCAAGAATCTTACCACGAATCAAGATCTCCGATGAGAGATCTCGATTCGACCAGAGAAGCAGCGCGAGATCTAGATCCACTCCCCTCGGCGCGATCCGCTCCTCCGCCAAGATCACGAGCAGATCTGAGATCGCCTTCAGATTCAGACAACTCAGCGACTCGAAGCAAGTCGAGAGTCGAAAGCACGCAGAGGCCTCTCCAAACTCCTCCTTGCTCGTCAAACCGCCGACAGAAGACGCCGGAGGCCGCCGTAAGAGCGGCCAGCACGGATCGCCCTTCCTCAAGCACCCGAAGCTTCTCTCTCTAAAACGAGAAGAGAGAGAGACAAAAAAAACAGATTAATAGATGTATGTATTATATATATATATATATATATATGGATCAGGTGTCACCTGCTCTACATTAATCCATATATATATATATATATATATATATATATATATATATATATATATATATATATATATATATATATATATATATATAGAGGAGGGATCAAATGACCCCCAAAAATAACCCCCAAAAATGACCCCTATCAAAAATCCTATGCCCCCCATTTTTCTGGAAGATCCGAACCGTTCATCTTTATCTCCACCCTCTAAATACCTGACCCACCAATTTCCAACCCGATCCCATGGGTTTTGCCTGTTCATCCATCCGACCCAAATTTAACGGTTTCGCATGAATAGAACTTTTACGAATGGTTGATGGACGGGCAAAACACATGGGATCGGGTTGAAAATTGGTGGGTCGGGTATTTAGAGGGCGGAGATCAAGATGAACGGTTCGGATCTTCCGAAAAATGGGGGCATATGATTTTTGATAGGGGTCAATTTTGGGGGTCATTTTTGGGGGTTATTTTTGGGGGTCATTTGATCACTCCTCATATATATATATATATATATATATATATATATATATATATATATTATACATTTGACAGAGTTTTTTGAATCCTAGGGCTGACTAGGACAAGATAAAAGACGGTTGAGATTTGATTATGGAAAATCAACGGTTGAGATGAATTTTGAGAAATTTAACCATATCTTTAAATAATATAAAACAACTCTCATACACAGTTCTCGAAACTAACACCACGTAAAATCGTGCCTGTCATTTACAACGCAGTGCATTTACAAAGGCATTTTGAAAATTTTGATGGGCCATGCTACTCCAACGCAGTGCATTTACGCGCCTGTCATTTACAAACGCGCATGTCACTTCGAAATTTTGATGGGTCCATTTATCCGGTGCATTTACAATGCCAGAGCACATGGTTGCCATGTCATTGATCCGTGTCTAACAAAAACAAAAGCATCGTAACCTTCCAAATGTTGCAAGATCAACGGCCTATACATCTCTTATTTCTCCCCACCAGATCGATCCACCAAAAAGGCATCTTAACCCTTCAAACTTTAAAAAACACTCGAAAGACAGCCAAATAGAAACTGGGAATCTTTCGCTGGTTCCCAAAATTTTGAATCTCTAAGCTCTCTTTATCTCTATCTCTAGCCCCACCCACCCTTCTATCTCCCACACTCAATCCCCCTAAGCTATCCATGCCGGAGCTGCAACCGAAGTTCCCCCATGTCGGAGCTCCCCCACGCCGAAGCCGGAGCCACCACACTGGCGATAGACGTGTGCAAGGCGCTGGTGGGGGACAAGGCAGCGGTGAGCATATACGACCCACAGGTGACGGAGGAGCAGATACAGAGGGACCTGGCGATGAACAAGTTCGACTGGGACGCGTACGAGGCAGGTGAGCATGACGTGGGACGCGTACGAGGTGGCCAAGGGAGCCCACGGGGTGTGCATCCTGACCGAGTGGGACGAGTTCAAGATTCTAGACTACAAGCGCATCTACGACGACATGCAGAAGCCCGCCTTCATATTCGACGGCCGCACCGTCGTCGATGTGGAGAAGATGAGGGAGATTGGGTTCGTCGTCTAATCCATTGGGAAGCCCATCGATGATCGATCCTGGCTCAAGGATCTGCCCGCAGTCGCCTAAAATGACGATGGTTAACAACACTTCGGCTACAATTGATGATCATTCTTTTATAAATTGTTGTTTTGGTCCCCTGTTATGTCATTTTGTTTCTGGTCCATATACTTTGTATTTCTCTGTTGTCTGTTTTGAGTTTTGATAATTTGACAGTCCACTTTCTTCCAATTTTTTGAGTCAGTAGGCTCTTCGGTATCAAGTTTTATGAAGTTCCCCCATGCCGGAGCTCCCCCATGACGAAGCCGGAGCCACCACACCTGTGCTGTTGGTTAGCCCTAAGTTTATCTGTAAAGTTAATTCTTGAAATTATTGGGTTTAATTTCCCCCATACCGAAGCCCGGTCATGTTTATTCATGTTGATTCTTTAATGTTTCAGTTATCTATGTTAATTCTTTTCTTGAATCATTACTACTCTCAACCTCTCTGCAACCTATCCCCAATTACTACTTACACAGACCTCAAATGACGATTTGCAGATGATGTAGTTCTTTATCAATGCAAAGATGGAGCTTTCGCAGCTCGATCGTCGTTTTAGAACCAAAAGCAGGATGAGGAGTGGGAGCAATTATGCTTGCTGGAGGCATCACCGGAGCACGTGTAATGGGTATGCGGGCGAGAGCGACAACACTAATTAGTAAAAAGAGGGTTTAGGGGGAAACGCCGTAAAGATGTCAGTGTTATTTGTTCATTAACATTGGCTGTAATTTAAATCATGGGAGCTTTGTTGTTTGGTGTCCCTGAATTGTTTTTAGAGCTATGAAATGTAATAACATCCATGTTCTAATTGCCATTTGAGATTCCCTATTTCTGGATGTTTCACTAAATTGTTTTCACCATTTATATCTCACTAATTTGCAAAATAATTTCAATCAACAACCTCTCATGTGCAACTAAATTTCACTTTAACTCATTCATTAGATTTGTGATTCCAGTTATTCAACAACTCACGACCGGTACAAAATGAGAGCTCATTGGTTTGCTAAAAGATCATGTATTTGTTCTAAAAAATAAAGCCTATTGAAACTCATTCTTTCTCTTAGAACTAGGCTTTTAAATTTAAAGTTAATGATTGATGGTTATTTTTATAGCGTCAAAGGCGACTGATAAATTTTTTTACTCTAATTTGTTTTTCCGCGTCGAAGACGTAGGCGTTAAATTTGTTATTCGACGTCGAATTTGTTGTTTCGCGCCGAAGGAGCATGCGCCGGAATTTGTTGTTCCGAGCCAAAGACACCCGCGTCGAAGGTGCCCATGTCTTTAAATATTTTTTCGCTAATTTATTGTTCTGTTAAATTTTGGCTGTGGAAATAATTTTTCGGGGAATAAAGATTTCGCGGGGGAAATTTTAAATGAACCGTGCCCGCGGGCACGGGTTATGACTAGTATATATATATATAGAAAAGCAGACACCTGATCCAATGGATCAGGTGGCAAGCCACAAAAAAGGTGGAGAGTACAAGCCCTCATATGGGATTGTACTCATTGGGACCCACCCCTTTGTGTCTTGCACCTGATCCTTTGGATCAGGTGCCACCTGCTCTACATTAATCCACACACACACAGATATATATATATATATATACTAGTCATAACCCGTGACCATAGGTCACGGGGCAATCAAACTATTTCCTCAAAAAAATTTAAACTCGTTCAAAATTTCTTCCCCTAAAAATTTTACAGTCTCATTCAAAATAGCATACCCCCAAAATTCTACTCGTACAGCAAGGACTATGTTCTTTGCTGCCCTGTTGTCTGCAGAAAGCATGCATGAGTTTGCAAGAGTTTCTGATCCAGAGATAATAAAGGTTTTTAAGCTGATACAGAGAAATATTTTGTCCATAACAATTTCAAATTACTCCAGCAAATCCAGGAGATACTAAATCAATCATTTATGTTACTTAAAATTTCTAAAAGGAATATAAATTAGGAGACGAAAATTAAATCAATCCTCCATGCTAAAAGGAAAAAAGTTAGATTCCAACCTTGAAACCTCTATTGTTCCTCCTCCCTCCGGCCTTTTCGAACTTCCTTCTCTTAGCTCGGATATAGGGCTTGGTATGGCAACTGTGAGGAACCCCAGGTAATGGCCCAAAGTGCTTCATAGCTTCCCTAGAGTTCTTTGGACCACAGAGTTTTGAGAAAGGGCATAGTCAAATTGCTACCATGATTCAAACTACAGTTCTCTTTCATTTCAACATTCTATAACAAAGCCTTCACCTCATTTTCTTTTTCTTTCTATTGCCTTTTTATAAGCATCAAGCATTCAGACGAATAAAGCAGACCAAGTCTTCCAAGTTTGCACCAATAAAATATAACATATCTCAATTACCTGGTTCCAAGACAAAGCATTGTTGAAATAACAAATGGATGGATCTAGAGTATATTCCCCTCCATATACCACAATATCATGAACAACTTTTTAGCATACACGTACTGGATAAATTAAAAATGATAGTTTACTTATCAAAATCCCAGGAAATCAACCTCCTTTAAGTATAATAAATCCCAGTCATCTAAGAACCCTCCTCACATTCCGATCTAAACCTTAAACCCACCCCTACTTGGCTGCAGCGATCGATTCCAAGAATCAAACCAATAGATTTCCGAAAGAATCATACCTTGTATGCTCAAATAATTCAAAAATCATTTATGATCAAACCCACCTAAATATCCTCATGTCTACTTCAATTTTTAATTGTCTCCATGGATTGGAGAATCATCAAGAAATGTGCATTTGAGTATGAAGCAAGCACAAAAAAGCCCAAAAAGTTCCATGAAAAAAGAACCCCTGGAGGGTTCGCTTCAATAAAAAAACATTATTTCCTTATTTTTTTAATTCTTTGCTAATAATTCAAGACATAAACTTAATTGATCTGCATAACTAAAGATCACAATGTACCATAAAATTCTCTTCTAATTAAACATATAACATGAACTACATCGTTACCTACTGCAATGAAAAGGGAGAAAGCGTCAAACTTTACACATTCTCTATTTGTCGAAGGACACTCAAAAGGAACCCCTCAACCGACCATTGATTATTCCTCCTTAATATTCCCCTTGCCATCGCCACAATACATACTACACCCGCACTGTGATGTCCCATGTATTGCACCTACTGGCAAAAAGGATGGCATCAGTTCAAGGGAAATGAAATTCAACAAAATGAACACCCTATCAAACTTCCTGCCACATGATCATTACATTAGTACCTGAAGTTTCTTTAGTGCATCTTCAATGTTACCCCTGAAGAAAGACCACAGAAAATGATCATATGTTTTGACAACTAAAAGATAACACAAATAAAATGAACCAGTAGTGGATGGAAGCTAACTTCTGAGTTCTAGTCTTTGTAGAAGATATCACAATCTCCTTGTCTTTGTTGATCCGATTCTTTTCCTGCAAGTTACATAGGCAAGATACACAAATCATACAGTCTACAGCGAGTTTTCATATGCAAACTGTGAAATATAACCTGAGAGAGGAGTGCAGCATCAACATGTCATTCACAATTATGGATTTTGGTGGTGTCATGCATCAGAAAGGTTCAGTTAATCAACATTTGAAGTATGATTTGTTCAGGGAGCCAATGTGCCTGCTTCACATTGAAGCGCATGTCTACTTTAGTGTTCACTGGACAATGAACAAAGTTGTCAGCAGAAAACAAAAAAGGCATGGTTCGGTAAATAAAGATAACAGAGACGCTACCTCAAAAATGGGAAAACTCCGATAAAGTGAAATGAGAGAACAATAAAGCCAAAGACGAAAGAGAAAAATAAAGAGAACGAAGAAATAATTTGAGAAATATGTAACCATAAATAGAGACATTGGCTAGGAGTATTGATGAAGAGAGAATAACCTGTAACCATATCCATCTTTCCTCTCCAATCTGCACTTTATGCCAGAAGTTACATGGTGTCCATGATAACAATGCCAGTAATATATCACTGCAGAAATAGAGTTTCAGATATCATTAATTCTACTACTTCCTGGTTAAATCTTGATGATACATCTTCAATTTCCATCTTAAGTGATCAAATTCCAAAACTCTTGTAAATGGCATCAAGTAGTATCCATAAAAAGACTGCAAGCTCTTACAACACAACTTTTGGCAAAACAAAAACAAATGATGGAAGTGCATCCCGCAAATAGTGTTTAAATTGAACCCACCTTCAAGTACCTTTGGCTGATAAACTTGCCTGAGATGGGAAGACGTACGCACAGGCACAGGCAGGCATTTCTCTGCACGGAGATGGGAAGAGAAAAGTTTCAGCTGGGGGTGTCAATGGGGTGGATATCATAATATTCACATCTGCTCCTGTTATAAGATGATAATAAACTGTTATAAGAAGAATTTCCCCGCAAAATCTAGTGAAACCTTCGACACAAAAAGGGTCCAAAACTAAAACCAATCTCTCAAACCTTAGTTGAAATGATTTAATTAATTAATTCACTAAAGGTAATAATAGTGTAATGGGGAATGTAGGCAGTTAAATAGAAGCAATTGGCTGAAATTTTGAACGATGTTCTTTCTTTTCTTTGAATATGTAGATAGGACACGTTGAAGCAATATAACAGTGGTTTTTCTCTGTCCCTTCTGCTTAATATTAGGTAAATACTAAATACATATTTTTTCCTAAAACTTTGAATGAAAATTGACAGAATTTGCTCATTTGAATAAGACTAATAAACTAAAACATTCATCATATGTTTTCCTAAAACTTTGAAAGAAAATTGGCATAATTTTCTCATTTGAATAGGACTAATAAACTAAAAACATGCATTACAATTGTTCTTGGCTTCTTTGAAATTTTTTATTGGTATTAAGCATGTAACTTTTTTTGTCTTTTGCAATATGGATTCTTTTCATTTTCTTTTTAACTTTTTTTTGGTCTCCCTCTTTGGTTGAGATGATAATAGAGAGAATATGGTCACTCTTCTAAATGTTATAAGATGCCAACTAAGCATGAACTAAGCATACATGAACACTTCTAAATGTGAAAAGCCATATTCTTGTAAATTTATATTTTCTGGAAGTATTCTTCTAAATGGTATAAGATGCCAACTAAGCATGAACTGAGCATATAAGGTGAACTGAGCATATAAGATGCCAACAAAATATTACAAATTCAGATTTCTGGAACCTCTTGCAAAATAACCGAATCTGCTATTTAAAATCCGAATATGCTATTAGTAAATTTTGTAAGAGGTTCCACAAATCCGGTTTTTTTTTTACAAATCCGAAAGAGCTCATTGTCCTCTGTGCAAATCAGATACGTCTTCTTCTCCATCTCGAATGGGCAACTCAAAGCAGAAGAAGCCATCCTAAATGCTGTACATATAAAGATCCAGAACCATCAACAACAGTTGAACATGAAAACGATACTGACACGAACTTCGCCAATACCATAAGCAAAACAATACTATTTATTAAGTGTTAAAGAAGAAAATCAATCTAAACAAAACTTGCCAATGCTGACACGAACTTCGCCAATATAAATAGGACTACCAATTTGATGCTCAACATGTGAAAGCTTCACTTGGCCTTGTCAACCAACTTTTATTTCTGAAACAATTACCATAGTTCGAACCAATTATATAACAGAATTGAAATATTGAGATCCATATTCCTATAGTAACATTGCTTTCAACATATTAATCCAACTCTAAACTATTTGTTAGCGGGGCCAGGTTAAATTTGCAAACTATTTCTATGTCCGCAAAACCATTTATGAGAACAAAAATTACTGCGTTGATCAAAGGAACAGAAATAACAAAAACCATGCTTAAGGATGTTACTATTTTAAACCAAGAAGTTGAAGTTAAGAACAGAAATAACAAAAGGGAATATCGTCCGCAAATCAATTTATGAGAACAAAAATTATTGTGCTGATCAATGGAACAAAAATTACTGCGTTGATATGTCCACAATACAATAACCATGCTGAAAAGGATAACAAAAGGGGATGTCACAATGGAACAAAAATTACAAAAACACAATAACCATGCTTTAGGATGTTACTATTTTAAACCAAGAAGTTGTAGTTAAGAACAGAAATTACTGGGTTGATCTTGCTGCCAGTAGAAGTGAACACCCTCAGTTACAGATTCCAGATTTTCTGATAACCTTGGTTCTAACCTAATAAAATGTACAGAACTTCAGACAAATGAGACATATTGCTCAGATAAGCATAATAATGTGAAAGAGAAACTGGGAAATCTTCATGCTCATTTCCCGGGACATATTGCTAATAGAATCTAATACTTCTACCAACTATCAAGCTATCACAGGCATTTAGACATGAATCATGTGATGCAATCACCAACAATGTTCATAAAAAGCATTAATATTAGCTGAATCAGTTTTTCATGAAATACACCTTGGAATATACAAAAAAATTCATAGCCGAATCAGTTTTTCATGAAATACACCTTGGAATATACAAAAAAATTCATTTGGCTAACCCAAAAATTCACAATCCCTGATGGAATTAAACAGTTTTTCATGAAATACACTTTGGAAAATACAAAAAAATGAATTGCTGCGAAAAGACAAATTGGTTCTAACCCTCAGGTCTGGATTGCTGTGTACCTCTCCCTCTTGCTCCAAGGGCTCAGGCGAAAAGACAAATGAGACAGATCTTGCTGCCAGCAGAAGTACAGATCTTCAGAAATAGGCGTTGCGAGATTGTGAACTTCAGAAATAGCCTCACCTGCGAGATTGCGTTGCGAGATTGCTTGCGAGATTTGTACTCATTGGGACCCACCCCTTTGTGTCTTGCACCTGATCCTTTGGATCAGGTGCCACCTGCTCTACATTAATCCACACACACACACAGATATATATATATATATATATATATATATATATATATATATACGAGTAAGAGTTAGTCTTTATTTATATCCAAAATAGTTTACAACCTAACAACACGATTTAGTAACAGACGATAATAAAAAGAGCAGGGAGAGGGCACAAGCATCGTCACCGACTTCAGAATATTATCAACCGTTATTAACAAGCGTGAATAGTGCTATACAATGGATGATCTATAAAGAGATCAAAAGAGATCAACACAAAATTTAGCCAGCGTCGATGAACCCCCAATTAACAAATAGGGTGGTATCGGTGGCTTCCTCTAGGTCCATATTACAAAGGGAGCTTTTGACATCCGCCTCAATATCTTCAAATAGTAATACCTTTCCCTTGACTCTATTTTCGAAAATACGCTTATTGCGCTGCTTCCATATGTGCCATACCATAGTTTCCAGGGTGGCTTTAGCCAACACACACGCAGGGTCCTTCTTCATATAGCGCAGTCGAATAAGATCACTCACTCCTGATAAGGTGGTTGGAACGACCCCCTTGTAGTTCAATTTTAGGAGACTACGTGTAAGGATATACCTTGTAAATTTGCACTCAAAAAATAGATGTGCATGTGTCTCTTCCACTTGAGTGTCACAAAGAACGCAACAGTAGTCTGAGGAAATTCCCCAGGTGCGTATCAGGTCACGGGTGGGCAGTTTACTGCGCAAGGCTCTAAGCAACGAGAGTGCCATCTTTGGCACATGCAATTGGAACCATATTGTGTCAAAATGAATGAATGCAGACCCAATAATTCTAGAGCCATTCCAGGCATCCCGCAAGGTGAATTTCGTACCTGGTTGCCAACTCCATTCGTTCGAACCTTCAGTGCTCGTGAACTGCAATCCATCGGTACCTGGTTGCCGAAGCAAGTGAAGGAGGCCGGTAATACTAGGATCATTCCTCCATCCATCGGTCTACCAATAGCGGCTTACTGTGTAGAATTCTGACCCAGGCGACGGGTCTTGGAGCAGGTGAAGTGGACCCGATGGATGCCAGTTATCGTACCAGAAAGAAGTGGTCGTACCATCCCTGTAATGCGCTTAATAAGTTTTTGAGAGAATTATCGACATTTCAAGAGGAATTTCCAGGACCCTGACTGTGTTGGCTTAGCTTTAGTACCATAGAATCCAATAGAGATGTCATCATAGTGCTTACGCATATATTGAGCCCAAATCCCCTTATTGGAGAGCACTCTCCATGTTAACCTGATTCCGGAAGCAACATTCAAATCAGATAATAATCTCAAGCCCACACCACCTTCTTTCTTGGGAGTGCACATATCCTTCCAGGCCCAACTATTGAGCTTGCCCCAAATGAATTTCCTGCAAGCTGAGTTAATAGAACGGATAACAGAGCGGGGGATACAATAAGCTTGCATCCAGAAGGCAACCATACCGTATATGATAGAGCGGACCAACTTAATATTTCCCGAGATAGAAAGCGTCGATGATGACCAACCCAGGAGCCTTTTTTTGCACTTATCCACCAGCCGATTAAATAAGGATGGCTTAGGATATTTGGAGGAGAGTGGTAATCCCAGGTAGATAGTGAAGGAAGGTACCAATTTGATTTCGAGAATATCAACGAGGGAGGTAGCATTTTGAACACCCTTACTGAAAATTGCCGAGCTCTTATCCCAATTTATATGAAGACCAGACAAGAGGTTGAAATTGTGAAGCAAATCTTTAGTCCATAAAGGGAATGCGAGTTTGCCCGACAGAATACCAAGAGGTCATCTGCAAAAATAAGGTGAGATATTGCTCCAGATCTGCGCATAGGGTGTATAGCTCCTGAAGATTCTGCTCGGGACATGAGAAGAGAGAAAGCTTCCATAACAAGGACAAAAAGATAGGGTGAAAGTGGGTCACCCTGACGCAACCCTCTATTGGAAGTGAAATAGCCCTCTGGCGATCCATTTACCAAGACAGAAAATGTAGGCATGGAGATACATTCCATTATCCAATTTATAAATCTGTGACTGAAGCCCATTTGATGAAGAAGGAAGAAAATAAACTCTCGATTCACACTATCAAAAGCTTTACGGAGGTCCAACTTAATGCAAGTTCTGGCTCCCATGGGGTTGCTAAAATCACGTATTTGTTCATGGGCAAGAAGAGTGCAATCTGCCAGCAACCTGTCTTTGAGAAAAGCAGCCTGGTTTGGAGAAATTAATTTCAGAAATAATAGGCTTCAATCTGTTACATAAGATTTTGTTGATAATTTTGTAGAGGACTTTGCAACATGCAATAGGTCTATAGTCGCCTAGGCCAGAAGCGTTTGCATTCTTGGGGACCAGAGTTAGGAAGGTATGATTAATATTTGATAGTATTTTACCAGAACTGAAGAAAGAGGCAATTCCAGAGATAACATCCTTACCAATAATATCACATTCAGTTTGGAAAAGGTAGGAGTTAAAGCCATCGGGCCCAGGAGCCTTGTCCTTACCAATTTGGAACACCGCATTCTTAATTTCAGCAGGGGAGACAGGTCGATCCAACCATCTAATAGGTTCCAGAGTGATCTTCTGTTTCGGAATAACATTAGGGAATACATTCCAATAATCATGATGCTGATATAAATTCTGAAAGTAGAGCCTAGCCTCCTCACGAAGCATATCAGTGTTGGTATTAGCTTTACCATCCGAAGAGATTAGGTGGCCAATATTGTTATGACAGTATCTAGCTTTTAAGGACGTGTAGAAAAATTTAGAGTTCATATCACCAAGCAGCAACCAGTTTTGACGGCTCTTTTGTCTCAAATCCTCCTCCTCCATTTTCAACGCCATCGCAAGTTTATTAGAGACCTTCCTCTCAAGAATCTGGGAATTTACGTCGGAGCGAAGAGTCGGATCCGATTGAATTACCTCCAACTCCTTACGACAACAATTAACATCCAGATTCTTTCTATGATTGGCCGACCAAAATCTCAGAACATGCTTCAATGATTTAAGATTACGAACAAGATTATGCATAGGATTATGCATAGGAGATCCATGGGAGAAAAAGCTCCAGTGCTTCCTGATAAGTTCATGATATCCAGGCAATGACACCCATGAATTATAAAATTTGAACGGCTTGGGATAAGAAATTTCTTTCTGAAGAAGATAAACACACATAGCTACATGGTCACTAGTAGTAGCTGTGAGATACTCGTAATATGAATGCGGTAATAGACCAAGCCAATTTTAGTTGCAGAGAATGCGGTCAAGGCGGGCTAGTATACGCGAGCTCCCAAGACGCCTATTATTCCAACTGAATATCGAACCAGCACTCTTCAGATCAAGAAGTTGACAATTCCCGAGGCATGTATTAAAATTATCCATAGCCTTCACGTCAACTGCTCGGTCGCCTAGCTTCTCTTTGGAGCTCCGAACACAATTAAAGTCTCCGCTGACAACCCAAGGAATATTGTTGTGCATAGTGGAGCTAGAAGTGAGATTAGTCCAAAGATCGGTTCTGGAATTAGAAACATTGAAACCATAAACGGCAGTGAGTCCCATTACAATCCTGCCGAATTTGAGAATGTTACTGATATATGCTGGGCAGAGGTTGACGTTAATAAGCAATTCCAGGTTGCTGAATTATAAAGAACATCTATGCACCCACCCTTGTGGGAATTCCTGTTATCAATGCTACCCCAGCCTTTAGGAAAACATTTTGCAATTCTATTAGCATTGATACTGTCAACCTTAGTCTCAAGGAGGCACACAATAGAAGGGGTTAACTTCCGAAAAAATGCTTCAGGTCAGCTCTACGAGCAGCATTATTAAGTCCCCGAAAGTTCCAAAAAAATATAGACATAATATTAAAATTGGTTTGAGGAAGAGCAAAACCTGCTTATGGTGCATGCCGAGAACTACGGCGGATTGTAGAGTGAAGAATAGGAACAAGCCTGGATTTGCCCTGAACTTTTGCATCTCTCAGTGCTGAGTGATCCGCTTCCCAGTCTGGGTTTGGAACGGTAAGCTTCTCAGGTGGGGGAGCCTCCTTAGTATCGGGATCCATCTGCATAGATCCCCTAGAATCAACATCAGAATCCGGTCTACTACAATCATTGGCAGTGGAAGTCACAGGGTCAGGTGTAGAATTTAGTGAACTAGGATTCGCAATAGGGTCCTTTGTCCGTTGGAACTAATAAACAGCATTGAAGATATGGACAACATGTAATAGAGATTTACCCAGACCCCCAGTTCGTTTGATTGGCTGGACTTTGGCAGAACCGACCTCCTTCTCGCAGTTTACTGGATTGCTGCATTCACCTTCTTCAAGGATCTCAAGTGGCCATGTAGCCTGCTTTGTCATTGCAGGATTGGTCAAATTGTCACCCCCTTTGTTGGCAGAAAAGTTGGAGATTGGATCAACATTAAGTTCCTTCATGGGGCATTGGATATCAAGGTTTCCAAAACAAGCACAAGCACCACACCTTGGAGGTTCTCCATCATATTTAATGTCAATAGATAATGTAGACAAGTCATCAAGCTCAACAGGGACAGCCCTCTTGAGCAGACACTTAGCATTAACCTCAACTAAACATCTTGCATAGGAGATCCTATCAAGATTAGCAGTAGCCTTATCAAGACAAATCGGCTTACCTACTACACTTGCAATAGAGTTCAAAAACCTCAACGTCCACATAGGCAGAGGGAGGTTATGAAGCTGAACCCAAACTGGCACCGCAGAAAGTATGTCCCGATTGTGCTGTACAGAGGGAGACCAATTTTGCAGGACAACCAGCCTACCATCAAAGAGCCAAGGCCCGCCATGAAGGATAGAGTCCCAATCTTCCGCCTTCTCAAATTTGAAATAAAAGTATCCATTGTCCCTCGAAAAAATTCGAAGCCCTCCCTTAAGTCTCCAAAGCCTCTCAGTCCAAGCCTTAATCTGCCCAAAATATGGGACATCACCAAGAACATAGCCTACAAGGGTGTTCTGCTAGCGAGCAGAACCTTCCAGAATTTCAGCCCCTCGTACTTTCCCCTTCTCAACGCCATCCTCACTGATGATGGGAGGGACATAACTCATCACCAATGGATCAGCGTATTTCCGTCGAGATGCACAGATATCCACCCAGGAACGCTGGCCTTCAGAAGGGATTATTCTGAATTGGGTATTAGGTCTGACTGGCGCCATTGCAAATCCATTACCGATAGCACTGTCGCTTCGCCTAGCACTAGGGCGGACTTGATTATTAGAATCACCTCCACCCCGCAAGAAATGCCCCCAGGGTGATTAGCGTCGCCACCCAGCTGATGACCCACGTGAGGGCCGACAGATCGATTTAGAGATTTGGGTCTGCCGTTAAACCCCGAGGAAACCTTCCTCTTGCCGCGATACACTCTTTGCCAACCCTCTCCATCATCAGAAGGAGGATTCATGCTGCCATCACCTTGGCCGCCATTAGGGTTTACCTGGTCGCAAGAAACGCCAGCTCCGAAACCCACGCTTCCCATGTTTTTATTATATATATATATACATATACATATATATATATTCTATGACATGGTCCATTGGTATGATGCAGAGTATGCTGTTGCACACATGCATAGAATGGAGAAGCTCAAGATCATTAATTTCAATCAGAGAGACTATGAAACTTTCTATCAGGCCTGGAGGAGGTTCACAGACATAGTATTGGGCTATCTGCAGCATGGGTACACAAAGAAAGAGCTTATGGCGCCATTCTTATTTGGACTACGACCACAGTTGCATGAATTTTTAGGAGTCATGACGTCGACAGAGGCTTGGAAGTACATAGAGTACTTACAAGAGAATGTCCAAATCACGAAAGTGACTTCAGAGCATGATTCAACGGAGCTTCTTGTGATGACACTAGGACATGTCGTGATCAAGGAGACCAAAGCACAGACGTACCATTGCAACCCTTGAAATAGGAAGTTCACTTGCTCATTCAGACACAAGAGGCTAAATCCCATCAATTCCAAGAAAATTTCCTTGCTCGGAGTTGCAAATTCAAAAATCAATGGAAAATCTTACTTTGACTGCCACTTTCTTAGAAGAAAGTAATTCTTTTGAAATTCAACTTCAAGTATCTAATGCGAGTTCTGTAATTCTAGCCTGTAAGGATCAATACACTAGAGGGGGGGTGAATAGTGTATTTAATAAAAAAATGTTGCAAATAAGATGTTAGTAATATTTGCAAAGATGGCAATGAAAATAAAATGACAAGTACGGAAAATTAAATCAATCGCAAACACAGAGATTTATCCTGGTTCGGATCCTTGTAATCCTACTCCAGTCCTCTACCCTGTAGAGATTTTTAATCCACTATAACCACTTGCCCCGCAAGCGCAAACTTACAAAAATGGCGACACTCCCCGTGTCCCAAACTTTGTACAATCTCAAAAGAGATTCAAACCTGTTAAATAAGAAATAGAAAAACACCTATAGCCTTGTTATGAATTTAGAATGAAATTCAAGGATGGTGTTTAAAGAGAGACTTCAAGATGTATAAAATATGAAATGAAGAACAATACTTGAAGTTCTCTGGTTCATAAAAGAAGAGAGAGATCAATCGATATCTTCTTACAATTATGAACACAAACAACTTTCTAAAATGATGTTGAAAAAGATCAAAATTGCTTCAAGGAAGAAAACTTCAATTTCCAAAAGATCTATGATTAAGAATCTTGAAGTTCTTCCGTTCTCATAAGAAGAGAGAAATCTATGGATTTCTTCTTACAAATGAGAAAAGAGCAACTAAGGCAAGATTGCTTAGAATCAACAATTCTAGGAAGAAAGAGAGAAGAAAGTTGTGTGAAGAAAAGAGAGGGTATGCCCAATTATTTATAGTATTTTTGGGCAGTTATTCTGAGGGAAAATGGGGGGAAAAGGAGTTTCCTACCGTTCAGAAACGGTCTGGAAAGTTTCAGAAAAAACGGACACAAAAACTTCATTAGTCGACTAAAGAAGGCTTAGTCGACTAAAAGTCAAACTTTGGAATTTTTGACTGAAATTTTAACGGTAACTTTCTGAAGTTGACTGAAGACTACTCAGAAATTTTCAGGCCAAAATTCGAAGAAAAAATGTTTAGTCGACTAATGTTTGCCTTAGTCGACTAAGACAGAAAAACGTGAATTTTGACTTGTCTGAAAAAGGGTTGGTAGGATAGGTTATTAGGAACCTAGGACTTAGATGGATTTCATATTCAAGGCTCTGAAATCTATAAATATAAAAAATACATCAGTCCGTAGATTTCCGTAGATATGTATGTTGAGCTTCATGTGAGTATTTGAAATGCCTTTGTGCAGGGATTCCTTATCAAGTGATTATTGTCCAAGCGTGGATATATTAGGAATCTGCATATCTGCATAGATAGAGTGAGTAGCAATAATAATAATTGTCACATCAAAATCATATGGAATAGAATAGGAAAGTGAACATGGGATTATGAAATCCCAACATTCTCCCCCTTTTTGATGATGACAAATATTTAAAAAAAGTGAAGTGTCATACTCAATTATATGCAGATATCATATCATATGTGATACTCAGTTATATGATGACCAAATGTATATATCATATGATATGCTATACTTAGTTTATGATGACAAATATGTATGCTCCCCCTTAAAAATTACCTAAATATTCTCCCCCTTTGTCATTGACAAAAAGATGGGGTAAAAAGTATGTTAGTCGATTAAAGAACTTGTTAGTCGACTAAGAGGAATAATAACACAGAACAGAACATATAATGGAACAAAGTTATCACAAAACAGAACCAAACAGATTCTACTAAACAAAACGAGATAGTAATCATACAAGCAAACAGACTGTCCCACATAACTAGTACTAATGCCCTATGGCCTAGAACAACTATGACTGAGAATCATCAAACAGATTGTTCCCAACGCCCATCACCAAAAGCCCGAAGGCCCACAACCCAAAAGAAAAAGACTACAACATTCATCAAACAGCAAACACCGATGACATGCGATAATAACTAGGATAACGAGGACAACAAACGGCAAGGTCTAACGTCCGGAAGGAGAACCATAGTCCTGAGAATTGCGACGTGATTTACGACGGGGTGTTTCCTCTGGAGCAACCACATTCAAAGCTTTAAGTGCAGAAACAAGCTTGCTCTGGTTGAGTTGAACTTGGTCGAGCACATGAGCTTGTTCAGTTAAGGCAGACCGAAAGTCCCTAAACCCGGTAGTGACTGTATTGCGAAGAGTGAGAACATCCTCGCGAAGACCGTGAAGTGTAGACTGGGTAGTTTGGCGAGGAGTAGAGGATGTCCGTGGGGTCTTTAGGGGACATGATCTAGGATTGGTTCGACACTCAGGAAAACATTTATGGACGCATTGTTTCTTAACAAACCGACAGAAACCACGGGAAGAACCCGGAGTAGAGGAAGAGGGGCCGAAAGTGGTTTGGGTCGGAGTATAGTCGGGGTCGGCTAAAGTAGGGTCTTCTACTGGGTCTTCTTCAGGATCTTCATCGGCGTCATCATCATCACTATTGGCCGCATCGGATTCCTCAGGGTCCGGAAGATCCAAATGCATATTGTGCAAAGTGATGATGTTGATATTATAAGGATTGGAGACGGCAATTTCTCCGTCAAGAGGGACACAAAACATCTTTAGGACCAAGGTTATAAAGGAAGGATGATAGATATGAGATTGAACCGGCCGAAGAAGAGATTACAAAATCACGAAACCCCAGTTAATAGGTAATCCGCCCATCACCGCATAAAGGCAATGCTCCAATTCGTTGGAAAGATAGTTAAAGGAGCCGACTTTCGGCATAAGATTGGAAACTATAACCTTTAGGATGATGCATGCAGGTGGGTGGAAATGAACAGCAGAAAGTTTATGGACCTAAGGGGTTGCGATTTTTGCTAGGATACGAGGATCGGTCATTGTAAAATTGAGGGAACCTGAAAAATGTGGAGGAAGATCAAGCAACTCACAGATCCGACGAAGAGTTAGACAAATTGGGAGGTTCTTGACGCGGGTGAGAAGATGAGTATCCCGACCGACGACGCACGACTCGAGATTGGCGTAGAATTCGCGGACGAGAAGGGGGTAGTATGGTTCCTTGTTGCCGAGTGCCCAAATCTTTTCGAGGCCGGCTGCGGAAAGGATGGAGAGGATATTGAAGGAAGCAAGAGCAGTATAATCAATGAAGCGCTCGGGATGGAACTTTGCATTTGCGGAGGCGTTGAAGCGATTTTCGGCCGCGGCATCACGAAATTGAGGGAGAGCCATCGGAGAAGAAGATGAGGATGAAGAGAGGGTTCGGTTTGGGATAAAAGAAATGGAGAGTAATTTCCGAAAATAAATAGGCAATAGTGGGAGTAGTTATCCAAGTGAATGGGTGCCATGATCAATTCGTGAGCAGTTTGAGAAACTGAATGGGTGAGATAGAACTGAAAAGTTTTCAAAAATATGTGAAGAGGCGGGAGGAAGAAGAAACGAAAACGCGAAAAGACGGAAGTTAGATCGGAAATGGTTTAAAAAACCGAGTTAGTCGGCTAATAGTTTGGTTAGTCGACTAAGGTAACCGAAAATAATCTAATGTGCAACCGTTCGGATATTTAAAATAAAAATAATAATAATAAAAAATTGAAAACAAAAAAAAAATAGGCGTTGGTAAGTACGGTAGTGGGTGCGATTCATTGAAGGCTTTTAAGAAGGTTGGTCAAACTATTGAATGGGGTTGTTGAAAAAACTCTTTCCAAGAAGAAAAAATATTTAAAAAGAATGCAAACTCCAAGATGGAATAAATGTGGGTTCCCATTCCAAGGGGAGATGAGTTTCGGATCTCTAGGCAAAGAGGTGGCCGAATGAGCAGATGACACGTGGCCTGTAGTGCTTTGGAAAAAGAAATTGTAAAAGCCAATTTCCAAGGTGATATTATGAAGGCAATTTGTGGTTTCCAAGACAAGATAGGCGGCCAACATAAGAAGCCAAAAAGCCTTATGTCAGGGTGCGGTAAGTAAAAAAAATTTTAATTTTTGAAATCAAGTCTCATAGTAGAAAAGACAAACCGAATGTTTATAGGAAAAGACAATCTCATAGAAAGATGAATGATTAGAAGATACCCTAAATTACTGAACAGTCCTAATAGTTGGGAAGGAAATAATAAATATATAAAACCGAATGTTAAGTAACACATAAAAAAATCTTGATATATTAGTCGATTAAACAAAACGTTAGTCGACTAAGAAAAATTATTATCAAAAAAATTATAAGAAAATTCCAGAAATTCACTAAAATTGGAAAACATTAAGTGGCAAATTCAGATTCACTGATGAAACCTAGATCTCTTCGAAGTTTGATGAAAGATTCCTCTTTCAAAGGCTTAGTTAGGATATCGGCAATCTGATGTTCAGTGGAAATGAATTTCAAAACTATATCCCCTTTTTGTACATGATCATCTAAAAAGTGATGACGAACATCTATATGCTTAGTGCGTGAATGATGAACTGGATTCTTAGATAAATTAATTGCACTAGTGTTATCACACATTATAGGACATGTGGAACACTCAATACCATAATCTGAGATAGTTTGTTTCATCCATAATATTTGTGCACATGCTAACCCAGCAGCAATATATTCTGCCTCTGTGGTAGATAATGAAACAGAATTTTGCTTTTTGCTAAACCAAGAGACCAATGCATGTCCAAGAAAATGACATGTACCACTGGTACTTTTTCGGTCTGATTTGCAACCAGCAAAATCTGCGTCACTATAAGATAATAAATCAAATGTGCTTGATTTAGGATAAAATAAACCATAATCAGACGTGCGTTTAACATATCTAATAATTCGTTTTACGGCAGTAAGATGTCACATCTTAGGATCTGCCTGAAAACGTGCACACAAGCATACTGAAAACATAATATCTGGTCTACTAGCAGTTAGATAAAGTAAAGAGCCAATCATACCTCTGTAAAGACGTTGATCAATACTCTTACCATTTAAATCTTTGTCTAGTGATGTAGATGTACTCATTGGAGTATGTTTATCAGCAGAAGTCTTTAAACCAAAACGCTTGATGAGTTCTTTGGAATACTTTGATTGATGGATGAAGATACCTTCCTTCATTTGTTTGATTTGAAGTCCAAGGAAGTAATTGAGTTCACCCATGTGACTCATCTCAAATTCCTTCTGCATGATCTTAGAAAATTCTAAACAAAGAGTTTCATTAGTAGAACCAAAAATAATATCGTCAACATATATTTGAATGATAATGATATCTGACTGTATATTTTTAATAAATAAAGTTGAATCTATTTTACCAATAGAATAACCAGAATTTAAAAGATAACTTTTAAGTCTTTCATACCAAGCATGGGGTGCTTGTTTAAGACCATATAAAGCTTTCTTCAATTTAAAAACATGATTTTCTAAATTTTCATGAATAAAACCAGGAGGTTGTTCAACATAAACTTCCTCCTTGAGAAAACCATTTAAAAAAGCATTTTTGACATCCATTTGAAATAGTTTAAAATCTTTAAAACATGCAAATGATAAAAGCATCCTAATAGATTCAAGACGAGCAACTAGTGCATAGGTTTCATCATAATCAATACCTTCTTCTTGATTATAACATTGTGCAACCAATCGTGCCTTGTTTCTAATTACCTGACCAGATTCATCCAATTTATTTTTGAATACCCACTTGGTACCAATAATTGAATGATCTGTTGGTCTGGGAACTAATTCCCAAACTTCATTTCTCTGAAATTGATTGAGTTCTTCCTGCATAGCAATGATCCAAGAACTGTCTTTGCACGCTTCATTGATGTTCTTTGGTTCAATGGATGAGAGGAAAGCACAATGCGCCATTTGTTCTATTTGACGTCGAGTTCTTACTCCATCTGTAATATCTCCAATAATTAATTCTGATGGATGGTTTGGAACTTGTGCAAATGCCTTAGGAAGATCTGCATTATCTGAAACAGACTCAACAGAGGGTTTAATAGCATCAATTTCATCAAGATTAATATTATCTAAAGAATTAGATAAAGGTAATATGTTCTCTTCATCATCAATGATGGGAGAATTAGATGAAGGATTTTCATCAAATGTGACATGCAATGATTCTTCAACTGTTGAAGTTCTTTTGTTAAATACTCTGTAGGCTTTGCTACGTGTTGAGTACCCAACAAAAATACCTTCATCAGATTTTGAATCAAATTTATCAAGAGCATCTTTAGTATTTAGAATGAAACATTTACATCCAAACACTTTAAAATATGATACACGAGGAATGCGATCAAAGAATAATTCAAAACAAGTTTTATTAAGCAATGGCCTTATGAGAACTTTATTCATAATGTAACAAGCAGTTGCAACAGCTTCTGCCCAAAAATATTTTGGTAGATTACTGTCACAAAGCATTGTTCTTGCACATTCTTGTAAAGTTCTATTTTTCCTTTCAACTACTCCATTTTGTTGAGGGGTACGAGGAAAAGAAAAATTGTGTGTAATGCCATTTTCATTACAAAACTTGGTAAAAGAATCATTTTCAAATTCTCCCCCATGATCACTACGAATAGTGACAATGTTAGAGGATTTGATTTTTTGTATCTTTTTACAAAATATTGAAAATTCTTCAAAAGCATCATTCTTATTTTGTAAGAAAATAACCCAAGTATATCTAGAATAATCATCAACAATGACAAATGCATATCTACTTCTATTCAAAGAGGCTACTCTTGAAGGACCAAACAAATCTAAGTGTAGAAGTTCTAATGGTCTCTTTGTTGAGATAATACCCTTTGATTTAAAAGAAGATTTATGCATTTTTCCTTGTTGACAAGCATCACAAAAATATTTGTGTTTGAAAGAAATATTTGGCATTCCATTTACTAATTTGTGTTTTGAAATATGTGCAAGATTTTTGAAATTTGTGTGTCCAAAATGTTTATGCCATAAAAGTGTGTCATCTAATGTAATCATTAAACAATGATTATTAGTGGTAATAGACATGCATAAGATATAAATGTTATTCTTACGCTTACCACGGAATAAAACAGATGACATATCAGAATCATAAATGATGCAATCATTTTGTTCAAAAACTATTTTATAATTTTTATCGCATAATTGACTAATGGAAAGTAAGTTATGTTTCAAACCGTCAACCAGGTGAACATTCTCAATGATAGGCTGATTTGCATTACCAACTGTTCCAGTGCCTATGATTTTTCCCTTTTTGTTGTCACCAAAGGTAACGGTGCCTCCATCTTTATATATAATGTTAGAAAGCAAGTTGATATTTCCCGTCATATGTTTTGAACATCCACTGTCCAAAATCCATCTTTCCTTTTTAGGTACCTGAAAGATAAAACATTAAGCATTGGTATCCCTTTTTGAGGGTCCTTGGGATTAGATTTTTGGAAGCCAAACCCAAGTGGAATTTGGCTTTCTAATATAATCATTGGAATGAACAATAGAATGCATGTAAGTAGAAATATAATTATTCATATCTTTTAAACAAGAAGCCCTAGAAACCCATATACTAATTGTAGTAGGTTTCCTAGGAATTGTTTTTGAAATGTTAGCAACATTTCTTTGTGTAGAAGAAGTAGAAGTGTTTACTTTCTTCGTGTAAATGAATGCGTGATTCTTCTTTTGTGGTTTAACAAAAGTTGTTTTTCCACAAGAGGAAGAAGTGATACAAGACTTGGGTGCATCCTTATGAGAATATCTCAATCCTTGTCTATGATTTGCTGGATATTGAATTTTAAGCAAATCATCAAGATTTGTCTTTCCTTTGTTAAATTTATTAACATTGGAAGACATCTTATCGTATTTCATCTTTAGTGATGAAATATTTTTATCCATTTCGGATATTTGTGTATGAAGTTCTAAATTCTTAGTTTTGAGAATATCATTCTCTTTACGAAGATCCAAATTTTGAGAAGATGTATTCTCAATATGTATGGAATTTGGTGTAGTGTTTTTAGAAGAAGATAATTCATGATATTTAATAAGAAGATTATCATTATTCTGTTTCAAAGATTTATGTTGATTATTCAACTTTTTGAAACGAGAATAAAGATCTTTTAATGCTTCTAATAATTCTTCATTATTAAAGGAACTTACATCTTCTTCTTCATCTTGTGCCATAAAACACATATTAGCATTTTCATTATTGTCATCTTCATCATCTGAAGATTCATCCAAAGTTGCTGCAAATGCTTTCTTCATCTTATCAAACCTCCTTTCTCTTCTGGAATGATCGTTGTTGGAACTTTTGAACTTTGCTTTGAGAAGTGGACAATCTTTCTTCATATGTCCTGGCTTATTACAATTAAAGCAAAGAGAAGAATCAGTATTTTTAAACTTATTATTATACTTACCTTTTTGAAAGAACTTTCTGAAGTTCTTTGCAAAGAATGCCATGTCATCATCTGAATCTTCATTATCAGATGTTGTGTTGAAGGCGAGTACTTTCTTCTTCTGATTTGATTCTTCTTTTTCATCTTGTAGTGTGACTACATGAGCCATTAGGTTACCAATAAGATCTTCCACTGTTAATATGGAAAGATCATTGGCTTCCTCAATAGCAGTGATCTTTGGTCGCCATTCTGGAGAGAGTACCTTGAGAATCTTGTGTACCTGATCAAGAGAAGAATAAACTTTTCCAAGAGCATTAAGAGAATTAATAATGTTAGTGAACCTGGTGTTCATTTTTCCAATCGTCTCTTTGTCTTGCATCTTGAACAACTCATACTTATGAACCAAAGAGGCAATCTTGGTTTCCTTCACTTTATTGGTTCCTTCATGAGTTACCTCGAGTATATGCCAAATCTCTTTAGCACTTTTGGCCTGAGATACTCGATTAAACTCATGTTTATCCATGGCACAGAATAAAGCATTGATGGCCTTTGAGTTGTTGGTCTTTGCAGTTTTGTCGTTGGTGGTCCAATCAGCAACAGGTGTTGTAGGCTTTGTATATCCTGTCTCTACGATGTCCCAAATCTCATAATGCATACTTTGGAGATGAATCTCCATTCGTATTTTCCAATATGAGTAATTTGAACCATCAAATAGAGGAGGACGAGTTTGAGAGTGCCCTTCAGGATGCTGATTGTAGTTGTGTGGAACGGCGTTCATGTTTGATGTTGAGGAACTTGCTGCCATCTTAGCCTTGCTCTGATACCAAATGTAATTCTAGCCTGTAAGGATCAATACACTAGAGGGGGGGTGAATAGTGTATTTAATAAAAAATGTTGCAAATAAGATGTTAGTAATATTTGCAAAGATGGCAATGAAAATAAAATGACAAGTACGGAAAATTAAATCAATCGCAAACACAGAGATTTATCCTGGTTCGGATCCTTGTGATCCTACTCCAGTCCTCTACCCCGTAGAGATTTTCAATCCACTATAACTACTTGCCCCGCAAGCGCAAAATTACAAAAATGGCGACACTCCCCGTGTCCCAAACTTTGTACAATCTCAAAAGAGATTCAAACCTGTTAAATAAGAAATAGAAAAACACCTATAGCCTTGTTATGAATTTAGAATTAAATTCAAGGATGGTGTTTAAAGAGAGACTTCAAGATGTATAAAATATGAAATGAAGAACAATACTTGAATTTCTCTTGTTCATAAAAGAAGAGAGAGATCAATCGATATCTTCTTACAATTATGAACACAAACAACTTTCTAAAATGATGTTGAAAAAGATCAAAATTGCTTCAAGGAAGAAAACTTCAATTTTCAAAAGATCTATGATTAAGAATCTTGAAGTTCTTCCGTTCTCATAAGAAGAGAGAAATCTATGGATTTCTTCTTACAAATGAGAAAAGAGCAACTAAGGCAAGATTGCTTAGAATCAACAATTCTAGGAAGAAAGAGAGAAGAAAGTTGTGTGAAGAAAAGAGAGGGTATGCCCAATTATTTATAGTATTTTTGGGCAGTTATTCTGAGGGAAAATGGGGGAAAAGGAGTTTCCTACCGTTCAGAAACGGTCTGGAAAGTTTCAGAAAAAACGGACACAAAAACTTCATTAGTCGACTAAAGAAGGCTTAGTCGACTAAAAGTCAAACTTTGGAATTTTTGACTGAAATTTTAACGGTAACTTTCTGAAGTTGACTGAAGACTACTCAGAAATTTTCAGGCCAAAATTCGACGAAAAAATGTTTAGTCGACTAATGTTTGCCTTAGTCGACTAAGACAGAAAAACGTGAATTTTGACTTGTCTGAAAAAGGGTTGGTAGGATAGGTTATTAGGAACCTAGGACTTAGATGGATTTCATATTCAAGGCTCTGAAATCTATAAATATAAAAAATACATCAGTCCGTAGATTTCCGTAGATATGTATGTTGAGCTTCATGTGAGTATTTGAAATGCCTTTGTGCAGGGATTCCTTATCAAGTGATTATTGTCCAAGCGTGGATATATTAGGAATCTGCATATCTGCATAGATAGAGTGAGTAGCAATAATAATAATTGTCACATCAAAATCATATGGAATAGAATAGGAAAGTGAACATGGGATTATGAAATCCCAACAAGTTCATCTTCTATTGCAGGTATACCGAGCGAGACATGTCACGATGAAAGCACAAATTAAAATATTAACATGGCAGGAAGTGCGTGCAAAGGATAGAACGAGCTAGCTATTTTGGATGAACAGGAGGAGGAGACAACTACGGCCATGAGTTTAAAGATTATCAATATGGAGCATGAACCGTTCTTTCCCCTAGTTTTTTCCCCAAAATCATTCATTCCTCTCCCTCATGGTTGAGCATCATACCGAGAGTAGTGCAATTCTTTCAGGGAGTGGTCATCAACATGCTTTACTTTATTTTGCTCATTTTGATGACTATATTTGGAATATATTTATTAAGAAGAATTAAAGACTAAATTGGACTGACATAACTCATCTCTTGCAGTACATACGCGATCACTTTATAGAGATGCTTGGAGTTGTGTTGCTGGGGTCTAGTTTAATTAGTGGAGGAACAACACTCGCCAAGGAGCACAAGGAACTTCCTCCACCATTAAAGATCCTTGATCCTCCATTTGATCATGATGTGTTCTTTCCATTAGCGTAGATTTTTTTTGCTTTCTAGGACATTTGCATTTGAATAAAATCGTAACCATTTCGACATTGAGTACGATGTCCATCTTTAGTTAGGAGGAGTATGAGATCTTAGGATTTTTTTTGTTTAATTAATAAAATGAGAGAAAAAGAATCGATCACCAATTCTCATCATTTAAAACTCCTTCACGTACCACTTTAGCAGATGATTATGCAGTGATTGAATTCTTGATATTATTTATGGCTTGAATTAATTATTTTCCTCTCATAAAGTTAATCATTAATATGACGTTTATGAAAAATTTCAATTGCTATGATTAATATCTAGAAATAGTTTGAATTTATTTCGTGTAAGTTATTATGATGCATAAGTTTAAAGTAGACACGATTGATTGGATTGCGTTTCGAGTTGAAGAGGAATTTGGCCATTGATTCTAAAGTTTACGTCCATCTTTATGGCCGTTGAGTTGCTTACAAAAAAACTGAAAAAGAGAAAAAAAGAGAAAAAGAATAAAATGCACTGTTCCCGTGAGTTTATTAAGTAGCCAGGTCTTCGTGCATCAGGAAGCATTGGAGATTTGCGTCGAAAGATAGACGATAGGGAGTGCATAACAAAGGGGGATAATAAAACCTTAGATGATTCGAGTTATTAGGTTCGAGGGGTTCATCTAAGCCTAATGCCCGATGGGCGTCTGACCAAAGAGTCATTACCTGAAAGCTCGTTACATGGATCATTCTAAGTTATAAAAAAGAAAAAAAAACTTTATGAATAAGTGGAGCAAATTCAATACCTATGAATCGGACAATGTTTATGTGATTCCAATTCCTTGGAAGTTCGAAAATTATGACATGATATCACGTTATATTTTCGCTTATGCAAAACGATGCTTGCATGTTATTTAACCAAATTAAATTGAAGAAAACGTCATATGATGGATCTTCTTCATGGATTGTGCATATTTATGGTAAAAATCATGATGGAAAGCGTGTTATTGAGCTAAGCTATAAAAAAATTGATAGAATTTTATATGTTTATTAAACATCCGAGTTAATTGCTTCTTTTGCTAGAGACTAGAAAAAACGCTAGTTTGGGGTATGATTTGGGGAAAATATAACATAATTAAGCCCTTAGTTAGTTCCATTGTGTGTGTATATGATGCTTGTTTCACCTCTCATACGACCGTATTTAGATAATTATAATTTTTAGAGCAACTTGTTGATCTATACACAAAAATACGATTATATTGAGTATTTCAGCCTTTTTTATATTTTTCATGTGTAGATCTCTATCTCACGATTCCAATGGATATTTATTCATATTTTTCTGAGATCTGTGCTAATTACTATGAATTTTTCTATGCTGAATTTCATTTTAAAATGCTGAAATACGAAGAAGTACATCGTAAATACGACATAAATATGCCATAAATACGGCCATGCCATCAGCCACACCACATGGCACGAATCTGACCAGTCTATGCCTTCATCCAACGGCAGCAATAAGCAACTGAGGCGACGATCATCTCGACCATAAATTTTGCATCCAATGGACGAGAGAAACCCAGCCAAAGTGAAACGGAGCGCCCAATCCATGGGCCACGTAGTGTAACCTTATTAATTTGCTACCAGATCCAACGGTGCAAAGTGAATATGAGGGGGATTCAGATTTGTAGCGGGGCGGGTCGAAGCAAAGTAGAGCGGATGCGGGCGCAGCGAGGGAGAGACCCGCATGGGGATACGTGGCGGGCGTACAACAGATCCTGCCCCAGATAGATGGTTCACAAATGTAGCAGCTCGCGGAGCGGTTCTGAAGTGATTTTAAGTGGGGTTTGAACCTGCTAAACAGGCCAAACCTGCAATCTGAGTATATAAGCATATTTTTAGGGTTTTGGGGTATTCTTGGAGTATTTTGAACTCTAGGAAGCGTATTTGGATGTAACTTTGAGGAGGCTTTGGAGCAGAGGCTTATAGCTATTGTTGAAGGAGATCTAAGGCTGTTTGAGGAGTTTTGGTGATAAATTTCTAAACTTTTAGCTTGTATTTTGCGTATTGGACACGTATTTTGAGTAGTTGATGATGTATTTGCTTATAAATATTGATTCTTTTCTCTCCATGCGTGGATAATTCCCTTATGTGTTGGTTGTGATGTAGTTAGGTGACGTGCATTTATATTTCATATATTCACGCACGTTCTCTTTTGTGTTTTTCCGTTGTTTTCTGCCGCCTTGTATTCGTTTTCTTGTGTTTTCTTGTTTTCTTTCACTTTTCCATGTTTTTTTATTTTGCAGGAGTTTACTGGCGTAGGATACATATAACGATGATATCATAAGTCCCCGGAGCAATGGGAGGAGTCACGCGTGATCCAGGGGGTCAAACGACAAAGATAGCATCTTTCAGCCCCTCACCCGACCGGTTGGTCACTTCCAACCGATCGGGTGATGCATGCGTGCACCACCTGGACACAAGCTGGAGCGGTCAAGAAGTCACCCGGTCGGTTCAGAGGCCGGTTCAAAGGCCCCAACTCTCTGGATTTTTGATGCTGAATGCTAACCGATCGGGTGACCTTCACCTGATCGATTCACCTATAGCTGATTCTCCGAAGCCGAGACACGTACAGCTCACCGGTTCACCCGACGGCACGATGATCCAACCGATCAGCCTCATCCCTCAACCGACCGTGCCATGAGACCGGGTGAAGTCTCGTGCTGAACTGTCGAAGAAACGAAGCAGGTCACCCGATCAGTTGACTTTTCAACCGATCGGGTGATATCGTATTCTATATATAGGACCCCTAGGTTTTCCAGAAATGGGAGTTGTTATTTTTGCTGTTTTTTCTCTCTCTTGACGGCTGTAATTTTTCAGATATTTGTAAGTTTTCCGATCTTTGTTAAACTTTAATATATTGTTATTAGCATTGCTCTTACTGCTTTTCAATCGCCTGATCATGTTTCTAACGGTCGATTTCTATTTAGATCGCTTTCTAGTAAATATGTGTGAGTAGTTCCCAAATATGGGATTTTGGTGGAAACCCCTTCGTGGGTTCTTCCCGATGCGCACATAGGACTAGGAAATCGATAGGGATTATGAATCTAACGGTTACGCGGGGTGTTTTATTGTCATCGGTATGAAAAAGACCGCCTTTGACCGTTGGGCCAAGGGGGAATAAACTTGGCGGTTGACTCCCTAGTCATAGCTCACGCCCTTAGCATAGACGTCGAATCCTAGCATGCGGGAGCGGCGGGATGAGACGTTGGGAGTTATCGTTGCGAGCTTAGTGATCCCGGAGTCGGTCAGTGTTAATGGATATGGGAATGCCCAATGACCGAACCCGGGAAGTCCGGCGTATCATCCTGGGCACCGACCGGAATATTGGGCCCATGGGACGCTGGTATCACTCTTAGAGGCAACGTCTCACCATTAGACCCTAATTTTGATCGTTATCCTACCCGTAGGCCGTATCGGTGAGAATCGCACGATAGGGTGGAAACCGAATCCCCGAGGTTTTTCCTTTATATTGTTTATCCCTCGCATTCTATTTTTTCGTGACAACCCATCATCCGATTCGGGCTAGCTCGCCCATGGGGTGAATCCGATCCTTCTTGACACAAGCACAACCACGCCTCCCTGAGTTCGACCCTCAAGCCACACTACAACACCGTGCGCTTGCGGTTACAAATATTTAAATCTCACGCCCCCAATTATACATTGCACACATTTGACACGTGAAAGCCCGGGGGGCGTCAAGCTTTATGGCACCGTTGCCGGGGAGGCAACGTGCTTGTTATTTCAGGATTTCATGAACCCTTGAGTCTAGCTCACATCCCTACCTCGTGATAATTTTCGCATTCTTATTTTTCTATTTCCATTTTATTCTTTAATTTTTATTTTTATTTTTATTTTTATCTGTTTCTTTCCCACGTTTCGCTTCACGGGTGTTTGTGGTTTTTAATGCGCAGGAGTTCAAGAAGTCTTGACATTCCCGTTGACCTGGAGATAAACGCCACCCTAAGACGTCTTGCCACAGAGAAGCGAAGAAGAGAGGATCCTGAAACCATGGGGGAGAACACCCCACCTCACAAGTCACTGCTGGAGTACTCGATGCCATCCCTCAAGTCCACCTCCGCCATCAGTCCTCCTGCAATTACGGCGCAAAGCTTCGAGCTTAAGCCATCCTTGGTGACGTGGATCCAGCAGGATCAATTCTCGAGGGCACCCATGGAGAGCCCCATTGAACATTTGGACTCCTTGGAGAAATGTGACACATTCCGGATAAATGGTGTCACAACTGAGGCGATCCGTCTGAAGCTATTCCCCTTCTCTCTGCGAGATAAGGCCAAGCTGTGGCTTAGGGGGGAAGGACTTAAATACGTTCAACACCTGGGAGAAGCTCTCAAATGCTTTCCTGACAAAGTTCTTTCCTCCGGGGAAGACCATGAAGCTGAGGAGTAAGATCTCCTCCTTCTCCCAGGCCAGCCACGAGTCCTTGCATGAAGCTTGGACGAGATATAAGGAAATGCAGCGAAGATGTCCGCACCATGAGCTCCCCAAGTGGCAGATCATAAATCTATTCTATAATGGGTTGAGGGACGATTTGAAATCTTCCATGGACGCCGCGGTTGGAGGGTCCTTTATGTCAAGAAGCGAAGAAGATGTCGGACAGATTCAGGAGAATATGACATCAAATAATGAGCGGTGGTGTGACGAGAGAGCCACACCTAGATCTGGGGGTATCCATAGGGTCGAGGACGTCGACAAATTATCCATCAAGTTTGACTTACTGTCGAACCAGATCTCCGATTTGATGGTAGGCGCCGGTGGCACCGGAGCACAACAGATTGCTGCGGTGGAATCTGAAGTCTTTAGAGAATTCGACGGTGGTGACATCTCACCACCGTTGGACCAGGCGAGCGCATTATTTTACAATCCTACGAGGAATGCGCCTTTTCCACCACGAACCAACTCCAACCCGACCTACTCTCCAAACAACCGAAATCATCCCAACCTTAGTTACCGGGCACCGTATCAGCAGCCGCCTCAGCAGCAACAACAGATATATCAGCCGGCTAGGCCTCAGCAGCAGCAGCAATTTCAGCAGCCGCAACCTCCACAACAATATCAGCAATATGCTCCCAAGAATCAGCAACCAGTTCAGCAGCAGTAGCTATATGGCCAATAGAGGGTCATCTATCTAGTTGAGTCCCTATTGACTCAATATATATCCAACCAGGAGAAGAAAAATTTGAAGCTGGAAATGGGACACCGGGCTCTCACGGACCAAGTAACCCAGCTGGGGTTACAAGTGGCAAACCTTTCAAGGTCGCAAAATTTATTGCCGCCACAACCGGAGGTGAATCCGAGGGGAGCAAATCAGACTGTCACGACCTGCTTCCCTAAAATGGAGGCGAGGCGAGACGAGGCCCGCTCAGGCTTGGAGCTGCGAGGCCCCAGCCTATAAAGCGTCTGGAATAACACACAGGTCCCTGTAATGTGACATCGGAACAAAGATAACAATAATAGAAAAAGAGGAAAATAAAAATAAATTATTCATCTCAAAGCCCAGATAATAAGTCAACAACCAGAAAAGCCACCAGGCTGTCAAAAGTCCAAAAGAAAAGGGCCAGCATGGCCAATAACGAAACAACTAACAAAATGGTGCTACTCACCGACAAAAAACAACAACTAACAAAGAACTGCGGAGAGAACTAAGATTGGTCATTGGTGTCCTCGTACTCCACGTCAGCAACAGAATTAGGCACGAACTCTACGAACTTGTCGCCCTCAACCACGGACTATGTCTCAGCAACTAACATGCGACACCCAAAGAGAAGGGGCACATGTCAGCAAAGTCTACAAGACTTTGTGCAAGGAAACAAAAGAAAGGTAAAAGCAAACTAGCAATTCTAAAGTATGCATGACATGGCAGTTAAAGTAAGAGTGCAACAAGTTTAGTAAAATGGTACAACTATGGCATGGATGTCAAGTTTGCAAGGAACATTCATAAGGACTAGTACAAGTAAAGTAAGCACGTCGTGCATAGAGATTCTGCCCTTTGGCTATAGTGGCTGTACGGGCCAACTCTTACGCTCAAGTGACCGTTTTTCCCTACCCCTCCACGTGTATCGAGAGAGGGCCTTACCCACGAACATGGAATGCTCGCTTCTGGATCACGAGCCAGGAAGTGTTTTAACAAGTATGGCGTAGGGTTATGCCCACATAGCAGGTGCCTAGCCGGAAACACGGAAACAAGGATTGTACATGTATTTGGTAGCGTGTGCTACGATGCAACATACAAATCAAATGGCATGTAAAGAATGCAATGCATGGCAAATATTAAATTTAAATTACGTACCGTTAAAGAAATTAAACGTTACAGGCAAATGCATGACATGACATGACAAAGGCAATTCTAGCTTCGTTGTCAAGCTAGAACTTGGAAATTGTGCCTAGACCGCTATCATTTCACGGTCTAGTCTCTTTCACGCTAAAAGCAAAGAAATGGCCTAAAGCATGGCCTAGAACAAAGGTTGGCAAGTTTCACTTGCCTGGTGCCGAGGTTTGTTGATCGACGAGTCTCAAAAATCGCTATTCTACGGAATGGATTGGCTGTTATGGCAAAACTGAAAATCAGAATTTGAAGATCTAAACCAGTTTTGTATTGGAATCCTACAACGTCTAGCAATCCATTTTTATTAGGTTTTCTAAATTATAGTATGGGTTATGGGGAGATTAAAGGTAGATCACTAACCGTATAAGAAGCGGAAGAAAACTGATCTCTGGATTGTCGTCGCTAAATCGGATCTAGCACGGCAACAGAAGGAGCGATCCCGAAAATTACGGTCGAAGAGAACTCCTTGCGGCTGCAATACGACAGATCTGGAGATGGGAGAATGTAGGGGAAAAATCTGGAGCAAAAAGGAGAATTGGGGTTTTTGGTGTCGGCCGACGGCCTACGGGGTGGTGCCGGCGCAACGGAGGTAAGAGAGAGCACGGGAGGGTGTGGGAAGGCTAGAGGAAGGTTGGGGGATGATTGGGGAAGAAGCTCAGCTAGGAGAAGTGAAGAAAGAAATGAAAATGTATAGGGTTTAAATAGAAAGAATAGGCGGCGGCTACGACTTAACCTAGGGTTACTGGGCAAACTAGTCGGTCAGTGAAGAGTGGTCGACCGACTAGTTTGGGAGCTAGTCGGTCGGTCGTCCAACTGAGACCGACTAAAAGACAAACAGTGAACATGGTATGTACATGGTAAACAGATTTAGTCGGTGTGTGAAGGCTCTTCAACCGACTAGTTTGGGAACTAGTTGGTCAGTGAATATTCATTGACCGACTAAGGGCAAAATATGAAAGGCAAAAGGTACTGAGAGTTAGTCGGTCTGAGAAGAAACTCTAACCAACTAGTTTGGCAACTAGTCGGTCGATAGTTGTGTTGGATATGGAAGGCGTTTGTACACCCTTGTGGGGGATGTACGAGGGAATATGGACCTCGAACGTCGCGTACACGAAGTCGTGTACAAAGGGAATCTGTTCCCTTGCGGAGAGGATCTCTGGATGAGTGGGAAAGTCGCATTATATATGCATAAGTGCATGCGACATATGGCTTATAAAGGGGGAATATCTTAAGCTTATGTTGTACCATGCATATGGTACAACTTAAGCTTATAATGTGCCATGTATCATGGTACACCTTAATTAAGTTGTTCCAAAGGAACAACTTACCCTAAAATAACTACCTTGGGGGCTATAAATAAGACCCAAGGGTAAGCCATTTCTTACACTTTTTGCATGAAATTCATGCATGCAACTTCATCCTAGCGAAGCTCTGCAGAAATCCTTTCTCTTCCTCTTTCCAAGTTCTTAATCTAAAATAGAGATTTAGATTGTGGATTAGTAGCCTTACTCCGTTCGTGAGAAGACTCGATCCGTCGTGGCGAATCCGAAGGCAAAGTTCCGAGACTACCGTTCCGCATACGCAAGCGTAAGTCTCCACTTTAATTATCGATCCTAACTCTGTTTTGGCAGGATCCTTCATTGGTATCAGAGCCATAAGGGTTCGCCCCGGTCAAACCGTCGCCCCGTCGAAACTATGAACGAGTCGTTGTCTTTTTCACGAATGGGTCTCCTACTATTACGGATATAGTAGGAACGCTTCGTGACGGAGAGAACGCAGCGGTTGTTATTTTCACGTTAGAGTCTCCTATCATTACGGATATGGTAGGAACTCTCCGTGACGGGAAGAACCGACCGTTCACGTAGTATGTTATTTTTCATTTTTGGCACACGGCCATTAGGAAATAACTAATTTCTCGACGAACGGGTGCTTCATCGACGAACGGGTGCTTCATCGAGGAAGATGATGGTAGTTATTTCCATCGGGTAAGAGGGAATTTGGTGCATGTGCACCATGGCCAAATGGGCTATGAAGGCCATGCACCCCCCTCCTCAAGCGGAGGGGGTTGGCTACGGCCAATAACCACCGGTGACCACCCCATCAAGGGGGAGGAATAAGTGAGGCAACCCCATTCAAAGGGGGTGGCCGGCCATGGCCAAAGGGGCCATGGCCGGCCAACGCCGAATGGCCTTGGCCATGGCCGGCCATGACCAAGCCATGGCCGGCCATGGCCAGGCCGGCAGTGGCCGGCCAAGGCCTGCCGGCCAGGCCGGCCCTGGCAGTGGCCAGGGCCGGCCCTGGCCGGCCTGCCGGCCCTGGCAGAGGCTAGAGGCCGGCGCCCTGGCCTCAGGCCAGGGCCTGGCCGAGGCCAGGGCAGGAGCCCTGGCCCCGGCCAGCGGCCAGGGCAGCGCCCTGGCCTCAGGCCAGGGGCCTGGCCGCCCTGGCAGAGGCCAGGGCAGCGCCCTGGCCTCAGGCCAGGGCCTGGCTGAGGCCAGGGCAGGAGCCCTGGCCCCGGCCAGTGGCCTGGCCGGCCGGCCCTGGCAGAGGCCAGGGCCTGGCCGACCCTGGCCAAGGGGGCCAGGGCCCCTGGCCGGCCAGGGCAGAGGCCCTGGCCGGCCCTTGGCCAAGCCCCGGCCAGGGCAGAGGCCCTGGCCGGGAAGAAGTTGCAGTCTGAAATTGGTCGACCAATTTGGTGTTTTTGGTCGACCAATCTGGCAGAAGGTCTGAGTCGACTGCAAACTTGCCAACTGACCCATACGGGATGACAAAAGGCTTTGGTCAAACTCGAATGTGTCGATTAGCCCATACGGGGCTAACCACAGTGCCGACTAGTTCATACGGGACTAACGTTTTAATGAAGTTTTTCATTGGGCTCTACTCCTTGAAGATTAGCCATAGTGCTCTACTTCATGCGAGATTAGCCATGTCATTGTGCTCTACTCTACGGAGATTAGCCAATGAACTTATGACGTTGTGCTCTACTCTACGGAGATTAGCCAATGTATTTTAAATTCGTTTTGAAAAATACGTTTTCAAAAACGCTTTTCCGCTGCAAAGTACTATAAGAGTACTAACATTTGATAAAGTGAGGGAGAAATATTGAAAGTTACTCTAGATGGTGATTGGAAACATAGTGACCTTTCCGATTCTAGAGTAACATCTTCAATATTTTTCGAAAGTAACTTATCAAATACTCGTTTTCCGCTGCTAGTACTATAAGGGTACTATTGTTTGATAAGTGATGGGGGAATATTGAAAGTTGTTCTAGATGGTGATTGGAATCATAGAGACCTTTTCGATTCTAGAACAACATCTTCAATATTTTTCGAAAGTAACTTATCAAATATAATATAATTCCAAGTGGGATTTGAATTTTTAGAACTATCCAAATGGGATACTCTATTATCATTTCAAGTGGGAGTTATATTTTAAGAATTTTTTATGCAATGTTTTTGATCGAACCTTCGGTTTTTGTGTCTTTTGCAGCATTTTAAAAGTAAAATGTCTTCCGCTTCAAAGAATATCGTCGCTGAGTTAAACAGAGGTGAAAAACTCAACGGCGATAATTACAAACTTTGGTCCATAAAGATACAATACGTTCTAGAGGAGCAAGAAGTGCTCGAAACTCTAAAGAACGTTATGATTGAACCCGAGTTGGGCACTACGGCCCAACACCGACGAGACAAGGAAGCTTTTGATGCTTGGTCTCGGAAGAATAAGATAGCGCGCATTACGTTATTAAGTAGTATGGCTGATGACATAATGCGCATCTTCCGGGAACATGACCTAGCCATGGACATATGGTCCAAGCTAGAGGAGAAGTTCGGTGGCACATCGGTGTCCAAACTTCGCGCCTTAACTATAAGGTTCGATACATATAAGAAACTTCCAGATCATTCCATAGGGAAACATCTGCGACATATGGCGAACCTTATCTCGGAGTTAAAGAACGCAGGTCATGTGCTCACAGATGAGCAACAAATCCAAGCAGTCATACGTTTCCTACCAAATGGGTGGGATCAGATGAAGATGCATCTCACTCATAATGAGAGCATAAAGACCTTCAACGATGTTTCCAAGCACCTCGAATTAGAGGAAGAGCGGTTTGCGGCTGCCAAGCCAAGTGCAGAAGTGCACATGGTTGCTAGTTCCTCACACGGGGGAAAGAAACGTAAAGATCGTTCGCAGTCTTCTAATGAACGTAATAAGCAACCTGAGTCTACCAAGGAACCCAAACATAAGGGTGGGCACAAGAAATGGCACAAGAAGAAAGAATTGAAAAGGATCAAGTGCTTCAAGTGTAACAAGCTCGGTCACTATGCTCGTTCGTGTACGAGTGGAAGTGACGAGGTGCCACCGACCACATAGCAAAGGACAGACGGTCCTTCGTGGAGTATCACCGGATACTCAAGGAATGAAGTGGATCAATGTAGGAAACAACACACATGTTGAAGTGAAAGGCGTTGGGACTCGCAAGCTTGTCTTGGACAACGGCCGCACTATCCTACTTCATGATGTTCTCTTCATTCCATATATTCAAAGGAATATTAAAACTGTGGTCAATTTATTGGGTCTTGGTTAATAGTTGGTTCCTTCATGTTTGTAATATGGACCTATTTTTGTAATAATTCCTTTATTGGTACTGGGTTTGTATTTCAAAGGATTTATTGTAATAAGTACAATGTATAATTCCTCATGTAATAAAAATTTCCTTGTGACAAATTCTTTGACTAATGAGTCTAATATAATTTGTTGGCACACAAGGCTTGGTCATATTGGACCAACGCGTTTGGATAGACTTGCCAAACGTGGCCTTCTATCTAATGTTTCAAAGGTTGAAATGTCGACCTGCAAACATTGCCTTGTGAGGAAATCTTGTCGCAAGCCGTTTGGAACCGGCACAAGGGCCGAGGTTCCATTACAGCTTATCCATTCGGACATATGTGGTCCGATGAATGTCAAGACAAGACGCGGGAAGTCCTATTTCATCACTTTTTTTGATGATTTCACCCGATTCGGTCATATCTATTTGATATCCCACAAAAGTGAAAGCACTAAACCTGCTTTTAAAACTATATGAGTTTAGTGGAGAATCAATTAGATCGCAAGATTAAGGTCGTGCGAACCGATAGGGGCGGTGAATATCAATCAACAAGTTTAAAGGAACTTTGTGATGAAAAAGGCATAGTACATCAGGTAACTATGCCTTATACTCCTCAACAAATTGGTGTTGCAGGTATAGGACTTTAATGAAAAATGGTCCGTTCAATGATGGCGCAAGCTAACTTGCCAATCACCTTTTGGGGTGATGCATTATTGACAACCGTTTTCATTTTAAACCGCGTACCCTCGAAATCAGTTAGCTCCACTCCTTATGAGTTGTGGAACCAAAGGTCTCCTGACTTAAACATTTTTTGAGTTTGTGCATTCAACGCACATATTTCCTCCCATAAGTATGTCAAACTTGGGCCAAGGGGAAGGAAATGTATCTTTATACGATACGCAGAAAACTCCAAAGGTTATGTTTTTGTTAGTCAGGAAGACAATGGTGGGCTAATTGAGTTTGAGTCGAGGGATGTCACTTTCTTGGAAAACGAGTTTCCAAGACAGGGCGAGATAAGTCAGAGTTTATCTCTATTTGAGATTTATGATCAAGAAGGATTACCTCATTCGAGTGGGAGAATTCTTGGTGAAAACGAAAATACTTTTTCAACCTTCACCAATGGATTATACGAATGACGATTATCCTATTCCATACGAGAATAATGATCCAAGTGGGAGCAATTCTAACAACATTTCAAGTGGGAGTGATATTAGAATTGATCTAAATTCGAGTCAACAAGGACGTGAAAAATCTCAAATATGCCGCATCATGCCCTGCAAAAGACAAATGGATGGAAGCGATGAAGGAGGAATTGAAATCCATGAAAGTTAACCAAGTCTGGGACTTAGTTAACTCACCCAGAGGACATAGAGCAATTGGGAACAAATGGGTTCTCAAGATCAAGCATAAGGCTGATGGCTCTATAGATAGATATAAAGCTCGCCTTGTCGCGAAAGGTTTTACGCAACAGGAAGGGATAGACTATGAAGAAAACTTCTCACCTGTTGTGCGTTTTACCTTAATTCGCATGATTCTGGCAATGGTAGCTTGCTTATACCTCGAATTACATCAGATGGATGTAAAGACTGCCTTTCTCAATGGAGAATTGGACGAGGAGATCTATATGGAACAACCAACAGGGTTAGTAAAAGAAGGAAACGAACATAAGGTTTGTAAACTTCGTAAGTCCATATATGGTCTTAAATAATCCTCGAGGCAATGGTATATACGATTTCAAGAAGTTGCCTTATCAAATGGATTTTTCCATGCTTGATGAAGATAACTGAGTATATATCAAGAGGATTAAAAGCAAGTATATTATCATGTCTCTATATGTAGATGACATTTTAATAGCCAGAAATGACAAGGGCTTTGTGATGAGTATCAAGGCTTGGCTTTCATCAGTATTTGAGATGAAAGGCATAGGAAAAGCCGCATATATCCTTGGAGTTAAGATTTCAAGGAATCGTTCGAAGAAACTTCTTTCTCTTTCACATGAGACTTATATAAAGAAGGTTCTAGAACGATTTAATATGTAGGACTGCAAGTCCATTGATATTCATATAAGCATATGCGATAATTTATATCTGGAATCGTGTCCAAAGAACCAAAAGGAAAAGAAAATTATGGAAAAAGTTCCATATTCCAGTGCAGTTGATAGTCTTATGTACGCTATGGTGTGTACGAGACCGGACATCTGTTTTGCCGTTGGAAATGGTAAGCTGTTACCAATCCAACCCAGGGCAAGAACACTGGAAAGCGGTTAAGAGGATAATGCAGTATCTTAAAGGAACTGCAGGTTTGCAAAAGACTATGATAAAACCAAGAAGGTAGACATAAGGTACATATCTACGCATGAGATGATAGATGATCAGCTTACGAAAGCGATCCCCAGAAATGTGTTTTATAAACACTTATCATCCCAAGGATTGCGTATGAGCTGAGTTGTACCAATATATATTCCCATGTCTAAGAAAGATCAAATTTAATAAAAGAATAAGTTCTTTTTCAAGCATTGCATATGAATTTCTTAAAGAAATGTTTGTGTACATTTTTGAAATCTCAGCTGAATTGTGTGTATGTCGGACAGATTAAGGTTGGCTCTCTCACATGAGCAACCACCTTATCTTATCAGATGGATAAGATAGAGATGAGACTAGTTTAAAGTCAAAATCATTAGACGAATGATTTAGAGTCATGACTTTAACAAAGATAGTCGAATGAAAGATCTGCATCATATGGATGCTTACAAAAGATCTGAGATCTGTATCACAAGGATAAAAAGATCTCATTGGATTTTATAATCCTATCTGTCTTATGCAGGATGAGAGTCCGGGAATATTTCCTGAGTAGTAAGGGGACTCAAAAGATAAGCACTGTGGTGTCTGATCTTTCATCCGTACAACATCATTAAGACCTACTCTCCCTGGGAAAGGAGTGATGTTGTAATACGTGTTCATACCACGTATGCATTTCGACCACTGAGTTAGTAGCAATAGTGTTTGCTATTATGTGAGACTCAAAGGCCATATGGGTCTTAACTCTTACCCTCAAGGACTCCAATTGGTTCCTTTAGATTTGACGAGATGATCGCTATCTTAGCGTGTTGCTAATGGGCTATGGTAATTCGGCTCGGCGGGGCACGTTAGAAAAGCGAATCAAGTCAAGATCAGAAGGTTCGCAAGAAGAGGAAGATTGATTTCATATTCGCATTTGGACTTTAATGATTCAAAGCTGGCCAGCCAATTGTAATCCAGATGGGATTCAATTGTTGAATATAAAGTATAAGAAATGCAAAGAAATAATCTAGGGTAAAGCATGCGTTGAACTACTCAACTTTGCACCTTCGAGGTCGTTGTGTATCTCTAACAAGTGCACAACAACAGACTCTACGCACATGACGGTCGCACGGTCTATTTCTCGGTATGATAGATGAAAGAACTAAGGGAAAGACGTTCTCTTACAATCCCCTCAAGTGTGAGTGGGAGATGTTGGATATGGAAGACGTTTGTACACCCTTGTGGGGGGATGTACGAGGGAATACGGACCTCGAACGTCGCGTACACGAAGTCATGTACAAAGGGAATCTGTTCCCTTGCGGAGAGGATCTCTGGATGAGTGGGAAAGTCGCATTATATATGCATAAGTGCATGCGACATATGGCTTATAAAGGGGGAATATCTTAAGCTTATGTTGTACCATGCATATGGTACAACTTAAGCTTATAATGTGCCATGTATCATGGTACACCTTAATTAAGTTGTTCCAAAGGAACAACTTAACCTAAAATAACTACATTGGGGGCTATAAATAAGACCCAAGGGTAAGCCATTTCTTACACTTTTTGCATGAAATTCATGCATGCAACTTCATCCTAGCGAAGCTCTGCAGAAATCCTTTCTCTTCCTCTTTCCAAGTTCTTAATCTAAAATAGAGATTTAGATTGTGGATTAGTAGCCTTACTCCGTTCGTGAGAAGACTCGATCCGTCGTGGCGAATCCGAAGGCAAAGTTCCGAGACTACCGTTCCGCATACGCAAGCGTAAGTCTCCACTTTAATTATCGATCCTAACTCTGTTTTGGCAGGATCCTTCAAGTTGTTCTTTGACCGACTAACTGTAAACAGTAACTTGGCTGTCAGGAAGAACTCAGAATTAGTCTGTCTGAGAACAAGTTCTAACCAACTAGTTTGGGAACTAGTTGGTCGATGAATGTGCTTAGACCGACTAAACGTAAACAGTAACTCAGCTGAAGTATACAAGATGAACTAGTCGGTTCCTGAAGGGTTACCGACCGACTAGATTGCAATCTAGTCGGTTGGTTCTCCTTCTTGAACCAACTAAGATGCACGAAAAGTGTCGAATTGAAGCGCGAAGCTTCGGGAAGATTTCTATGGCTTCTAAGATCACTCTAGCCCTAAGATATGGACGCTATGAAGCTCATCGTAAGAATACTTACTCCAAGCCCCATCAAGATATGCAACGGAAGATAAAAGATCAGAATGAACTGAATGAAAACGTCTGACGGAGAAAAGCACACAAGGAGAGAACATCCATAATATTTATAATAGTCATTACAAAAACCGGTCGTTACATCCTCCCTACCTTAAGAAAAATTCCGCCCTCGGAATTTCCTAACACTCACGTGTCAGGGAACAAAAGTGGGTAACGCTCTCTCATCTCGTCTTCTCTCTCCCAAGTAGACTCTCCTACCGAGCCGTATCGCCACATCACCCTAACAAGATCGACTGTCTTGTTCCGGAGTGACTTCTGACGCCTGTCCAAAATCTGCACTGGCTGCTGGTCATACATTAGATCGGGGCGAACGGTGATCTCTGAGAAATCCACATCGTGAGATGGATCGCTGATGTATCGACGAAGCTACGACACATGGAAGACATCGTGAACTCCTTCCAAAGATGGCGACAAGGCTAAGCGGTAGGCTACCTCGCCAACTCTCTCCAGAATGTCAAACGGTCCAATGTATCTCAGGCTCAGCTTCCCTTGTTTCCCAAAGCGAATCACTCCTCGATTCGGAGAAATCTTCAGGAACACATGGTCACCTGGCTGAAACTCCAAAGTGCGCCGTTTATTATCAGCCCAATGCTTGAAACGGTCCTGAGCAATCCTCAGCCTTTTCCGTATGTTCCTCACAACATCCACAGCCTCCACGATCATCTCAGGTCCTAACAGCTCCCGATCTCCAATGTCATCCCAGCTCAGTGGCGATCGACATTTCTTCCCGTATAGCGCGGCAAAAGGTGCCATGCCAATACTCGCCTGGTAGCTGTTATTGTAGGCAAACTCCACAAGGTGGAGATGATCCTCCCAAGATCCCTTGAAGTCCAACATGCACGCCCTCAGCATGTCCTCCAAGATCTGGATCGTCCTCTCGGACTGGCCATCCATCTGCAAATGGTACGCCGTGCTGAAACTCAGACTCGTACCCAAGCTCTTCTGCAGACTCTGCCAAAACTGAGATGTGAATCTCATGTCTCTGTCCGACACGATACTTACAGGGACTTCGTGAAGTCGCACGTTCTCCTGCATGATTCACGTTACATCACTATCTAGACTAGGAAGAAGAAATAGAAAAGGAAAGTAAAAGGATTTACCTCCATATATCTCCTCGCTAGCGTCTCAGTGGACTGCCCTACTCGGAAAGGAATAAAGTGCGCAGATTTGGTCAATCAGTCTACGATCACCCAAATCGCGTCATTCTGCTTCGAACTCCGAGGCAGTCCAGTCACGAAGTCTATAGTGATGTGTTGCCACTTCCACTTCGGAATCGGAAGCGGTTGTAGCAACCCTGCCGTACGCTGATACTCTGCCTTTACCTGCTGGCAAACCAGACACTTGGTTACACTCCGAGCCATACTCCTCTTCATACCATGCCACTAATAGTTCAGGCGAAGATCCTTATGCATCTTGGTCCCACCAGGATGTACAGAATACGGCGAACTGTGTGCCTCAACCAACAACTCTTCTCTGATGTCTCCAGCAGGCACACACAACCTGGCTCCAAACCTCAGCGAGCCATCCTCATGAATCAAGAAGTCAGTCCGTAGACCGTCTTCCACCAGCTCCCGTATCTTCACCAACTTCGGGTCTCCAGCCTACCCAGCCTTGATCCTATCCATGATCGTTGACTGTATCTGCATACACATCAACGAAGAAGCCTTCCCGGGAAGGACAATCTCAATACCAGACTCGCAAAAATTCTGTTGCAATCTCCACTGCAAAGTCAACATCATCACTGCCGGAAGCCTACTCAGCGCATCCGGAACCACATTCACCTTGCCAGGGTGATACTACAGATCGATCTCATAATCAGCCATGAGTTCCAACCACCGACGCTGTCGCATGTTGAGCTCCTTCTGGGTGAAAATATACTTCAAGCTTTTGTGATCGGTGAAGATCTTCACACTCTCACTCAGCACGAAGTGCCTCCAAATCTTCAGCGTAAACACGACTGCTGCCAACTCCAAGTCGTGTGTCGGGTAATTCTTCTCATGGGTCTTGAGCTGACAAGAAGCATACGCCACCACGTGCCCATGCTGATGCAACACACAACCGAGACCCTTGCCAGAAGCATCACAAAAGATCTCGAATCCTACACTACGATCCGGCACAGCAAGAACAGGGGCAGTCGTCAGCCTCTCCTTCAGAACACCAAAAGCCTCCTCACAGCCATCAGATCAAACAAAAGGTACATCCTTCCGCATCAGTCTGGTCATCGGCTCAGCAATACGGGAGAAGTCCTTAATGAAATGCAGATAATAACCACCCAATCCAAGGAAACTCCGGATCTCAGACGCTGACTGCGGAACATGCCACTCTCTGATAGCCTTAATCTTCTCGGGATCCACTGAAATACCATCTCCTATCACCACATGCCCGAGAAAAGCAACTCTGTCCAGCCAAAACTCACACTTGGAATACTTAGCATACAACCGATGCTTCCTCAAAATCTCCAACACTGTCCTCAAGTGCGATACATGCTCCTCTTCTGACTTTGAGTAGATCAGAATGTCGTCAATAAAAATAACAACAAACGTGTCTAAAAAGTCATAGAAGATCAGATCCATCAGATTCATAAAAACCGCGGGCGCGTTGGTTACACCGAAAGGCATAACCACAAACTCATAGTGTCCATACTTCGTCCTGAATGCTGTCTTCGGAATATCTTCCTTCCTCACCTTCAGCTGATGATAAGCACTCCTCAGATCCAACTTAGAGAATACACTCGATCCTCTAAGCTGATCAAAAATATCATCAATACGAGGCAACAGATATCGATTTTTTACGGTCACCGCATTCAACTCCCGGTAGTCCACACACATGCGACGCGAACCGTCCTTCTTCTTCACCAGCAAGACCGGTGCTCCCCACGGAGACACACTGGGATGAATGTAAACCTTCTGAAGAAGTTCATCCAGCTGCTTCCATAATTCTTCCAATTCTGCTGGTGCCATGCGATAGGGTGCCTTCGAGATAGGCTGCGCTCCCGGAATGAGATCGATCGAAAACTCGAGAGCTCGATCGGGCGGCAATCCAGACATCTCCTCGGGGAAGACGTCATCAAAGTCATGCACTACCGCAGGTCTACACTGCTCCATCTGCATAGCAATGATCTCCACCGGCTTGGCCCGAAACCTGACGGACCAAGCGAACTGCTGCCACGGCTGAACTCGAACACCGGATGGCCTGGAATCTCGAACACCACCTTCTTCCTCCGACAATCGATCGTGGCATAGAAACTCCCAATCCAGTCCATCCCCAGGACGGCATCATAGTTGATGATGTCGTGGACGATGAAATCAGCATAGAGCTCATGTCCACAGACCACCAAAGGGCAAGAATTGCAACCACGATGCACCGAGATCACGCCATTTCCTGTAACGATATCCCAACTCTTGGGAAGAGGGTAAGTCGACAAGGAGTGCTTATCCACGAAGCTCCGGGAAATAATGCACATCGATGCACCAGAGTCGAAGAGGACTCGTGCAGGAAATGTGCAAACCAAAATCACACCTAACAAACAATCTAACAATCAAATCCTATTCTAGAAACAATCATACACAAGCAACCAAACATAATCTAACAACCAAAACTAACCAAGGAAAGGAACAACTAGACAGAGGGTTACCTGCAATAACTTCATCCACCACCTCAGTCTCAACTGCAATCATCAGGAAAGCCTGTCTCCTCGGCTGAACAGCCTGCTGAAAAGCCTGCCTCTACAGAACGAGAGGCGCTCCACGCCCAGCAGGTACAGGTGCCTTCTGCTGCAACGGCTGAGCTGCAACTGGTCCCTTCCAAGACTGCTTGGACTTCGAACAGTCCCTCATAACATACGCAGGATCACCACAAACCAAGCACTGTCCCAACATCTTCCGGCACTGATCCTTGACATGCCCAGTCTTGCCACAGAAATGGCAAGTCTTCGGAGTAGGAGGTCCTCCGGGCCTCTTGAACTGTACCGGCTGATTGAGCCGGAACCCTGGTCTCATCACTGCCCTGGCCTGCTCCACAGGCCTCTTCCCAGCTCCAGAAGCGCATCCGCTCTTCTGTTTCACAATCTGCTCCTGCCTCTTCGCTGCAACCAGCACCTTCTGGTAGGACTCCAAATCAGAAGAAGTCACAAAGCTCTGCAGATCCAAAGAAAGCCCCTGCAGAAACCTCTGGGCTCTCTCATCAGCATCCTGCACCATCTTCGGTGCGAAACGGCTCAGCCTGGTGAACTCCTAGTGGTACTGGTCCACCGTCAAGCCCCCCTGCTTCAGGTCGATGAAGCGCTGTGCCATCTCCCTCTTGGTAGCCTTCGGAAAGTACTCCTCATCGAATCTGGACTTGAAAGTAGCCCAAGATATCGGCTCCTCCAGCATCTCTTCCTCAGCGTCCCACCAATTACGAGCATTATCCTTAAGCTGCCTCTTCGCCAGGTCAACCCATCCAGCCGGGTCAACCTTCGACATCTTCAACTTGTCCTTCATATTCCAGGTCCACTCATCAACAGCTAGAGGTCCTTCGGTCCCATCAAAGTAGCGGGGCCTAGCTCCCGAAACTGTTTCGCTCCTAGCTCAAAGCGAGGGACATTCTGAACAGGCTGCGCTGCTCGAGCAGGCGGAACATTCTGGGCATTCTGAAGCATCCCCTGCTGCACCTGCATCATCTGATGCATCATCCGCATAATCTCCCCGTTGGTGGGCTCTCGGTCCGGCTCCTCGACACGAGGGGACACACCACCACCAACACGGGTATTCCGTCTTCCAGCCATCTAATGACACAGAAAATGAAACAATTAGACTCTTAGCCTTATGACTCGGTGTCGAAATTGTTTATCAGACATTCTATAATTCTTATCGTGTTCCGTTTAAGTCACAGTTACAGAGGATTGACCTGCATGGGCCACCAACAAAATCTGTCACGACCCGCTTCCCTAAAATGGAGGCGAGGTGAGACGAGGCCCGCTCAGGCTTGGAGCTGCGAGGCCCCAGCCTGTAAAGTATCTGGAATAACACACAGGTCCCTATAATGTGATATCGGAACAAAGATAACAATAATAGAAAAAGAGGCAAATAAAAATAAATTATTCATCTCAAAGCCCAGATAATAAGTCAACAACCAGAAAAGCCACCAGGCTGACAAAAGTCCAAAAGAAAAGGGTCAGCATGGCCAACAACGAAACAACTAACAAAATGGTGCTACTCACCGACAAACAACAACAACTAACAAAGAACTGCGGAGAGAACTAAGATTGGTCACCGGTGTCCTCGTACTCCACGTCAGCAACAGAATCAGGCACGAACTCCATGAACTCGTCGCCCTCAACCACGGACTCTGGCTCAGCAACTAATATGCGACACCCAAAGAGAAGGGGCACATGTCAGCAAAGTCTACAAGACTTTGTGCAAGGAAACAAAAGGAAGGTAAAAGCAAACTAGAAATTCTATATATATCAAATGCTTTCTTCATATGCATATCATGCCATTTCATCCCCGTTCCACTCTATTTTCACTGTTATTGGTTTCTTTTTTTACTTTTGGGTCCCTTGTGCATATTGTATTAGTGGTATGCCATAGGCCAAATATTCGGACCTTTGTGTTATGTCATTTTTCAATTATAAAATGTTTCTCTTAATGTTATTGTTATATTGCTTGCATGTTTCATTATAATAATGTTTGAATAGCTGTTTTATGTTATTCTAAGCATCCCTAGTCATTCATCATTAAAGGTATAATGATGAATTAAGACTAGTATGAGTTTGGATGATAATTATGAGATAATTATATGTATGGTGATACAAATCAAAGTTATAGGTACTTGTTAGAGAACAAGGTACTGGATAGACTTGCAATGAGCTCATTACATGGATCAGTGTCATAAATAATCTCATGCTAGTTATGTCATAGAATCCTTAGACATGAGATCATCATAGTTTCCTACATGAGGAACATCATGTTTTGACATAACCAAACGTTATCTTTAATCAAATAATCATAAAGGTTATGATTGAACATGAAGTGAATTATACAGAGGAAAATGAATGAACAAGATAGAATTTGTCCCTCTCTTATGAGAGAGATATCTAATGGGCCCCTTGATAAGTATGACTGAGAAATGCATGTCCATGCTCAAATGAATGTCATTTGATTATCAGTCCACTTAGTAATCGAGAAATTGAATGTTTGAACAATATAAGTATGATACTGTCTATAACTTATGTTCAAATAAGATATCGTGTGACAAAAGGATTATGACATGTCCTATTAATCAGGTTAATATCGGACTAACGGTATTCCTATTAATGGGGTAGTCATAATGTCTTGCTAGAGACGAATTATGACTTGTGGGCTTTTAATGGCTGCCAATTTGATATGAGCCTATTGGGTCACACACAAAGAGGGTAATGGATGTGATATGGTTTTAAAGGATATTTCAAATCTGATTTGAAATTCGAAATAAGGATATATCTTAACTGTCAGATATTATATCTTGATAAGATATTATCCCTAAGATATCTCTAAGTAATTGAAACACGTAAAGAGTTAACGAATAAGATAATATCCATAAGACATCTCTGCATAACTGAAACGCGTTAAAGGATTAACATGTGACTTTATATATGATATAGAGAGGATTTTCTATTAGTCACGCATTCAATATATATCTCCCGTTTTTGAGAAAAGCGTAGATCGAGAGAGAACCCCTAGTTACGGAGGAGCTAGCACCCTCACAATTCCTGTTCATGACGTTCGCGTGTGGATACTGACTCGTCTCAAAATATGCGAGAGGTACTCCCAAGTGTAGGAGATCGAACAAGTAATAATCTGGGTGAGTCCAGGAATCATATCCACGGGACAACTGATCTGCAAAACCACGAATTTCTGTTTATAAAGAGTATTAAAACGACGAGAAATAACCACCTTTCATATATAAAAGTAATAGAGTCGATGGTTTAAAATACGAAATCAAAATCCTATGATAATTATAGTGAATTCAATACTAGGGTACTAATATGGAGATATGTGTCGGTTGTGGTTTCATTAGGGTATATGCAATCAATGATTATTAATATCTTTTCTATAACTCAACATTTCATCTGACTAGGGCATGAGAACATCGAAAAGTATGACGATAAAGTGCATATAAACGTGCCAAAGAGTAACCACGTATAATATCGATTTCATGAAGAAAATACGCACAAGTGCCCTGTCGGGTCACAATACGTCCTCTTGGAATGCATCACAAATAAGTCTTACTCAGATCATATTCAATTTAAGCATGCCCACGTCTCCATATAACATACCCAAATAAGATATATGTAGAAATCGACAAGATAGTGATTATAACATGAATATAGGACGAAAAGATATCGAAATCAGAGATTATAACAACCTAACTACATCACAACCAACACACGTGAAGGTTAACCACACATGGGGAGAAAAGATTCAATATTCATAGACAAATACATCATCAAATACTCAAAATACGTGAAAAATACTCCAAATACAAGCCAAATACATGAAATACAAGGCCAAAGATAGGGAATTTTTCACCAATTCTCACCAAATAGACCCTAGATTTCCTTCAGATGACAGGTCCTGCCTCTGTCTCCAGGGCCTCTATAACTCACGGCCAAATACGCTCTCTAGAGCTCAGAATACGCAAAGAATACCCCCAAAACACTAAAATACATTTATATAATGGCATTGCGGGTTTGGAGGTGTTGCTGGTTCAAACCTACTTCAATTTCGCTTAAACACCCTACCCATTGCATCGGTGGAGATATCATCCGTTCGTTATGAGGCGGGATCCTCCCCCGCACTACAACGTGTCTAATCGGGTTCAAGTATTTGCCCGCTTCGCTCGCGATTCCGGATCCCATTCGTATTTAAATCACCGCCGTTTGATCTGGTGGGGCTTTGCCAGGATGTCACACGTGGCCTTAAATTGTCGTGCTTCGCTTCGTTTTGATGTTCGATTTTGGCCGTTGGATCAGCGATGAATGCTTTGGATGAAGCCGCGTCGACGCTTAACAGAGATCGTCGGATGGAGCAGAGAGCGCAGTGATGTCTGCCACGTGTCCCATGGAAAAGCGAGGCACATATAGCAACCTTATTTCCCTCATATTTACGTCGTATTCAACCATATTTCGGCCGTATTTCTTCATTTAATTGGTATTCTGCATTCAAAAATTCATAGAAATTAACATAGATCTCAGAAAAATACAAATAAATAGTCGTTGGAATCGTGAGACTAAGATCTTCATATGAAAAATACTAAAAGGGCAGAAATACTCAATATATTGATGTTTTGTGCATATAATAAGATTATGCTCTAATAAATAAGAATATTCTAAATACGCTTGCATTAGAGGCCAATTACGCATCATCTATGCATAGAATAGCACTAATTAGAGGGTTAAATATGCAACATTTACCCCAAATCACACCCCCAATTAGCGATTTGCTAGTCCATAGGAAAAAGAGCGATTAAGTCAGATGATTAATAAAATATAAAATTCTATCAATCACTTATGACATGGCTCAATAATACGGTTTCCAACATGATATTGACCATCAATATACACAATCCATGAATAAGATCAATCACATGATGTTTTCTCTGATTTAATTTGAATGAATAACATGCGAGCACTGTTTTGCACAAGCGAAAGTAAGACATGATGGCATATCATAATTTCTTATTTCCGAGGATCTGGCATCTCATAAAGATCGTCAAATCATGGGTATTCAAGTTCCTTAGTTTATCCACCATTTCATTTTTTTTCTTTTTTTCCTTTTTGAAGATTAAGAATGATCCATGTAACGAGCTTTCAGTTAATGATTTCTAGCCCAGATGACCTTCGGGCATTAAGCTTTGAAGAGCCCCTCGAACTTAATAACTCGAATCATCTAAGTTTTATTTTTTCTTTTTTTTGAATGCACTCCCCATTCATCCATCTTTCGACGTGAATATACAATGCTTCCTGAGGCACGAATGCCCGGCTAATTAATAAACTCAAGGGAACGGTGCATTTATTTCTTTTTCTCATAGTTTTTTGCAGTTTTTTTCTTAAGCAACTCAACACCCATAAACATGAACATAAACTTTAGAATCAATAGCCAAAGTCCTCTTCAACTCGAAGACTAATCCAATCAATCATGTCCACTATAAACTTAAGCATCACAATAACTTGCATGAAATAAATTCAAACTATTTCGAGATATTAATCATGGCAATTGAAAATTTTCATAAACATCATATTAATGATTAATTCCATGAAGAGAAAAATAATTAATTCAAGCCATAAACAATTTTTAGAATTCAATCAATGCATAATCATCCAATAAAATGACATGTGAAGGAGTTTAAGATGTTGAGTAATGGTGATTTATTATTTTCTCTCGCTTTATTTTAAAAAAAATCCTAAGGTCTCATAACTCCTCCCAACTAAAGATGGACATTGTCCTCAATGTTGAAAAGGGTACGAGTTTATTCAAAAGCAAGCATCCTGAAAAGCATATAAAAATCTACGCTAATGGAAAGAACACACTGTGGCCAAATGGCAGATCACGAATCTTTAATGGTGGAGAAAGTGGTTCTATTTGCTCCTTGCGCTCCTCGACGAGTATTCGTCCTCCACTAGCAAAGTTGGACCCCAGCAACATAACTCCTAGCACCTCTATAAGTTGTTTACTAATGTCCTGCAAGAGATGAGTTATGTCAGTTCAAATTAGTCTAAATTTTTTCGCAATAAACATATTCCAAATATAGTTATCAAAGTATGTAAAATAAAGTAAGGCATGTTGATGACTACTTCTTGAAAAATTTGCACTGCTCTCGGAATGATGCTCAGCCCCGAGGGAGAGGAATGAAGGATTTGGGTAAAAACTGGGGGGAAAGAGTGGTTCGGGCTCCATATCGATAGTCTCTAAACTCAAGTCCCTTGTTATCTCATCCTCCTGTTCATCCAAAATTGCTAGCCGTCCTCTCCTTTTCACATACTTCCAGCCATGTTAATATTCTGATTTGTGCTTTCATCGTATCATCGCTCGCTCCATATATCTGTAATAGAAGATGAACTCATATTATATTTTTGAAGTTGAATTTCAAAGGAATTACTTGCTTCTAAGCAAGTGGCAATCAGAGTAAGATTTTCAATGTATTGCTTAATTTGCCAAATCCGAGCAAGGAAATTTTCTAGGAATTGATGGGCTTTAGCCTCCTGCATCTGAATGAGCAATTGAACTTCCTCTTTCAAGGTTTGCAAGGGTACGTCTATGCTTTGCTCTCCTTGATCAAGGCGTGTCCCATTATCGTCTCAAGAGGGCTCCATTGTATCATGATCTGAAGTCTCTTTCATGATGTGTTCATTCTCTTGTAAAGACTCCAAGTATTTTCATGCCTCTATCGGCATCATGACTCCCAAAAATTCCTGCAACGGTGGTCGTGGTCCAAATAAGAATGACTCCGTAAGCCCTTTCTTTGTATACCCATGTTGCGAATAGCTCAATAATATGTCTATGAATCTCCTCCAGGCCTGATAGAACGTTTCACAGTCTCTCTGATTGAAATTAATGATCTTGAGCTTCTCCATCATATGCTTGTGTGCAATAGTGTACTCTGCATCATGCCATGAGACAACTAACCTGCAAAACCACGAATTTAAGTTTATAAAGTTATTAAAACGACGAGAAACATCCACCTTTCAGATATAAAAGTAATGGAGTCGATGGTTTAAAATACGAAAACAAAATCCAATGATAATTACAGTGAATTCAATACTAGGGTACTAATATAGAGATATGTGTCGGTTGTGGTTTCATTAGGGTATATGCAATCAATGATTATTAATATATTTTCTATAACTCAACGTTTCATCCAGCTAGGGCATGAGAACGTCGAAAAGTATGGCGATAAAGCACAAATAAACGTGCCAACGAGTAACCATGTATAATATCGATTTCATGAAGAAAATACACACAAGTGCCCTCTCGGGTCATGATACGTCCTTTGGATTGCATCACGAATAAGTCTTCCTCAGATCATATTCGATTCAAGCATGCCCACGTCTCCGTAAAACATACCCAAATAAGATATATGTAGAAATCGACAAGATACGTGATTATAACATGAATATAGGGTGAAAAGATATCAAAATCAAATATTATAACAACCTAACTACATCACAACCAACACATATGAAGATTAATCATGCATGTAAAGAAAAGATTCAATATTTATGGACAAATACATCATCAAATACTTAAAATACGTGAAAAATACTCCAAATACAAGCCAAATACACGAAATACAAAGGTAAAGATAGGGAATTTATCACCAATTCTTTCCAAATAGATCATAGATCTCCTTCAGATGATAGTTCCTGCCTCTTTCTCCAGGGCCTCCAAAACTCACGGCCAAATACGCTCTCTAGAGCTCAGAATATGCAAAGAATACCCCTACAAACCCTAAAATATGTTTATATAATGGCATTGCGGGTTTGGAGGCGTTGCAGGTTCAAACTAGCTTTAATTTTGCTTAAAAACCATACCCGCTGCATCGGTGGAGATCTCATCTGTTCATCATGAGGCGGGATCCTCCCTCGCACTGCCATGTGTCTAATTGGGTTCAAGTATTTGCCTGATATGCTCACGAATTTGGATCCCATTCATATTTCAATTACCGCCATTCGATCTGGCAGGGCTTCGCTAGGATAGCACCACGTGGCCTCGAATTGCCGCGATCTGCTTCGTTTTGATGTTCGTTTTTTGGCCATTGGATGAGCGATGAATGCTTTGGATGAAGCAGCGTCGACTCTTATCAGAGATCGTCGGATGAAGCAGAGAGCACAGCGATGGCCGCCACGTGTCCCATGGAAAATTGAGGCGAGTATAGAGACTGTATTTCTGTCGTATTTACGCTGTATTCGGTCGTATTTCTTCATTTAATTGGTATTCTACATTCAAAAATTCATAGCACAGATCTCAGAAAAATATAAATAAATAGTCGTTGGAATTGTGGGACTGAGATCTTTATATGAAAAATACTAAAAGGGAAGAAATACACAATATATTGATGTTTTGTGCATAGAATAAGAGTATGCTCTATTAAATAAGAATATTCTAAATACGTTTGCATTAGAGGCCAATTATGCATCATCTATGCACAAAATAATATTAATTAGAAGGTTAAATATGCAATATTTACCCCGAATCAGATACTGATAGAGGGTGATCGTTCGTAGAGTAGCACCTACAGTCCGATACATTCGAATCTCCAACAAATGTTAGTAAGCTAATCGAATAAATTTGAAACACATGGATCTATGTAGGTTTCTATTTTTTCTGCTGTGTATAAACTTGTTATGCATGATAGAAGCCCTAACATATTACAGGTGCAATTGCATGATATTAGGACCCCTAGAGCGGAGGTTAAAGCAATGGCATGAAGCGAGAAGCGAAAGGGAGTCAAAACCAAAGGGGAATGAAGAATAAGTGCAACACGCGCCTGCGTGGATGATCCACATAGTCGCGTCACCAGGACACTCCCCAAGCTGCTAAAAGCCAATCGACATGGTCGCTTGAATGAAGGAAACAGTCGTGTCGCTTCAGAACCAAAGAGAGAAGAAATTTTCAATAATGCGGTCATTTGTCTGACGACACGACCACATCACACTGAGAAGCTTCCAAAGCCAAACGGTCATCCAAATGATCGTTTAGATGAAGACATTGAAGATTTGAAGCACCTAACGATGTGGTCGCATGGAACTCTAGTTGGTCGTGTCGATCGAAGACAATGCTATAGAAGTTACAGCCTTTAGGCGACACAGCCGTATCGAATCCGATGCGACCGTGTTGAATAGGATTTTTGAGGGTTTTCTGAGCATCACCTGGGGCAGATTTCAGACTTTTTGGGATTTTTGGTGGGGATATATATATATATATATATATATATATCTTTCTTCCTCCTCTGATAGAAAGATGCTTTTACAGAACTTTTTGTGGGGTTTTCAGATTTTAATCAGGTGTAATATTTTTATTATTCTCTGCAGTTCTATGTTATTCTTTTTGTTCTATTGGATTTTAGTTTTCAATCTTGCAATAATATTAGTTTTATTTATTCCCTTGCATTGTGGATTGATTGTTTACCTACTTCTATCTCATCTACATGGTTGCAATGCATTATCTATCTAATTTGATTGCATCTTTACCCAGGGATCATGAGTAGTCACACATGTAGGGCCATGGATTGAACCCCATTGGATTTGGCCATGGATTGATAGGAATTGATTAATTTTTGCATAATTGGAGATTTGGGGTATGCTAGGATGATTATTATCGATGCACATTAATTGCCCCTCTTGTGGATAAATAGATTAGTCGATGGCAGGAGCTAGGGCTAATCTATGGTTTTCGATCCATACATTGATCCATACTATCCATGCGGCTGGCAGGAGTCAGGCATGGATTAGAGCCCTCCTAGCATAGATCCAAATCCTAATCTACGGGAGTGGCATGGAGGAAGAGTGATGATATTTGTTAGACGTAATTCACATATCGCATATCGATGCACTAATGGGAGTTGGCTTCGATATGGGATATGTAAACCTATCATAGCATCACGAGAGTATGGGGTAGGGATAACATAAGGGAATTTTCTATCATTGCATCATGGAAGTGGGTAGTAAGAGAATGCACTTAGGTTAGACAACCTTTCCCTATCCCATAAATTCAATAACCGATCAATCTAAATCAGTCCTAGCTTTAATCCAATGGCGGTGACACCTAGGTCCTAAAGCTTTACCACATTGATATTTTCCATTAGCATCCACATTTCTTAGCCACATTATCGATCATGTAGCTAACAACTTTGAAAGAAACTAGTACGCAACAACTTCCTCCCAGTGGATGACCCGTATAGCGCTACAACTACACAGTATGCTTGTGACATAAATATCGAGGACAACAAGTTTTCTGGCACTGTTACCGGGGAGGAAAAGCTTGATATTTGTTTTATTCATAGTTGCTCGACTACACATTTATTTATCACATTTATTTATCACATAATCATTTCTTCCCTTTCTTATATTGTTGGAGAATACATGCTTTGACGACGATGTTGGCCACTAGTACCGCTGCAGTTCTTGCAAGTAAAATGGATGTCCTGACGCAGCTTATAGCCAAGTTGAGGATCTGGGAAATTCCTTCATTTCATTAGCATCCGTGAGTTATGGAATGTGCAACGTGCATGCGCATATATTTGGCCAGCATCAATTCAGAAATCATCCCTGCAATCCACATCCTCATGCATTCAACTACAGTTGGACAGATCATTCTACACCTCTCTACAAAGAAGAAGATCTACAAGTCTCTCAAGAGTACATGCCTTTCACATCCCTACAAACATCATCCCTTGAGATGCTCCTAGCGAACAATCTGGCTGTGGAAAGCTTTGACAACGATGGATTTTTCATTTCCTCTGAACAACCCATCACCGAACATGAATCAATTGCTTACTGAGAGGAAGAAACACAAATCATTGAGACATGTTACTGGATAGGCACGTTTATGCCATCACGAGAGGGAGATTAAACATCTGAGATCATAGCTTACCAAGACCCTCAGACTTACTCTTATAGCAATTTGATTCAAGGGGACTACAAAGATGACGTCAGATCTGTGGAAACAGCTCATGAAGTCTTTGCATGCCAAGACAATAAACCTTCGAGAGAGAGACATCACAGCCTGAGGTAACGGAGAAAGAGAACATCAACCCCCCCTGAGGTAGAACTCAACCCACTTCCTCCCAATTTAAAGTATGCATTCTTAGGAAGAGATTCTATCTACCCGATCATTGTGAACGCATCCCTGACCGACACTAAGCTAGCCTTCTAGTCGTCCTTAGATAGTATAGAAGTGTCCTAGGACACACTATAGATGACATAAAAGGACTTAGCCCCGGTTTATGCACATACATGATCCTTCTCAAGGATGACAATGCTACCTCTATTGAGCCTCAAAGGCGAATTAATCCTAACATGAAAGAGGTAGTTAAAAAGGAAGTCTTAAAACTACTTGAAGCAGGGATAATCTACCCTATCTCCGACAGTAAGTGGGGTAGCCCGGTTCAAGTGGTTCCAAAGAAAGGAGGAATGACGGTGGTTAAAAACGATAAGGTTGTGCTCATACCCATTACGACCTTCACCAGGTGGAGAATGTGCATCGATTATAGAAAAATCAACAAGGCCACCCGTAAAGACCATTTTCTCTTCCCATTCATTGATCAAATGCTTGAACGACTAGCCAAGCATTCACACTTTTGCTTCCTTGATGGGTATTCTGGATTTTTCCAAATACCTATCCATCCTGACGACTAAGAGAAGGCCACTTTTACATGTCCATATGGAACCTTCACCTACCGGATAATGCCAGTTGGATTATGTAATGCACCTGCCACTGTCCAAAGGTGCATGACCGCTATATTCTCTAACCTTGTTGAGGACATCATGGAGGTATTTATGGACGATTTCTTCGTCTATGGCACGATCTTTGACACATGCTTAAAAAATCTGACTAGGGTGCTACAAAGATGTCAAGAGGTAAATATAGTCTTGAACTGGGAAAAATTTCATTTTATGGTGCAAGAGGGAGTAGTGCTAGGACATGTCATTTCTTCACGGGGCATTGAAGTTGATAGGTCCAAAATAGAGGTCATTGAAGGGCTGCAACCCCCCCCCAACATAAACGTGAAGGGGATTAGGAGTTTCCTTGGTCACACGGGGTTTTATTGCCGCTTCATCAAGGATTTCTCTAATATTGCATGATTTCGTACGGAACTATTAGCCAAACATGTCCCCTGTAGTTTGCAGCTTTCAACAGGGGACATCATTCAACCCCCAAACTAGAGCCTACCTTTTGAGCTGATGTGTGACATTAGTGACTATGCTGTTGGAGTAGTTTTGGATCAAAGAAGAGATAGTAAGCTTCATGCTATATACTACACTTGCAAGACACTAGATGAGGCTCAGAAAAACTACACCACGACTGAGAAAGAATTGCTGGCCGTGATCTTTGTCATTAAGAAATTCCAATTATAGCTTGTCGGGTCAAAGGTCATCATCTATACAGACTATGCTGCCCTCCGGTACTTGTTTAACCAGAAGGATGCCAAACCATGATTGATTCAATGGATCCTTTTGATTCAAGAGTTTGACTTAAAGATTAAAGATAAGAAAGGCGCCGAGAACATAGTGGCAAACTATCTATTATGCCCTATCAATGAGAACCCAAGCGCCTCTCTACCGATAGACGATTCCTTTCTCGATGATCAACTATTTGCCATCGCCTTGGCTGAAACTCCATGGTTTGCAAATATCTTGAACATCCTTTCCTGCAGCATCATGCCATATGACATCACCTCACAGCAGTGCACGAATTTTCTACATGATGTTATGGGTTACTTCTAGGATGAACCACTTCTATACAAGACGTGTGGAATCATTAGGAGCTGCATCCTAGAAAGGAAGACGGATTCAATTATATCACATTGCCATGATCTGCCATGTGAAGGGCATGCAAGCACGATGAAGAACATGGTGAAAATCCTCCAATGTGGATTCTATTGGCCGACACTATTCAATAATGTGAACACTTTTGTCAAAGGATGTGATTGGTGCAAAATGACTGGGAATAGCTCCAGGAGGAATGAAATTCCATTGAACAACATCCTGGAGGCGGAACTGTTCAAGGTTGGGGGAATTGACTTCATGGGACCATTTCCTCAAGTCTCGGCAACCAATACATATTGGTTGCGGTGGATTACGTTTCTAAATGGGTTGAAGCGATAGCCTCGCTGACCAATGATGCACGGATAGTCGCCAAATTCTTCAAAAGAAATATATTCCCTAGATTCGGAGTCCCAAGGGTGGTCATAAGCGACGAATGGAAGCACTTCATCAAGAATAAGTTTGAGTCCCTCTTGAAGAAATATGGGGTACGACACCGCATTAGACTCGCTTATCATCCTCAGATGGGCAGCCAAGTTGAAATCTCCAACCAGGAGATAAAGAGCATCTTGGAGAAGATAGTGGTGAACTCAAGAAGGGATCGAGCCCTAAAATTAGATGATGCGCTATGGGCATACAGGACCGCTTTCAAAACTCCAAATCGAAACTTCCATGTATTGCTTAGTCTATGGAAAAGCGTGCCACATTCTAGTGGAGCTAGAGCACAAAGCCTATTGGGCTATCAAGCAGTTGAACTATGACAACAAGAGTGCTCAAAAGCATCGTCTACTGCAACTGAATGAGCTGGATGAGTTTAGACTTAATGCCTATGAAAACTCCCATATCTACAAAGAGAAGACGAAGCGTTGGCACGATAGACACACTATAAGGAAATAATTCAAAGAAGGTGACATGGTTTTCCTCTTCAACTCAAGGCTATGATTTTTCCCAGGAAAGCTACGATCAAGATGGCCGGCCGGTTCAAGGTCGCTTGCATATTTCCATATGGATCTGTCGAGATAATTAGGACATGCGATCCTTTCAAGGTCAACGGCAAAAGGTTGAAGCACTACATTGTAGGTCAACCCATTGGAATCGAAGCAACTTCAATCCGCTCAACCTTGGAGCCACCATGAAAATCTGAAAGGGAGTCGATGAGTGGATTATATATATAGTTTTTACCCCTTTTCATGCACCTTTTACACTAATTCATTCATTGTTCCATCCCGTTTTCCACATTTTTGTTTTCTTTTTACTTTTATGGTCCATTTTGTGCTTTTCAGGAAATTTGTATCAAATCAAGACCTTAGAGCGCGAAAAAGGCCGAAAAAATCGAAGAAAGCAAATGGGAGCTCGAAGTGCAAAAGAGGAGAAGAAGAATCAAGAATACACGCGACCGCATGGATTATTACATGCATTCGCATCACTAGGATACCCCAAATGCTCAAAACTACATTCGACGCGATCACGTGATGTTACGTCAAACGGTCACGTCGCTGAGGAAAGAAAAGAAGCAAGATAGCATTCAATGCGGTCATGTGACGTACTTGACATAGCCGCGTAACCTCAAGAGCAATTGAAGCCAAATGGTCGCTGACGTGGCCGTTTCGAAGACCAAACGAGGATCAGAAGCTGCAATGACGTGGCCATGTGCTTCAAACATGCGGTTGTGTCACTGCAACTATCCGATGGCTGTTTCACGCAAAGGAACGATGCGACCACGTCGTTTTCAACGCGGTCGCATCAAATTAGGTCCTAGGGCTAATTTGGGCACCATCAGAGTTAGTTATTGAGGGATTTTTGGTCTTTTATGAGGGGTATTTAAGCTTGTCGTCTTCCCCATGCCCAACCATATTTTATTCTCTCTTTTTTAGAGTTTGCAGAGGATTTCTCATGTGTTTTCTATTAAAATCTGTCAGCACGTTCTATTATTCTTTTTATGATCTTTGTTTTAGATTCAAACTTTAGCAATAGAAGTTAGTTCTATTAATCTCTGTTATTGTGGATTACTTAATTTCTAATTTCTATATCATCTCTATTGCAATGGCTATTGAATCTATGTTGATAATTGAGTTTTTGATAATGGGCATTGAATAGTTTTTCATTTAGGGCAATGGGTTGAACCCCATTGAATGAGGGCTATGGATTGAATAATTGATTGATTGATTGTTGGTGAATTGGTGAATTGGGATATGTTAGGATGTTAATTGTCAATGTATATTGGGATCGTCCCTCGCGGTTATTAGATTAGCTGTCGGCGAGAGTCGTGACTAATCTAGGGTTTTCAATCCCTACATTACCTCATATTATCAGTGTGGCCGATAAGAGTCGGGCACCGATTATAGCCCTCATAACATAGATCCAAATCCAAATCCACGAGAGTGGCTGGAGGAAGATTGAGAACACTCATTGGATGTAATGCACTTGTTGTATATGAATGTATCGGTGAGAGTCGACATCGATATATGTTAAGTAGTTCTATTATAGCATCACGAGAGCGGGGGGTAGAGATAACATAAGGGAATACCCTATCATGCACCACGAGAGTGGGGGATATAAGAATACCCTTAGGCTAGACGACCTCTTCTAAGTCCCAATAAATCCAACAATTGGTTAACCTAACTCGATCCTAACCCCAATGCAATGGTGGGGATCCCTAAGCCTTTTTTATACTTTGATAACACCCCTATTATTATTCTTAATCCCCTATCAACCGCGTAGCTTTCGAACTTAGAGAGAAATCAACACTCAACGAACGCCTCCCTGTGGATGACCCGTAAAGTGATACGACGATTCCGTGCAATTACGGTTTATAAATATTAAAGCTTCACGATCACGAACAAGTTTTTGGCACTGTTACCTAGGAGGCACGGTTTGATTTTGATTTTGATCTCTGTTGATAGACTGCGCATTTCTTTTTGTTTTGTTTTGTTTTATTTTCTTTTGCTATTGATTTTCAGTGCTACTGACATTTTCTTTGGTATTTCCCGTTGTGTATGCATAGAAGATCCCAGTATATTGAGGATTTAACCCCACTAGACCCCGAGATCGAGGACACTGCACGTCTGTGCAACATCGAAAGAAAGAAGAAGCTTGAACTAGAATCAATGGCAGAGATTTCTCCGGCTAAGTCTCTAAAGGATTTCTCTATGCCCTTCAATGGGCCTACATCAAGCATATTGAGACTGCCAGTGGAGCCGAACAATTTTTAGTTGAAGCCATCCTTGATAAGTTTCATCCAACAAGACCAATTTGGTGGATCGCCCATGGAGAATCCGAATGAGCACAACACGTTCCTTGAGAAGATGGAGACACTCAAGATGAATAGAGTCACCAAAGATGCCATTAGACTCAGACTTTTTCCATTCTCTCAGGGACAAGGCTAAGGATTGGCTTCGAAGCCATGATTCCAACACATTCTCCACTTGTGATACTTTATCCTGCACTTTTCTAACGAAATTTTTCCCACCAGGAAAAACTGTCAAGATGCGCAACGAGATCATGTCTTTCTTCCAATTGGACCAAGAATCGCTATACAAGGCATGGGAGGATTCAAGGATCTCCAACGGAGCTGCCCACGTCACGGAGTCCCGGATTGTCTCCTTATCTGATCATTCTACAATGGGCTAGACCGTGTAGTAAAGATGACGATTGATGCCACCGCTAATGTGGCAATCATGAGCAAAACCCGAAGAAGTGAAGAAATTGTTGGAGGACATGGCCACCGACAATTATTTGTGGGGGTAGCGAGAGATCCGCTTACAAGAAAGGAGGTAAGTATGAAATTGATGAATTCTTTATGCTTTTACCAAAATTTGATGCATTAGCTAAAAAATTGTCTATGATTGGAATTGGTACTTCTAATCTGCCAACGACGGCTCTTTGTGAGGTTTGTGGTGTGCATGGACACCCAGGGAATAAATGCCCAACATCGATGGTGACGCCACCGGGCATGTCAATTGAGCAGGTGAATGCATTGTATGGGAACAACCAAAGGCTGCCTAACAACCCGAAGTCTAACACATTTAACCAAGGATGGAAGAACCATCATAATTTTCATATAGGAGTCCAGGATTACAAGCTCAACTGCCATACCCGCAGAACCTGCAACAATTCCAAGCACCCCCTCAAGGGCCATTTAAGAATTTTAACCAAAGATTTCCTACTCATGCACCATCTAGCTCCAAATATAATTTGGAGATACTAATTGAAAGCCACATTCTTATGCATGGGCAAAGGAACGAATATTTCCAATCATTTATCCAGAAGCTGATGACCACTACTCAGAAGCTGATGACCACTACACAACAGCCTGCCACAGGTCAGAAGGCGATGGAAAATCAAATGGCACAGATGGGAACACAGTTCTCACAAATAGCATCTTACGACAGCTCACCTTAGATATAGGTTTTTAGGGGCGACATGGTCGTGCCACTTTTCGACACAGCCATGCGCCCGTTTATATATATATATATACCTAAAAATGTACCTAAGAACGTGTGCAGGAAGAATTACATGCGTACACCCCCTCTGTTCGGGGTTTTAAGTATTTTTTTTGAATTTTTTTTGCAGTAGGTAGATATACTTGTTATGTAGCTCCCCACAAAATTTTAGGTCAAACAAACACCATTTGGGCGTCGAAACATCCATCACAAAAATGTTGCGCAAAACTGTCCAGAATTCTGGACAGTTTTATGCAACGTTTTTGTGATGGATGTTTCGACGCCCAAATGGTGTTTGTTTGACCTGAAATTTTGTGGGGAGCTACAAAACAAGTATATCTACCTACTGAAAAAAAAGTCAAAAAAAAATACTTACAAACCCCGAACAGAGGGGGTGTGCGCCGTATTTCTGCCTGCGCATGCCCGCAGGCACATTAAGCTCATATATATATATATATATATTAATGGGGTGATGCTGTCAGCTGTGGAAATTCCAGTGCTGTAAGGGTCTTTATGCAAAAAAACTCGCAAAAGAAAAAACGCGGTCCTCTTCTTTGCTTTTTTGTGTTTTGCCCCTTCTGCCCCCGCGTCACTTCCGAATTGATGCCGGGTCACGCGAGACGGCTGCTGGCCACGAGAAAAAAAAACCACGGAGCTTCACTGTTACGACTTGGCCTCTAAAAAAATAAACAGAGCTTCAATCTCTAGGGGCCTACTCAACGGAGCAAACGACATCCTCGACAGCCTCAAAGTCGTTCGGCAGCTTCGTCATCGACGGCCTACAGCATCGTCAGCGTCGGAGGACTCGAAATCGCCGTCAGCTTCGCCTCGTCTACCCTAGCCGCCGTCAGCATCGCCTCATCTGCCCTAGCCACCGTCAGCATCTCCTCGCATCGCCATCCTTGTCTGGGGCCCAAGCTGTCGGAGACACCATCACCGAAAGACATCATCTTCCACGATCATCGGACCTTGCAGCACAAAATTTAAGGTAAAAAAAAATTTTTAGGGTTTGAGCTTCATTTTTACGACTTTATTGATTGTAATTCCCACTCGCATCGCCATCCTTTGCCGCATCTGGGTCCATTTTGAAATTTTTTTACTGTTAATTCGAACTACAATTGGGTGATCTGTGCTTGATTTGAGTTGATGAGTGTTACTTGCTTGCAAATGATTTGTTTACTTGCTTGCAAATCCTTTCCCACTGGCATTTGTTTACTGTCTTTCTGTGCTCTTTTGGACATTGGGAATATGATTTGTTTACTGTCTATCAATAATTGAATCACAAAATAGCGTCTTTACAATAATTGAAGAATGTCGCTGATTGTTTACTGTCTACCAATTATATTTCTGAATGTCGCTGATTGTTAACTGTCTTTAGCTGTCAATTTGAGCATGAGGAATACCTGGCCTATAACAGTACCTGATCTATAACAGTAGATTTTGTCGAGCATTTTGGGAGCCATCATTCACGATCAGATGGTTCATGAACATGAGGAATACATCACTTGTTGTCAGTTACCACTTTACATAGACATTTACTAGATGTTTTTGCTATCACATGTATGTCATTCATTTATTTGGGAATAGCATGTCGGCTGATTGAACTCCCTGATTCATCTGGAATAGATCTGATTTTATGGACATGCATGTATTCTGGCAAGCCAATGTATCGGATGGCTTATGGAAGGCCACACATGAAGACCATGCTTTTGCCTTCCACTGGTGTAAATAAATATATATACTAAATGAAATGTTTTCATCATTATAGTTTTCATCATTATCGGATGGCTTACGTACACATGTTTATGATATCTTGGCCTTCTGTAAAATAGTGTGATAATGCGTAATTGTTTTATAATGCAGGCAAGATGGTTCGGGTATATTCTCAAGGAAGCAATGCAGGTGGTAGGCATGGTTTCACGTCGAATACTCATGCAGGTAGTAGTAGGCGACGTTGTGATGGACCAACGTGTTATTGCTTCTTAGATACATATGCGAAGATATCACATTCGCAAAAAAATCCTGGTCGTTCATACTTTAATTGCCCCAACTGGCCAAGAGGATGTAAATTCTTTATGGTGGGCAAGCGATTTCGAAAGAAAGGTGGAAACAGATTTTGCAGATGATATTATTGACCAAGTTCAGGGGATGCCGAAGCACTTGTTGGAACATGAAATAGAACGACGTGAAGCAAAAGCAAAATTAGCTACGAAGAATGATATTTGTATAGGAATTGCAATAGGAATAGCTGTACTGGCGATAGGATTTTTATTATGCACCTTGTTAGTGATGTGTATGAGGGGGAAGTAAAACTATGTAATTATGAGACAAACTTGAAGGTTAATGATGTAATGAAAAATTTCAGCATGTATCTTGTTACTGATTAATGAAGAATGTCAGCATGTAATTTTTATTATGTACCTTGTTAGCATGTATCTGTTTAGTGAAGAATGTTTAGTGAAGAATATTATTGAATTCTGAAAATTTTGTTACTGAAAAATTTGTTACATCCTGATGCAAAATATTTACATCTTGATATTTACATTCTGAAAATTTACATCTTGATGCAAAATATTATTGATGCAACAATTTGGTACATCTTGTTACATCTTGATGACTGCAAAAAATTTGTTACTGAAAAATATTATTGATACAAGTTTATGAATTCTGGATGCAAAATCTGCAAAACACATGTTACAGCTGACTTAGATGTGTCAAAATCTGCAAAAATCTGCAAAAATCTGCTCATGTTCTATTGGCATAATCCCATAATCAGAGAAACTACTAGATATCATCCTTAAAAAATAGCATAAACCGTCCTTGTTAGATAATATGGATAGTTTATGCAACTTATCCTTGATTTAAAACTGAAATGGTTTTCTTTTACAAGTTTGTAAGAGGTAAATTAATGTTTCCTGATAGTTTCAGAATCACATAAAGTTCAATTATGTGAAGCATAATATTTCATTATCCAGTCATGATGTTATAAAACAATGATGTTTAATTCATGCAGTAGTTCTAAAACTGAGGTAGGTTAATTAGGTGTTCTCATTGCAACCCACATGAATGTGCATACAAACAGGTAGGAGAGAGGGGGGTTCAGATGTCTGGAGGTCAGAAGCAAAGGATATCAATAGCCAGAGCCATTCTCAAGTCGCCGAAAATCCTTCTACTCGACGAGGCTACCAGTGTTATTTATGTGATCAGGTATGGTTTGGTTTGCCAACAGCAAGATCGAATGGCCTATTAAGTTGCGCACTAGCATGGTTTTGTTCGTATTTACATAAACTGCACCAATGATGTAGGAGTACTTGACAGGTTAGCTATTTGTCCTTATAGTATTGCTTATAGTTAATTAGGTATTGGCTCAAAGTTGTCATATGTAGGCTCTACGCACCAAATGCCATAAGAGAGTTAGTTGAGTCAGACTGGGATGATGCCCACAGGTTGAAAAGCCATGGAATCATTACACAAAATTGTTTTTAAAATCTTATTATCCTTGTCCCGAAACTTAATTGCCCTGCTACTTGAGGAGCCCAAAACACAGGTTTACAAACAAACAAACAAAACACATTCATTCATTCTCAGCCACAGGTTTACAAACAAACAAACAAAACACATTCATTCATTCATTCTCATTCTCAGATATCATCAGACTAGCACAAGTTTACAAACAAAGATGTTTTACAAACAATCACATTCATTCTCAACACAAGTAAACCATCTTGTTTACATCTTGTTTACAAGTATCACTCCAGTAAACATATCCCCTCGTATGCATCTTTTTTCTATACACTTGCCCTGCACAATGACAGAATTAAACTATGACGATGAATGAGGAGCACTGTTGGGTTGCACCCTTGCTGCTTTGCCTTTCCTTTGTTCTTCCTTTCAATCTCAATAATGAATACAAGCTACATCAAAATGTTTGACGAATGCAGCTTCCATCACAGGGGTATGGGCAGTCTATGGCCTTTACTTCGGATCGATCAAAGTACCAGTCTCCCACAGCCGTTGCAACCGCCTGCAAATCAACATCGGATCCAGAATTATGAGTTGATAGAGATTCCGTCATGCAAGCGACACTTTAGGAACAGAAGAGCATGCAAAATTATAATTTTTTGGAGACAGATAAAAGTACCTTTTGTGGAGACAGATAAAAGTAGAAGGGACCAAATGAAATGATTTTACAGAATGATTTGTAAGTCTTGAGACATTAAATAAGAAACAGATATTTATTGACAAAATCTTCAAAAGTAAAAGCAAAGGTGATCAAATAACTAACTTCAGTTGGATCATTTGCTGCAGGTGATCAAATAGCAAAGGTTATCAGATTACAAAATCTTCAAAAGTAAAAGTAAAGGTGATCAAATAACTAACTGCAGCTGATATAAAAGGCATAAAAGGCTTGTTTGCAGCTGACATAGACCAAAAAAAGAACCAAAGCATTGTCTGCAGTTGACAGCGCGCTCAGATTTCGGTTGGATCATTAACTTCTCTGAAAAATCAGAAAATTGAATTCTTAGCCATATTGAATTAAACATATGAAAGCGTGATTGTAACATAAACAAATGATATACCTCAATGTTTGTTGTTGTAGTTGATGGTAGATTTGTGCATGTTGATCTGTAATGCCCAAGTTGTCCGCATCTTCCACACATGCGCTTTTGTCTATCCCTTTTCTCCTGAGCTTTCTCCATACTTGATTTGAATCTACTTGCACCCCGTGGCCGACCTTTAGTCCTCACGGGTCCTTCTGGGTCACGGATGGAAATCTGTGGAATATGGTTAACCATATGGGAGCTTCCTACTTGAGTGGTAGCTTGGGTGGCCGCTTCCATTCCTTGGAATCCAATTGGGTCCATTTCATCCTCATCCTCCTTTAAATATTCCTCTAACACAACATCCAACCGTCTCATCCGAGCGGTCGACTTTAATTCCTTTTCAAGTGCATTATTAAACTTTGCTCTTAAGGCCATCGATTGCAACAAATTAACTCGCTCTTCATTATTACCTACCACTGTGACGTTATCAACTCCTATTTCACGATGCCGTGCATGAATGGTCCATCGATGTAGGATGTAATAAGTAGGTATGATCTCAACCTGAAGATGTTGCATGATATGCAATATATGCTTGCATAGTATCCCACTTGTCTCAAACTTTTTACAACTGCAAGTAAATGAAGCTTGGTCATTGGGATCATATGTCACCGATCTCCACTTGTTTCGTTCAACTGAACGCTTGCCCACCTTATACAATATAATATTTCCCGGCTGTCTCAATTCCTCTCGAAAAAGGCTTCCACATTTTTTCAATTGATGCTGAAAAATATCAAACATCCTTCTTGTGTAGCACCTACCGGCTTGTTCCTCGATCGGGTGAAATAGGTGCATGTGTGGTTTTGAATTTAGAGTCATAAAATCCTCATGTTCCTCGCTTATCCGTCGATGGTCTGTGGCCTTCTCATATTGTGACACGAACTCTAGTAATTGCGTGTTTGCATGAACGAATGAATCAAAAAAAGCATTAATCGATTCACTTCTTTGACTTGAACTCATCCCCGCAAAGAATGTGTCCTTTAAGTAACATGGGATCCAATGATCTCGATATTTGTACATCATGTGCAACCAACCATCTTCATTCTCATCCAACATAAACTTTTCCTTCATATCAACCCATTTTATGTTGTTTTCCTCTATGTTATCACTAAAATACCACGTGTTGTAGTATTCATGAAATTCATCGCCATAATGCGAACATAAGGAAGCCAAGTGATCGGGTATATGCTTTTGTAGATGCCAATAGCAATATCGATGTCGAGTATTTGGAATAACAATGTGAATGGCTTTGCATATTGCACGATCTTGATCAGTTATTATGGCTCCAGGCTCTATTCCATGCATACACTTCAACCACTCTTGAAACAACCATACAAAAGTTTCTTCCTGCTAGTCGGCCAGTAATGCGCATCTAAATAATGTGGATTGCATGTGATGGTTAACCCCGGTAAATGGAGCAAATGGTAGGTTGAACTTATTTGTCCTATAAGTCACATCAAAAACCACCACATCATTAAAATTCAAATAAGTTGCTCGTACTCTTCCATCAGCCCAGAATACACTCCTCAATTTTCCTGTGCTATCGACCTCCATAGCAAAATAAAAATCTGGGTCATTGGATCCTTTCTTAAGGAAGTGCTAAATTATAGACACACACTCATGACCGATGTTGTTCTTTCTATTAGTTCTCATATGGTCAATACACTGTTGCGATGTAACTGCTTCTTCATTACTTCCACTTGTCGCATTTATGATATGAGATATAACCGATGGGGCGACACCTTCTCCATGCATACTATCAATAAGACTCTTCACCCTTTTTGTTTTATGGAATTGTTGTTGTGATCTATGCAGTTTCGCCTTGTTTGGACTAGTCAGCTCATGGTTTGTATGATTTTCAACGAAATCGGAAACAACCCATGTGTTGTCCATACATGCTTTGGTCTTCATGCGAGCCATACATCCTACTTTTGTATCTCGTCTCCGATTAACCACCTTTCCCAATTCCCTCTTATCATTGAGTGATTTTTTCCCTTCCTTATCGCAAACAAATTTTTTATCTTGTACTTTTCGATCCTGGCCATAATTTGTTGTGCTTTTTCTGATACCAACCCCAACCACTAACGCATACGCATTATAGAAGTCGTACGCTTCTTCGTGGCTACCGAATTTCAGTCCAACATACGGCTTTGTTTCTTCCACCTGCAATGGATTTATCCCCATTTCATCCACATGTACTGTATCTTTCTCCATTTCAACTGTCATTTCATCAGTAATATCATGATAAATATTAGGAGACTCGAGGGAGTGAACATCCATTCTGCAATAAGAAAATTTAACTTCATTCACAAATTATTATACATCACAAATTTTCGTCTTTCACAAAATTGAGTTTCACAATTAAAGTTGAGTAAAATCATAATGTTGCTGTTTTGGGCGAGGAACGACTGCAGACCATATCTATGGCCATATCATTGTTATCGTCTTTGATGCCATCATTATATGCCAATATTTTCTACGCTAAGGGTTTCAGATGGCTGGAAGCATTCAACAAGATAATTGAACAAACTTTCATGGTCATTTATCGGCTTGATGTGATTCACTCACTGTTCTTCCTATATGCAGTTTTCATTAATCCAAGACATACCGTATTTTGTATAACTATATAATCAACATCAATTTTTTCCTCCAAAAAAGATAACGAAAGACACATATCGACAACCATATCATCATCAGCCGATATGCTCAATTGAGAATCTAGAAAAATCCCATAATCGTTTATCAACACTTGCTCCCGTCAATCTTTTACAGACAACATTATTAGCAATCCACATCATGCTGTCACAACATCACTTGCAGAACAAAATGATTAACATTTGGTTTTCTTGGATGAAAAAAAGACATACATAGATTACAGAAAAATTTCATAATCACCTATCAACTTGATGTTTATCCTATTTCTTAAGAAAAAAGAACTTGATGCAAATCATGCAATACTGCCATTTTTAGAGAGTAATCCAAGCAAAAACGTAATTTTTCTAGATCAGTACCTTGAGGGGAGACGGGAACGAGATGGGCAAAGCTTTGAACGAAGAAGATGGGAACAAGATCAGCAGCTTGAGGGAAGATGCGTGGGCCGTTTTCGAATCACCCGCGAACAGCAGCCTAGCAGCCGAGCTTCGAATCACCCTGCGTCGTTTTAGGGCAGAAGAGGTGAGAAAGGGGAAGAAGAAGAGGGGAGAGAGGGGAAGAAGAGGGGAGCGCGTTTTTGATCTCACGAGTTTTTGATCTCATGCGTTTTAGGACAGAAGAGGGGAGAAGAGGCCAGCTCTCTCGAAACCCTCTTTCGAAACCCTCTCGCGCTGCTTCGAGACAACCACTCCTCGTTTTACGGCAGATGAGGGGAGAAAGGGGAAGAAGGTGGATTTTTTTTCCTCAGGCGAGCATCTCTCAGGCTTCGCATCACCGTTGCTTCGAGATCTGCAGCACGGAGTTTGTTTTTCTCAGGCGATCATCACCTCAACTTCGAAATCAGATATCGTTTTTTCGCAGAAATCCCTTGCTCCGTGCTCGTCTCGTTTTTGTTTTCGTGTCGACGCTAGCGAGGCTTTCGAGTCTCTTTTTTTTCGTGACCCAGCATCAATTCGGAAGTGACGCGGGGGCAGAAGGGGCAAAACGCAAAAAAGCAAAGAAGAGGACCGCGTTTTTTCTTTTGCGAGTTTTTTTGCATAAAGACCCTTACAGCACTGGAATTTCCACAGCTAACAGCATCACCCCATTAATCTCAGATATATATATATATATATATATATATATATATATATATATATATATATATATATATATAGTTGAAAATTGGTGGGTCAGGTATTTAGAGGGTGGAGATCAAGATGAACGGTTCGGATCTTCCGAAAAAATGGGGGGCATAGGATTTTTGATAGGGGGTCATTTTTCGGGGTTATTTTTGGGGGTCATTTGATCCCACCTCATATATAAACGAGAACTCAATGTCGGAGGCGAGGGGGGACGCTGGATGCCGGCGAACGGACGCGAGGTGCGATCAACGCCAACGAGACGGCAGAGGCTGGACGCGATTGGTGCGATCAACGGCGACGCCAGTGTAGAGGCTGGATTCGAAGAGGAGAGCGTACGCAGGCCTTGGTACGATCGACGACGATGCCAGGGCAGAGGTTTGACGCGAAGAGGGATCAGACGCTGGCCCCGCTCTTATTTTCATGGTTGAAGGAGGAGGGGTAAATGAGGAAATTAAAAAGCTTTTAAAGAGAATTACAGCTTGATCCGCTGGTAATCGCGATTAACCAATCGAACGGCCGAAACCCTGAGTTCGCAGCAATTGGTTTTTGCGGCCGCCCGCAGTAGAAAATTCCTATATATATATATATATATATATATATATATATATATATATATATATATATATATATATATATATATATATATATATATATATATATATATATATATATATATATATATATATATATATATATATATTAAGCTGTAAACGAACCCATTATGCTTCATTCGGCTTTCTACTGTTGTGGGTGACTTTGGGAGCTTATTTTTAGGGTTTTCCTATTCTCTTTTGCTTAAGTTTTGTAAGGATCTTTAATCCCTCTATTATTGAATGATCTTATCTTTATTTTCCTTGATATATTGTGATTGCCCTTGCACTTGATTTTTATTACATTCTCTCATTAATCTTCAATGCATGCTTTCATGATGCTTTCCATTGATAATTTAAATATGTGTGAGTAGTCCTTTTGCCTAGGGCAATGTAGAGCCATATTGTAGGATTTGTGCTTGATGGATTGCCCCAAATATTTATTCAATGGGCTATAGTCTAGGCATGGGCTTGGATGTGATTTCATATCAATCCATCCTATTAGTGGACTACACAACCTTAATCACTGACACACCATTGGGGTTTTAATTTGATGCCCCTAATTAAGGATTGACTACCTAACGTTAGGCAACGATGAACCATCACGTGTAATGATTAGAACCACCAAAATCATATCCATCGATGAACCATCGAGGCTCCGATAGGGATCTAGCCCATCATCCAAGTCATCTCTCATGGTTAGACGTCGAGAGGACGAGGATTGAGATATAACCCTCATCAATGACTATAACCCATTAGATCGAGAAGCTAGATACATCTCACACATAACCTACAATAGCGGTGATATGCTAGCCATAGCATTTTCCATATTTGATTGTCCCTTAGTTTGATTACTGTGTCACCCTTGAGATATCGTTCACGTAGCTATACAAAACCCGTCACAGATCCTTGACCAATCCATCACCTTCCTATGTTCGACACCCGCTAGCTACCACACCCGTATGCTTGTGGATCATAATTTTAACTTCCACATCAGCAACACAACATACACCAACCTAGGATAATACTTGCGAGAACTACTAATTGAGAATAACTTTTCAAGTCCTTGATGAGTGAAAACCTATCTAATTCCATAATCTCCAATGTCTTCAAATTTTACAAATCTTTCTTTTAAAATATTACGGGTGGAATTCCTCTCCTAAGTTTCAATAAGTTCAGATCTATTGAGAAATTAGACAATAGATGAACTTTAAGATGGAGTGGGTTGAGAGGTGGATTGTTGAGAAGAAGATATCTTCTTCTTAGTTGAATGTCCACTAGATCCTCTATGCATTTTGATTTTAAAAAGTGTGTGTATGTAACCTAAACAACTAATATAGATGAAGTCTAAATATGATGCAATGCAAGATTAAAATCCAATGAGATACGAAAATATACCTAACTAAGATGAATTCCTTCTAAAAATCCCTTGAAAATTTGAAAATTTGAAGTAAATAGGTTAAGGAAGTGGTGAAATTTGGGAATTTTTGGATTTGGGCTCTTGAATGAAGAATGCAGAGATTAGGGTTAGAATTAGGGTTTTGAGTTAGATAGGTGTAATCTTAGCCATGGGATGAGATTAGATGGCTATGATAAACTCCCTTCAGTGGGTTTGAGTTAAGGAAACCTATTAAAAACTGGCATAAGTCGGAATAGCACAGAACAAACCCATAACCCCAACAAAAATCAAAGCAGATCTGGTTCTGTAATCTGAAGTTTCATAGCCACTGGTCGACTTCCTACAATACAGGAGTCGATTTATGTTATGTTACTGGCTAGAACAATTAAATCTCAACCTGCAACTTGTTCAATCTTCTCCTAATATAATTTCTATAATTTCTACACTAGCTTACATGCAAAAACAATTTAGGTAAACAAATGCAAATTAATTATCCCTATAATTGTAAGATACTGATGGTTATGTAAGGGTAAATCACTTATGTTAAACCTAAGCTACTTATTTTGGAAACCTAATCCAATTGGGTTTGGCATTCCTATTTTTTTACATATTTGTAATTAGGTGAACGATGGATATCTTATGTAAATTTAGTTACACAATCAATAAACATCTTTTTGTTATGAATAGGCCCATGAGGCCCATTGGGTATCCGGCCCAACATTGAAAGATATATATATGCGGGTAGGGGGGCTCTTAACCCCTTACACCTGTTACTCTACTTTTTCCTTCACAACACGTTATCAGCACGATCACGCTGGTAGGAAAAGGCGACGACACTCAAGGAAGGAGATCCATCAAACGCTCAGTTTTAAGAAGATCGTATTCTTCTCAACGGGAAGCGAAAAGGGAATCCTTCATCAACCGTCGTTTAGATTCCCTTGTCGAATCTAGAGGTAAATCCTCAAAATTTTAGATCTAAACTTGCTTTTCCAATAGATCTGCATGTTTTAATGATCAAAAAGTTTGAAAACACAGTAAAAATCGAATTTTTATTTAGATCTGCATGTCTATAAACAATAAAAATCGTATTTTTTTAAAGATCTGTATGTCTGAAAAATCCGTTTACCCCCTCTTTGATCCATATACCACACGCCCAAAGGGTGCAACGGCGGCGCTTTACCAGCGCCGCCAGCGGCTTGCATGCCGCGACCTCAGGCCATGTCGGCTGCGGCCAGCAGCCGCGACCAGCAGCCGCGACCAGCAGCCGCGGCCACAGGCCGCGGCCCGCCGCTGTGATGGCCGTGCCTCTTGGCGCGGCCAGCCGTCGCGACGGTGGGCGCGGGCCCCCTAGAGTTTTTCGAAAACCTAGCCCTTAACAGGCCATTTTTTTAGGGGGAGGCCCAATTAACCCTAGTGGGTTGTTTTCATGGCCCAAAAGCCTGAAAATTAGACCACTTACACATAATTTTTCTTTTTTATTTTTTGGCTTTTAAAACCAAATAATTAAAGAAATTTTGTGATAAGGTTAAAGCGGAAAAATAAATATAAATAAAAATAAAATGGATCAAGATTTAAAAGTTTTCAAAATCATTTTTCTTAGCACGTCACTTTTTTAGATTATTTATTAATCTTTATATGCATGTGATATAATTCTCTGCGTGGTTGTATATTTTATATTATCAGCGTGGATGTGCGATTAGACTATGATTTTAGGGAGCAGCCAGGTTTCTGACATTTTTACTTTTCTGCAATTTTTCTTTTTTTGAGAGAAACTTGTAAGTGAGGTTATACATGTAAAAAGAAGCTGAAGGACCACCCCAAGGAGCTGAAGGTGCTTGCATAAATAAAAATGGGGCTTCTCTTAGAAGTTCCCGAGTTGTCTTTATTTTTCTATGCACTTTTTGGTTAATGGGATGTAATTTCGGACTTTCTTTTTCTGTTGATGTCGGCTGGCTGATCCCCATAGTCCTCATTTATTTTCATTGCCTATACATTAAATGCGTGGATGTTTACTTTAAATAGTTAGATACCCCATGCTATTTTAATGTTGAAATGGAAAATGCATGCGTGGATGTTTATTTTTAAAATAAATTCATGCTATATAAATGTTGCTAATAATACATGCGTGGATGTTTATTTTTAAATAATTCATGCAATTTAAAAATGTCGCAAGATCACATGCGTGAATGTTTACTTTAAATAGTTAAATAATACATGCTATTGTTTGTCTATGTTGCTAGATCGTTTATATGGCCAGACTTGCGAATGTCGATTTTTCGGTTTTGAAGGCCGATGGGTCGAACTACTTGAGTTGTCAGTTGGACCTGAAGTTCCACCTGCGTTCTCATGGGTTTAGTCTAACACCCACTGAAAAGGCAACAACAAGTACTGCCGCAGCTGAAAAGGATGCTTTTAAAGAAGCACCTCATATAGAAGAAGTTTCCGATATACTTAAGGTGAAAGCCATTATTTATATCATGAAACATTTAGACTCGACCCTGAAGGACGAGTATCTTATTGTAGAGGATCCTTATGAACTGTGGGACGCACTTGAGGAGAGGTATAGACATCAGAGGGATGTCATACTCTCTCATGCGCAGTAAGAGTGGACTCACTTCTGCATACATGATTACAAATCCATTGTGGAGTACAACTCAGCACTTTTCTGTTTCACCTCACGCCTGAAGTTGTGTGGTGAGAATGTGACTGAGAAGATGTTGCTAGAAAAGACGTTCATGTCTTTTCACAAGAAGGACATGATCCTCATGCAACAGTACCGTGAGAGGAAGTTCACTAAGTACTCTGATCTGCTCTCATGCCTCCTAATGGCTGAGCAGAACAGAGATTTGTTGGTTGCCACCCACAACCTGCGCCCTCCTGGCTCCACTCCAGCTCCACCTCCTGCAGAGGCGCATTTCCAGTCTTCCCAAAAGAAGAAGATGGACAAGAAGGCTAAGTTCCAGAAATGGAAAGAGCAGAAGCAGCGGAAAAAGGCCACTCCTCAAGCTCCTCCCCAGAACCAGAAGTTCATGGCAAAGAAGCAAAAGTGGATGCCCAACAAAGGTGGTACTCCCAAGAAAGACTAGGAGGATAAGTGCTCTAAATGTGGAATGACTGGACATTGGTCCAAAATCTGCCACACTCCCAAACACCTACAGGACCTCTACCAGGCAAGCCTCAAGCCCCACACTGAGACAAACCTGATGGAAAGCGCAGCGTTACCAGAGACCACATGGAATCCAGAAGATTTCATGGGAGATGACACTCTTTAGTCATGGACTATAAACAATATGTTTAGCAATGTATCTCGCTTTTCTAGAATGTATCTTGCTTTATGTCTTTCCAATATTCCATGTCGAACTTTTAAGCATCTTAATGGAAGTAGTTTTTTTTTCATATTATTCATTGCTTGAATGTCTTTCTTATATAGATAGAGAATCAATATGCCAAGTGGACAGTGCATCAACGCACTCAATCCTTCAAAGCATAGACTACTTTACAGGCATAAGTAGCTATTCTGGTCCATTGAGAACAATCTCGGGACCAGTTGATATAATCGAAGTATCAGGGGAAGCAATCATATTACTCCCTGGTCACACACTTATCAAACTTAGAAATGCGTTATACTCCCCTAAATCAATCCGAAACCTCCTAAGCTTTAAAGATATCCGTTTAAACGGGTATCACTTAGAGACGGTCGAGGAAAATGAAAAAGAATACTTGCACGTAACTTCTCTTACAAATGGTACAAAAACCATTGTGGAATGTTTCAAGGAACTCCCCTCGGGACTCTACCAAACAAGTATTCAATCTCCAGAAACATTAATAACTGAGCACCTGCAGTACCCCCAATCACCAGAATTCCAACTCTGGTATAGTAGACTGGGACACCCTAGATCTGTTATGATGTACCGCATCATAAAAAGCTCAAGGGGTATAGATTTGAAGAACATGAAGATTCTCCAAAAAGTAAAATTTTCATGTCCACCCTATTACAAGGGTAAACTAATTACGAGACCCTCTCCACTAAAAGTGGACTTGGAGTCTCCTAGCTTTCTGGAAAGAATCCACGGAGACATTTGTGGGCCTATACACCCATCAAGTAGTCGTTCAAGTACTTTATGGTCCTGATAGACGCATCTACTAAGTGGTCACATGTGTGTCTACTGTCCACCCGTAACTTAGCACTGTTTAAGCTTTTAGCTCAGATAATCAGGTTGCGGGCCCACTTCCCCGACTACCAGATAAAGAAACTTCGTCTAGACAATGCGGGGGAGTTTACATAACAAGTCTTCCTAGACTACTGCCAAGCACAGGGCATTGAAGTCGAACATCCTGTAGCACATGTTCACACCCAAAACGGGTTAGCGGAATCTCTAATCAAGAGACTGTAATGGATTGCTCGTCCATTATTACTTCAATCCCAGTTGCCAGTGAATGCATGGGGTCATGCAATATTGCATGCTGCATCCTTAATAAAATTAAGACCTTCTGGAGGTCAGTCATCTTCTCCTATGCAACTATCACTCGGAGCCGCACCAATTGTCTCACACTTGAGAATATTTGGTTGTGCGGTATACGTCCCCATAGCACCACCACAAAGGACAAAGATGGGTCCACAACGTCGCCTAGGCATTTATGTTGGGTTTGACACCCCCTCCATAATTAGATTCCTAGAACCCCTTACGGGAGACATTTTCAAGGCATGTCTATAAGACTGTGAATTTGATGAAACATCATTTCTATGACTAGGCTCACAGACAAAGAAGCCAGAAGCTTCAGACTGTATCACTTGGGATACAAAGACATTATGTCACTTTGATCCGCCCACAAGCCAGTGTGAGGAGGAGGTCCTGAAGATTCTCCACATCTAAAACACTGTCCATCTCTTGCCGGACAAATTTACTGACAACTAAAAGATTGTCAGATCACACGTCCCTGTTGCTAATACTCCAGCTAGGATTGACATACCGCAAAATGGATGTAATCCGCCTGCAGCAAAAATGGTTGGACCTCTTAAAAAGAGAGGGCGACCACCAGGATCCAAGGACCAAGTCCCTCGAAAGAGTAGGACCCTTGGCAATGGTAAAACAATACCACCACAGGATGCTACTATAAGCCCTGCTCCCCCATCTCTCCCAAACTCTCAAACATAGGAAAAACCGGGAGAAAATAAAGTTTCGATACATTATGTACGAACTGGGGAGTATTGGGACAGAAAGAGCACAATTATAGATGGCACATTTGCATGTAATATTGCCATCAACGTCGCGTACTGCGACGATGATATTGAACCATGCTCTCTAACAGAATGTCAAAGCAGAGATGATTGGCTAAAGTGGAAAGCGGCAATAGGAGTGGAGTTGGATTCACTCACAAAATGCAGGGTCTTCGGACCTATTGTCCAGACACCAAAAGGTGTAAAACCTGTGGGTTATAAATGGGTATTTGTTAGAAAAAGAAATGAACAAAATGAGATCGTTCGCTACAAAGCAAGGCTTGTAGCACAGGGTTTTACCCAACGTCCAGGGGTGGATTTTGAAGCCACATAGTCGAGATTTCTAGAATCTTGACAGAAATTTTCGAGATAAAAGACCTCGAAAAGTCAAATTCTGTTTAGGTCTTCAAATAGAGCATCTTAACGATGAGATCCTATTACATCAGTCAACTTACACATCGAACTTGTTGAAAAATTTCCAAATGGATAAGTGACACCCCCTCAGTACCCCAATGGTCGTCAGATCAATGGATGTGCATAAAGACCCCTTCCGGCCGCTGGAAGAGGGGGAGGAAGTACTAGACCCTGAAGTGCCTTATCTAAGTGCTATCAGTGCACTCCTTTACCTGGCTAACTGCACTCGTCCTGACATAGCATTTGTAATAAACCTACTAGCCAGAGATAGTGCTGCACCTACACAGCAGCACTGGGCCGGAGTTAAGCATCTTTTGCGCTACCTCCAATGGTCCATAGACTTAGGTCTATTCTACATGAAAGGGGAAACAACAGATTTAGTTGGTTATACTGATGCAGGCTATAGGTCCGATCCCCATACGGAGAAGTCTCAGACCGATACATGTTTACCTATGGCAGCACTGCCATATCCTGGAGATCTGTGAAGCAGACCATGACGACCGTCTCATCCATTCACTCGAAACTTCTAGCGATCCATGAAGCAAGTAAAGAGAGCTTCTGGCTACGTTCCGTGATCCAACACATTCTCACCTCCACCGACCTGATGACCGGCATCCTTGCACCTACACCACTCCATGAAGACAATGCAGCATGTATAGCCCAGCTACAGGATGACTACATCAATGGCGACAAGACGAAGAATATCTCTTCCAAGTTCTTCTGGACGTATAACCTTCAGTAGCAAAAACAAATTGAGGTACAGAAGATCCAATCATGTAACAACTTGGCGGATTTGCTTACCAAATCCCTACCTACTAGTATCTTTGAGAAACTTGTATATGGGATTGGGACGAGGAGAGTGAGAAAATGTAAACTGGGTCAGGATGAGAGGACTATGAATGTATAGATACATAGGAGACTGATGTATAGATTCATAGGAAATCTGCAAGCCTGAAGCTTGGTCAGATAAGGGGGAGTCAATTGCAGAGTTGTACTCTTTTCCCTTGGCTATTGGTTTTTTTCCACAGGGTTTTCCATAGTCAAGGTTTTGACGAGGCAACCTCGTTGACTCTGGATCCTGAAGTATCCACCCCTAGACACATCCCTAAACCAGGGGAAGTTATGGAGAAACTGTTCTTTATTTAACAAGACAGTCATCCTAACTCGGATCCTGAAGAATCCACCTCTTATTCAATGTTGGTTGGATAAGGAAAAGTGTTATGAATAGGCCCATGAGGCCCATTGGGTAGCTGGACCAACATTGAAAGCTATATATATGAGGGTAGGGGGGCTCTTAACCCCTTACACCTATTACTCTACTTTTCCCTTCACAACACTTTTGATTTAAACCTTTTGGGATCCAAATTTTAATCATTTTCTTTTTATTAGGTTTTGCATTGTTGGATGTTGTCTTTCTAACATTAGTTTGTTTAGATTGACTTTTTGTAATCCTTCAGAAAGCTGTTTAGATTGACTTTTAGGCGTCCTAGAGTTATTATAGTTAGCATTGGGGTTGTAACATTCATTTTTATTGTTTTTGATTATCCGAGATCTTATTAAATTATCTAAGTGTTACCTTTATTAAATTTGGAAACATTATTATTCAAATCATTATACTTAGTTTTAATTGATTCTATATCACTACCTAAGTTGTCTATCTTACCATTCAATATTTTCGAATCATCAGTGAGTCTTTTATTTCAATTTTAAATGTTGGTCCTCAACCCTAAGCTTTTTGTTTTCATTTTCTAATCCTTGATTAAAAAGATTTAATTCTTCGGGGGCATCCTTTAATTTTATAATGTCTGATTTTAACCTAGCATTCTTTTCTTCAACTACGTTTTTAAATTAACACAATTTTTATGAATCTTTTCTATCTTTTTGTACTCCTTAAGCAATTTCTTGTGATGTATACAGAAATCATCAAAAGCATGACCAACATAAAAATCTACACAATCATCCTCATTATCATTATCATCACAACTATTAATCATCACTATCTACATGAGAAGTGGAAGTGCTTACCTTTATGGAAATTGAGGCCATAAAACTCTCTATTCCCTTTCTTCTTCTTCATCAGATGAAGAGGATGAGTCACGAGAGCTTTCATCATTATTGCTTCTATCCCAAACCGTAAACACCTTTCTTTTTGGCTTCTTTATTTTCTCATCTTTGTAGCTTCTCATCTTCTTTTTATTCTTGTCCTTGACTTTGTCCTTGTTCTTGTTCTTGTTCCTCTCCAAGGGGTAATCTCTTCTCACATGCCTTGGCTTGTATCATCCAAAGAAAATAATGTTGTTAGATAAACGAGATTTATGTTTAGATAACTTATTTCGTAGCATCCTTTTGAAGGTTCTTGATATGAGTACCACTGCATCCTCACTAAGATCGGACTCCTTGGATTTGGATTCATTGGCTTTAGCCTTGAAAGACAAATTCTTCTTCTTATGCTGGAGATCATTCTTCTCTTCCTCTAGCTCAATCTAAGAGGACATGCGATTTCCAACGAGATTCTCCATGGTAAGCTTCGAGATGTAATGTGCTTCCTTGATCGCTATATTCGTTGGTTTCCACTCCGGCCTTAGTGATCTTAGGATCTTCATCACATGTTTATACATAGAAACTTTCTTTTTCAAGCTAGGACGACCATTAACAATCTCCGAAAATCTAGTGTTCATATCAGAAATAAATTCATCTTCTGACATTTTAAAACATTCAAATTTGTTATTCAAAATATTAATTTTTGATTCATTTACTTAGTTAGTATCCTCATAATTTACCTCTAATGTATGCCCAATTTGATATGCGGTTGTACATTGGGAGACTCCATTGAACTCATTCCCATCCAAAGCGCAAAACAAGGCATTCATAGCTTTAGCTTTGAGGTTGCCCTTCTTTTTCACATCTCTATCACATGACTCAATTGGAGTGTATAATATATCAAACTCATTCTTTATAATTGTCTAAATGTCGATATCCGTGGATTGGAGATGGATCATCATCCTCGTCTTCCATCAGGCATAGTTGGTTTCATCAAACGAAGGAGGGAAAGTAGTGGAAAGTGTGAAAGTTGGCTCGATTGAGGCGATGAAGAAGTATTTGATCGGTAGCTGAGCTATCTTGTGCAAAGGTAGCTTGCATGTGCTTGGATCTGACCTATCTGACTCTGCACAAGTCAGATACGAGGATGCCGAACAATTAGACTTCAACATCGTATGGATTCTCGGTTCGACAGATCAAAGGATCGTCGGCTCATAGATCGGTAGCTCTACAGTTCGAGCTTTAGGAAACTTGGATAGCTCGTCTTAGCACTTCTTTTGCTCATTCTTCGGTGGAAAGCTCGGCAGCATGGATGGGCCCATCGTAGGACATGCCATCCTATTCATAGTAGAGTTGCGATTAGATTGTAATTCCATTAAAGTCGGGATTCGTATCAATTAGGAAGCCCTCTTCTATGAGAACACCTATTATATCCTAGGGCTATATATAAGGGGTTTACACGAGGGTTTCATAAGTGTGGTACACATTGAGAGAACTTAGACCCATAATTGTGAATCGAACTTTGGTAAATTGTTGAGAGCTTTTGGAGAGATCTTGTGTGATTCTTCTTCGTTGTGAAGATAGAATATTGGTATTTGTTCTATACTTTCATAATAAAGCTTATTGGTGTTCCATTGGCCTCCTGACAACTTAACGTTGCAATCTTCATAGTGCTCAATTTGTTTGGTTGCTTGTTCTTTTTCATCTGATCTTCGACGATCATTTAATGTCATACAACAGAAAGTCCCTCAGTATGAGATGTAGTTAATTCCATATAAGCAACAGTAGCTCTGATACCACATGTTATGGGATCCTATAGATGGCAGTAAACACCAGATGATGGGTGAATAGTGTTATCCGAAAATAATCACAAATTAAAACTTAATCCCTCTATATATGTCTAAGATTTCAACTAGTGTTACCTAACTTGGATCTTAATCAACAAATCACCAAGCTTGCAAATAAGAGTGTGAGCACATCGAAATAAATTAACCAATGCAAGCAAGAGATATAGAGAGTGAGAGACAATAGCAATTACAAACACACAAGATTTTTACCCTGGTTCAGTCACTCCTTGACATACTACAACATCCACTATCCAACTCTCACAAGAGAACAACTTGCATCAATAACTATGGGGACTTCTACAATATTGCCTCTTCTCCATTAAGAGGACGTCCCAAGTACAACAATACATCTTCTCAAGAGGACCTCACACTAGAGGCTTTTCTCCAAATTACAATAACAAATTCACCAAGTAATTTACAATAATAAACTTACCAACTCTATCAATAATATTTTACAATACATTTGCTTAGATGTTGATGAAGTTCTTATAGCCAATAGATTGAAGCTTTTGAGTGAATTGTGGCTAAGGAAAAATATATTGATCTCAAATAATAATAAAGGTTTAAAATATTTGGAGATCAAAAGAAGATTAATTTAATCTACAGAAAATTAGAGATGAAGCTCTTTGAGATTAAAACCAATTTGGCCAAGATAAACTTTTGCTTAAAAGTTGTGAAAGAGATTAAAAACTTTGGCAAAGAGAAATATTTTGATGACTTTTGATGGATTTAAAATCACTTAGAAAATATTTAACTGACTTAATAATTTCATAATAACTTAAGCAAACAATCATCTATATATAGAGGAAGAATATGCCTAAGACAGACTTCCAATTTTGCCTTTCGACATCTCTCCGACGAATAGTCAAAGATAACGTCAAATTAGACCATTGGGGACTAGGAGTCGACTCCACAACACTCACTAGCCGACTTCTGACTCACAAGTCAACTTCTAAACAACAGTAGTTGACTCCTTGCAAGAACCACAACTTCCTGAGAGCAACCAATGCTCATTGATCGACTCCTATATAACCACAAGGCGATCAGTTTTCTGATACACAGAAATGTATCAGAAAACTCAGGAATACACTTTTAAAATAATTTTAAAATAATTTAAAATAATTTTTAAAACATTAAAAACATTTTTTATGTGTTTCTTTGTGTGTAAAGCTTCAATCTCAAGGACTTACGTTGAATCTAAAGACATGAAATAAACTACCTCAATATTACCACTCTCTTTGGATTTGATGTAACTGTGAATTTTCATCTTCATATCTTTGACCCTTGAATTCTTGGTTTCCTTTATTAAGCTTTCGCCACACTTTTATTTTGACCATGTGCTCTCCAATTTGAGATCCTTCATGGTTTTGGTTGAGCTCCATTAGTCTTAATGGTAACTCATGCATAGCTTTAAACTCATACTTTTGTAAATAAAATTTTGTACCTACACACTCAAAATCTTGATTAGCATACTTCATTTGTTTAGTCATCATCAAAATTACACTTGGGTGTCTCAATATCTAACACAAGAGACAAGAGATCACACACAAACATGGGAGAATTTTGTTGAATTGAGTCACCCTATGTTAGTTTTGAAGATGAGCAAACATATTGGATACTAATATTTTTGTGAGTGTATATGTGTAGATGATTATCAAACATGATTGAATATGAGCTTACTGTTGGGAGATGGGTATGCCCTCGAGGCAATTTATGTCTGTGTACGTGTACAAACTTCTTGTTGAAAATAACAGTAAGTTGTTTGATAAGAATTTACCTAAGTTAATAATAATGTAGTCGACATTAGTATTTAGGTAAAGTCTTGAGACTTAATGCGAGGTTAAACAAATATCGAAATGACGATCTCGATCATGTAGAATTGTTTGACTATTAGTAGCATAAGTCTAAAATCGTTCGTGGTCATAGATGCTTCGAGAAAAGGATATCGAAACATTAGATAGACCATTGTGTCTTTTGTCTTCACCATTGAGTGCTGACGATGATCTCATGGTCGCTCGACTTGGTGAAGTCGGAGATGAGACATAAGTGCTCATTGGAGAATGAGTTCAATGAACGATCCAACGATAGTTATCACATGTTTACATAGCAAATCTATCAGTGATAACTCTCAGTGATGATAGGTGTGTTGGTCCTTAGACTTGAGGTCATTGTACGAACTTGTACGTGAAAGGTCTCACTTAGATCTTTGACCTAGCTTCGAGGCAAGGCCTGTAGAAAGGTCTTTGGCACTTGAAGCGTGCGTGGAGAGTAATGACCAAGAAAGGATTCGCATTTCCCATTTATGGGGAGCTAGTGTCGCATGTGTTGGGTCGGTCTTTAGTGAAAAAATTAGGCCAAAGTATTTTGGAATAAGTCCAACATTATTTGACTGGAGACCGATGGAGACTAACTAAGTTCAAGCTATTAGGGTTGACAGTTTGATCGTACCCTAGGCTTGACTAGGCAACATAGTTTTGACGAAGGGACTAAAACTGCGGCATTCATCACGGACATAGTCAAGGTGGTCCCGATAATACTCATGTTAATGAGTTAACCACATAATTATGATACCGAAACAGGGACGTCACCTGTTGCTCGTGGTCACTGCTGTCTGGGGTTTTGAGCCCCACCTGTAGTAGGGTCAGGCTGTAGGGTCTCACACAGAGTGAGACCTTCGTCAAGTAATTGGTAGAATTAAGGGAGATAATGGATTGGATGTATGGGAATTTATTAAGTCACAAAGATTTTGCAATATAAGTCTAAAATGTTAAAGATGTGGTTTTAATTGCATTTAATGCAATAGTATTTAAATATGTCGTAAATTGTTCGTGAACGTAGTTTAAATAATAAAGGCATTGAAATGAAGAGGATTTTTCCACGAAAGTAGGAGAGAAAACCGCGTACAAATCAGAGTTCAAACCAGCCCAATAAGTTTATTTAAAAAGTGTTTTAAATAGAAAGCCCAAAGAGATAAGCAGCCCAAAGTTTTTCTAATTAAAAAATATATTAGGGCTGCTAACTGGCCCGGCCCATTGGGCCGTCCCATTGAAAAGGGGCACCCAAATTGTGGGCGCCTCAATTGCGGGCGCTGGCACACGCCCGCTGGGGCGCGTGCCAGGCATGCGCCCGAGTTGGGGGTGCATGCCAGCTGCTTTTCTTTGGGCTACATGCACGGTTCATCCTGTGGGGCCCACGCAGTGGACCCCACAATCAGGTTTTTCGAACCTAGAAGATTAGTAGGGCGGCTGGCTTTTTCTGCGATAAATGGATTTTGGGCTATCTTTGAGACTAAGTTAGAGGGGTCAAACGAAGTCGAAATTAAGCCACATTTGTTTCTATTTGCTCACCGTTCAATGATCTTTGATTTGATGTATTGATATCACTTGCAAAGCTCAACGATGAGGGAGGAAAAATTCGCTAAAGATTGGCCTTTGTGAAAGGCAGACTTTAATTAATTTTCTCATCCAAAATCTTTAGTCACACATCAGTAAATGAGAAAGGGAGGGGTCAGTCGCTTATATAAATGGGGGCCAACCCCCTCCTTGAAACTTGCACCAAGCTCATGATCTGAGAAGCTCCATTAAACGTGAGCAATCTCGGATCTAAGCTTAAATTAATATCCCTCTTCTCCAGAATTCTTCATTGCTCCTGATCGTGCTCTAGCAAAGCTATGAAGGAGTTCAGATCTGATCTGAAGTCTTGATGGAGGATCCACTCAAGGTGAAACTTTCTGGAGCGCGTAGTTGGCTCGGAGACCAGGGTGTTGCTCGCCTCGGGACGCGATTCGGCTCAGGAGGTGGTTCAGCTGGGGACACGGTTCGTCTTGGGAGAAGCGGCGCATGGCATTGCTTCGGAGATAAATAAATGTTGCTGAAAACGACGCTTCGTATTCTGCGGAAACAAAGTGAAAGGTATGTGGTTTAATTTACATGCGTTCATGATTGCTGTTAAATAGATCTATCTTTAAGGGTTGGTCGGACCTAACCCCGGGATAGTAGAGATTTTGGCTAGGGTTATTTCTTTAGGGTTTTCTTGAAAAAAATTAAGATGTTTTTGTCGCTGCGTATTTGATATCTATGTCCGACCAACTTGGGCCGGACGTCGATTTTATAGCCTTAAGGACCCACAAAACCCTACAGTGATATTAGAGCCAGTCAACTTGATCTATAGTTTTGGCAATTATAAAGTGTATATGATACAACATATTTCTCCATGACATGAAGGTTGTTAATTAAGCTATTAAAATTGTTGTTCCATGTGACGGTTTTATCTTCGAAGAAATTATTTTTCAAAATTAGATCTATTTTTAAAATCATGTGGTAATTTTAAAAATTAGATCTTTATAATTATTTGATAATTATCATTGTAACTTATATTTATGAGATATTATTTAAAGTTGCATATTTAGCTAAATTTTATGAGATAATTTTAGTTGATCAGTTATCATGCTAAAATGTTTATTTGATATTTTAATGGTTATATTATTTCTTGTTAATTATGTGATAATACAAGAAAAACTTTAGGATAGCCATTAAAAGCTTTCAGAAAATTATAAGATAATTTTTAACGGACATGCTATGTTTTAAAATTGTTGCAACAAATTAAACTCCTAATACTTGATTAGGGTAGCCCTCTCCAATAAAAATAATTATTATTGTTCTATTAATAATTTTGAAAAAAGGCTATGTTTTAAATTGTTGCAACTTGAATTTTAAATCCCTAATACGTGATTAGGATAGCACCCTAAGTTCTTTATAGTTGATAAGGACATTAATAAAAGTTATTAACCAATCCTAATAATTTCGAATTTTAGGATTCAACTAGTAGATAGGATTAACTAGTTTTAATGAAGCCATTTCAAGTCGATGTCACACATGAATAATTATTATCCTTCATGGATCATGATCCGGTCTAGCTATTTTTGACTAGTGTTATGGATCACCCAGCTCTATGGGGGATAGTGATACTTGCCTAGCCAAATCTCTGGCAGTGTTTCGCTGGACCACAAGAAAGCGAATTGGTAGTATGTGAAACCATCGATCACATCTTGTCAGTTATGTTTAAAGTCTTCTTCAAGATTAGCCGTAACCCTCCAAGTTTTAGAAGTTGGTAACTATAAGTTCTATGTTGTAGTTGTTGAGCACACTCAAGCTATGTCATAGCTACCTTATGGAAACCAACTTCTTATTACATGAGATGTGGTCTAGACTTAACCCAAATCCTTGAGTCATGCTAATACACCGAGCACCGGCGTAAGTTAGGCTAGACACGAAAACAAGTGTTCGACTAGACTCGTCATTGTGATTTGGATGGGCACACGCATGATCATAATTGGCTTGGGGTAAAAACCAATAAGGGAATCATATATGATTTTATTGATGAAGAGTCATCTACTAATCGCATAGTCAAGCAATTTGTTAAGCACACTCAAGGTTATGAGGCTCAGGGTGGTTCGATCATTTTCCATTAAATTTAATTAATTTAAATCGTTCATTATTATGGCTTAAAATGATCGTCAAAATAGTGGAAGGATATAATTAAATATACGCCATTCTATCTATATTTAAAATTGAACATATGCTAAACTATGGTTGTTCTATGTTTACAGATGGAATCCAAATCATAATATCATAAGAGAATAAGTTAACTGGTCAAAATGATTGGTTAAGGAAAATCAACTCAAATTCTAATTGATTGACTAAACTATGTTCTCACTGACAGTAAAGTGTCCTTCTTAATACTGGCTCAAGGACAATGACTTCCTTGAAGCCTTATACCCAACACAATTCAATATGCAAGGTGTGGAACTTTGTGCAAACTATTTGAATCGAAGAAGAATACATGAGTGGTGCAAGACAATGTATCCCAAACGGATCTTGAGACGAACAACTTGTTGAGTACACTCGAGGTAGTATAGCTCAAGCGTTTGTATACATGAGATGTTTGCACAAAGATTATTTGTGTGGGACACGTAATATATAAATGAGATTTAGAAAAGAAGAAGGCATTTAGGAAAGTCAATTGAGAAAGAAAGTGTTATCTATCATTAGTAAAGACAAAAATTAGGGAGCTGAAAATGTGACATATTTGATGTCACGGTTTCAGGGTAATCGTTATACAAAAGGAATAGATTGTTATACGTGTTGGAAAAGGAGCAATTATTGTTTCTTGGATCATAGAGGACGTCTAACACATGTTGGCGAATGTCATCACCTTGCTTCCGAAGCAATAAGTAATATGTATAACGAAATTGTATTAGGTGGTAATACATGAATGTGCAAGTTATAGAAAACTCATCTATGGCAAAATAGACTAGGCCGTACCGAAGAGAAAGAATTGATAAGTCACATAAAGAGAGAGTTTTTGACCTCTCGTATTACGAGTCGAAAGACACTTGTGTTGGATCTGGATCGTAGCCTAGAGGGGGGGTGAATAGACTAATAAAAATATTCGTGCAACCCACGAATAATCCCACGCAGTTATAGGCACAGACAGGGCAATAAAATAACAATCACAGAATACGCACAGATATACCCTGGTTCGGTCGTCCCCACGACCTACTCCAGCCCTCGAAAGCAACTACTAGATAGATATGTAATCAAGTACAGCTACAATGAGTCAAGATCCCAAATCTACTCTCACCTAGCTCGTACGCACACCACGTGCTCTACACTATCAATCTAGTCAGATGCTCTCCCTCCGTGACGACTCCCAAGTCGTCAGGTCCCCAAAAAGTAACACCGAAGGTAAAGTTTTCCCTACGAAGAACTAACACAAATACTACACAATATAATAAACAAGAGAGTTTAGAATGCTCAGATCATGTAGCGGTGTCGTCTTCGTCAATCAGCACGGGGTCAGATCAATCTGACAAGTAGTAATCCCCTTTGTAGTTGCAGAAATATAGGATGCTCCTCTATGATAACTCACGGCCTGCTCTTCAACTCAAATAAAACTTGCGGCAGTTAGACTTGCGGCTGTTGGGAAAATTGATGGTATATTTCGGCTGAGTCTCTCCTTTTGCATTGCACACAATTCTGCTCATTGAACATCAATTCGGCCTTTTTGCTTTTGCCTGCACATACCCCAAAACAAGGAGTAATTAATCTTTGCTTTAAGAAAGTATGAAAGCACTTACCTTGCTCTCGGATGCAGATATCTCCTTTTGTGCTTGCTCAAAAGGCAAACAAAAAAACTTCTGTTCCCTTTTTTTGGTTTTCAAAGAGCATTAAAAAGAGGCATGTTGATAATTTCAAAGAAACACAAAACAATGAGACCTCATCTTTTGGTATTTTCAAAGATAAACAAAATTCGTTCCTCTCTTTTTTGGTGTTCTTCAAAGTGGGCGGCTGCAGCTCTTGGGATTTGATCAATTGGAGAGGAAAAAAAAACTTTGGGATTCTTTCAATCACGGAAACGTGCGGCGCCCTCTTTGAATCGAAGAGCATAGGAAAAAGAAATTGGCCGGCTGCACTTTGATGATTGCAACAAAAAAAATAAGACCGGCCTCTCTTAAAAATTCATGCGCCCTCTGGATGATGCGGCCTCAGGGATCTTGTAGAGGATGATATTTGTGCCAAAAACCCCTTTGTATAATATTCCCCAAAACAAATCGCAACCAAAAAAACACAGAAAGCTTTCTTTTTAGGGGATGCAGCTGCCTCTTTGTTTTTTTTCTTTTGAGAAACCTAGGCCGCTGGTTACAAAAGAATGATGGGCTTTTTGATTTTAAAGGTCTAGCATTTCGGCCTGTGCTTCTCAAATTGCCCCTTTTGCTTGGAAAAAAAAGAAACGTGTGTTAACAGAGAGCATTTGATTTTTTTTTGAATTAATAAATGGGGGCTTTTGAATTAATAGTATTTGTTTCGGCCTGTGCGGAAATATTTCTATGGAATTACTTTGTTAAGAAGGCCTGTGCGTGAGTGCTCCTTTTTAATATATATTTTTGTGAGGATTTACTTATTAAAAAAACATTGGCTAACCTTGGACAGTGACCAATCATATATAAGTACGTATATAAGTATATAATAAAACTTGGTACTTCCTTGTTCTCCTTGCACATTCCCCAAATCATTTATTTGAATTAATCGCACGTTCGCCGTTCCTGAAACACTTAACACACACGTTAAAAATGTTCACACCCGTTTGTCATCATCAAACTAAAGTTCCTAGATCGTTGCGTCCAACAATCTCCCCCTTTTGATGATGACAAACCAATGAAAGATTTGTACATTGAATATGGGTGTGTGAAGTGTGTAATGTAATTTGGTGTATGGATGATATGGAATGAGACATACACGCATTACAAAGCAAGCAATAAGTTTAGCAAATATAAGCATGCTCCCCCTTCTCTCAAGCTCCCCCTTCAACATATAATACTGACACACCAAATCTTTCTTTTTCTTTCTCCCCCTTTGTTATCATCAAAAGTCGAAGCACGAATTCAAAAATATACCATGCAAAAAGAGAGTATTATTAACCATTACCAACAATTGCATGAATACAATTATAGAATAATCAAGTCAAAATCCAATGAAATTAAACAACTAAAACTTCAACACCAATGTGTACGTGTGATGATTAAAATTGAAGCGCATATGGAGAATCATTAAGAAGGTCAACCAGAACCAATCCACATTTTCCAAATAACATTCTATCACCTAGGATTGATTTTTCCCACCTCATTAAAAATGAGTTCAAAGTACCACACCCCAAAACATAGCCTATAAGGACTCTTAGATGTGGGGGTGGCATTGCTTAACGAGTAAATACACCAACGCTAAAGTTTACCCATAAAGCTTATGTTGGATACTCGTGGGTAATACCGTTGCCAAGGATTGTATCCATTTTACATACGGAGCAATTTTTTTTTCATTTCATTTTTTTAAAATACTTATAACACAATTTCTTTTGCTCAATTTTTATCCATGGCAAGGTATATCATATCCCTTAGATATTCAGTTAAGTTTTCCTCCTACATTCACATTCCATACTTCATAAACGATATCTCCAAAAGTGCAACAATAATAATACATGTGGAGGTGAAGAAGGTGGTGAAGAAATCAAGTTATTTTCAGTCATTGAACATGCCATGAATATTTAGAAAGATGAACATGCGCATGTAGCAAAAGTAATAATACACCAATTTCTACATAGATATGAAAATCATTCGTGCATACTTCAATAATGAATCAAAAAGAAAAGATACATATTTAAGCACCATTTTTTTTCGTTTTTCAGTTTTTTTTATAAAATGCATGAAGTACTAAAGCAAACATGAGATGCAATCAAACAAACAAAAAAAAGTCATGCACACATATCAATGCAACTACTAGCACACAAGAGAAAAAATGTTCAATCACACAAAAAAAGCGAACAAAAAAATTGCTATAAAGGTATTCATTAAGGTCAAAGAATGAGATATACCTTCGCGTCGCCGTTTGACTAAGGAGCTAAAAAAATAATGAGATATTCAATTTGTTGCTCCTCGTCAAATTTTCATCCACCTACAAAAGAGGTGTTGTGTGTGACCTTGGAATCCAACAAGGTCCACTCAAGTTAGTCATCAAAGATTTAGGAACCCATATTTGTTCGAACTTAATGTTTTTTTTCGAACTTAATGTTTTTGTTCCTATATTTGCAATGATATGAAGTATGACCAACGCATCCACATGTAAAGCACTTAGCATGAAAATTTCCAACCTTTGTTGTTTCAATGTGAACTTTTCTATATTTTGTTTTTTCAACATTTTTAAGACCATATCCTAGTCCTCGCCTATTATTGCCATAAAGTTGATTTCCAAGAATAATGTCCAAATTTTGTTTTTCAATGGAAAATCTCTTTAATGACAATTCTAGGGTGGTGACTTTGGATTTCAAGATATCGTTTTCATCCACAAGCAAAGTGCATTTACTAATGAAAGCTTGCTTGTTTTCCCCTTCTTTCCTTTCAAAATCCCTCATTTTTTCTTTAAGTTCAAGATTTAGCATGTTAATCTTTTCAGAGAGCAATTCATTTTCAACTTCAAGCTTTGTCTTATCTAGCTTATACATGCTAATATCCTTTAATAAAGAGGGACATGAAAGACAATCAATTTTTTCAGGCAAGCTAGCTTTCTCCTTATTTAACATGTCAATTGTAGATTTGCATGCAACAAGCTCTTGTTTAAGATTTTTCATTTCTATAGACATGTCATACTCAGTTTGTTGCATATCAAAGTTATCATTCCTAAAACATTCCACATCAGCTTCTAGCTCATCAATTCTATGTTGCATTCCTTTACAGATTTCTAAGAATTCAGCTTTAGTGGGAGATTCTACCTCATTGTGTTTGGCCATCAATGCCATGCAGGAGTGGGCTTCATGTTCCTCATCCTCCTCCTCAGCTTCGCTATCCATGTCCCACGTCAGCACTTTCATTTTTCCTTTTGCAACTTGAGCTGTGTGTTGTTGTGGGCAATCTTTTATGTGGTGCCCTTTCTTCCTGCATTTAAAACATTCACTTCTATTAATATCTTTCTGATCATAGGAATTTCTACCAAAATTAGAATTATTAGAACGAATGAACCTTTTTCCCATCTCAGCTCTTCCTTGATCAGTTTGAATGTATCTCCTGAAGTTTCTGACCATTAGGGCTTGCTCTTCATCAAGATCGTCATCGTTAGCTTGAAGAGCTAATGGTGTGGAAGCTTTGGTCTTCTCTTCAGGTTTCTCTCTGGCTTCTATACTCTGCAACTCAAGCTCGTGTGACATCAGGTTGCCTATCAAGTCCTCCACTTTCATTGTTGATAAGTCCTTAGCTTCTTGAATAGCGGTGACTTTAGGCCTGAACGAGCTTGGTAGCGCCCTTAAGATCTTTCGTAGCTGTTCATGGCTAGAGTATGGCTTACCGAGGGAACTGGATTTGTAGACAATGTCCGTGAACGTCGCAAACATGTCTTTAACTGATTCTGTTGGTAGCATGCGGAAGCTCTCATATTCAGTGCTCAGCAATGCAAGTCTGGATTCCTTTACTTGCGATGTTCCCTCGTGTGTCACCTCCAGAGTATGCCAGATTTCCTGTGCAGTTAGACAATGTGAGATACGATTAAACTCAGATTTATCGAGAGAGCATATAAGCGCATTCATAGCTTTACCATTAAGAGTATAAAGTTTCTTATCAGCTAAATCCCACTTGTCTTTAGGCTTAATCATAACAGTGTCTTCAATTTTAATAGTGGGTAGACTATAACAATTTTCAACAATATCCCACACATCATAATCTACAGATACTAGATAGATTTTCATCCTAGCCTTCCAATATGCAAAGTCTATACCGTTAAACTTAGGGGGACGGGCTATAGACAGACCTTCAGCAAAAGCACAATCAGATATATTCATGGTCATCTAAAAATCTAGGCTAGATACTCTAAACTGGCTCTGATATCACTTGTTGGATCTGGATCGTAGCCTAAAGGGGGGGTGGATAGGCTAATAAAAATATTCGTGCAACCCACGAACAATCCCACGCAGTTATAGGCACAGACAGGGCAATAAAATAACAATCACAGAATACGCACAGATATACCCTTGTTCGGTTGTCCCCACGACCTACTCCAGCCCCCGAAAGCAACTATTAGATAGATATGTAATCAAGTACAACTACAATGAGTCAAGATCCCAAATCTACTCTCACCTAGCTTGTACGCACACCACGTGCTCTACACTATCAATCTAGTCAGATGCTCTCCCTCCGTGACGACTCCCAAGTCATCAGGTCCCCAAAAAGTAACACCGAAGGAAAAGTTTCCCCTACGAAGAACTAACACAAATACTACACAATATAATAAACAAGAGAGTTTAGAATGCTCAGATCGTGTAGCGGTGTCGTCTTCGTCAATCAGCACGGGGTCAGATCAATCTGACAAGTAGTAATCCCCTCTGTAGTTGCGGCAATATAGGATGCTCCTCTATGATAACTCACGGCCTACTCTTCAACTCAAATAAAACTTGCGGCAGTTAGACTTGCGGCTATTGGAAAAATTGATGGTATATTTCGGCTGAGTCTCTCCTTTTGCATTGCACACAATTCTGCTCATTGAACATCAATTTGGCCTTTTTGCTTTTGCCTACACATACCCCAAAACAAGGAGTTATTAATCTTTGCTTTAAGAAAGTATGAAAGCACTTACCTTGCTCTCGGATGCAGATATCTCCTTTTGTGCTTGCTCAAAAGGCAAACAAAAAAAACTTCTGTTCCCTTTTTTTTGTTTTCAAAGAGCATTAAAAAGAGGCATGTTGATAATTTCAAAGAAACACAAAACAATGAGACCTCAGCTTTTGGTATTTTCAAAGATAAACAAAATTCGTTCCTCTCTTTTTTGGTGTTCTTCAAAGTGGGCGGCTGCAGCTCTTGGGATTTGATCAATTGGAGAGGAAAAAAAACTTTGGGATTCTTTCAATCACGGAAACGTGCGGCACCCTCTTTGAATCGAAGAGCATAGGAAAAAGAAATTGGCCGGCTGCACTTTGATGATTGCAACAAAAAAAAATAAGACCGGCCTCTCTTAAAAATTCATGCGCCCTCTGGATGATGCGGCCTCAGGGATCTTGTAGAGGATGATATTTGTGCCAAAAACCCCTTTGTATAATATTCCCCAAAACAAATCGCAACCAAAAAACACAAAAAGCTTTCTTTTTAGGGGATGCAGCTGCCTCTTTGTTTTTTTTCTTTTGAGAAACCTAGGCCGCTGGTTACAAAAGAATGATGGGCTTTTTTATTTTAAAGGTCTAGCATTTCAGCCTGTGCTTCTCAAATTGCCCCTTTTGCTTGGAAAAAAAGAAACGTGTGTTAACAGAGAGCATTTGATTTTTTTTTGAATTAATAAATGGGGGCTTTTGAATTAATAGTATTTGTTTCGGCCTGTGGGGAAATATTGCTATGGAATTACTTTGTTAAGAAGGCCTGTGCGTGAGTGCTCCTTTTTAATATATATTTTTATGAGGATTTACTTATTAAAAAACATTGGCTAACCTTGCACAGTGACCAATCATATATAAGTACGTATATAAGTATATAATAAAACTTGGTACTTCCCTGTTCTCCTTGCACATTCCCCAAATCCTTTATTTGAATTAATCACACGTTCGCCGTTCCTGAAACACTTAACACACACGTTAAAAATGTTCACACCCGTTTGTCATCATCAAACTAAAGTTCCTAGATCGTTGCGTCCAACAACTTGTAAGTCTTGTCTTAAAGGTATGATGGTCGAACTCCTTCTGTAAGACAGTGGGAGAATGAGTTGGAGAACTCATGGTCTCGTTCATACAAATGTATCCGGACCCAAGACTAAATTAGCCTAGATATAATATAGTTATTTTATTACGACATGTGTTCTTGATGAAACACAAGTCTGATAAAATAGAGAATACAAAGACAGAAGTATTTGAAATACTTCAATTAGATCGAAGAGTCAAGTGCCTACATGTGTAATTCTTGCGTAATTAAAAGAAAATGAGATTTTCTCTCAAGTCAAGTCTCTTAACATATTGATGTGTTGGAGAGCATGAATCGCACTCTGTTAGACATGGTGCGATACATGGCAAGTGACTCTGAGTTACAATCCACCCTTTGGGTTAAGTTCCAAAGAATAATGCCTAAGTTCTCTATAAGGTTCTATGAGGACCTTATCAATATGATATTCCTCAAATTAATAATTAGGAAGTCATAGGATTACTCGAGCGTCGTAAGATGAAAAATTCGAGTAAGACATCATAGATGCTTATGGCTTAGAAAACTTCCGAGATGCCATTTGGAGTAATGACTGTCACGGTCGCTTTTCGATCGTGTGTTTTCGTGCGTGTACTTTCTTGTTCGTACGCGTATTTTTGTGACTTCCTCTTGTATCCCGAACCCGCGATGTTATATATCGTTGTGACCCTCTGAGAGAGTACTTATTTGTGGAATTTTTCGTGAATGTCATTTCACGGCTCATTCTTCCACAAAACAGCTTTGTTTGAAGGGTTGTCGTAAATTTAGACTTCGACGTTTGACCTCTTTATTGTTAGTTACGTCTTCTGTTAACCTAGCTCGTGACCGATCATTATAGTCTCGATCCTCCCGTCGACACGGTCGTTCTGATATTTTTCTTATATTTATCGGACATCGTTAGACTGATCTTTCACCCTAATTATCTTTTAATCTCTATTTAGCCCTAGCTAATCCTAATTAAAAATCTAAATCAAATCCTAGGAAAATCATACATATCACATGTTGAAATATTTCCTAGCTATTTATACCCTAAATCTACCCTCCCCTCTCACACACACACTCTCCAATCAAGCTTTAGTGCACCCCTTTTCTAACCCATTTAGCATCCCCTCATTAACTTACGAATCTCTTACCCTAGGATTTCTATCTCATGCTTAGCCAACCGCCAACATCATCAACCCACGCATCAGGCCCCTATCTCTCCCCTTTTCGTTGCCGGCCTCCTCCACATGGCTGCCGGTCACCACCTAGGCCGAACAACCGCCCAGAGCTCCCCCTTTACCTTAAAAACTACCGAACCCAAGCTTAGCCGCACCTTTGCCTCACAAAAACGGCAGTCCCCCCTTGCCTTGCGCCGCTGTCCGCCACGCGCGAACCCCATCTCCCCTCAAATCTGGTCGGACCGCCCTCTCTCTCCTCCTCCACAAACAAGCTACCACCCGACCTAGCCGCGTCCAACTCTGGCCATTTCCCAAGACTGCCGGAACCCAACTCCCTTGCCCCATGTCCTGCACCCCCTTGCCCTCTTGGCGGCCTGCACATCCACATTGCCGGCCTCCCCTTGCTGGCAACTGGAGCCTCCCCTCCTAGCCCAGCAACACCAAGCCTCATAACCTGCGCCCTCTACCATTACAGAGCCTCCACAAAACAGCCCCTCTTTCCCCAAATCTGTCGCATCCACCTCCCTCAACAGCCCTAGGCCGATCGCATACAGCCGGTCGCTCCCTAAACTGTCGCAAGCCCGGATCTGCATGCAACCACCACCTCAGGCCGTGCCCTCCCTTGCACAACGATCCCACGGTAGCCCCCTACCGTTTTTATTCCTCCCGCGGCCATCATTGAGCCGTGCTACTGCCCTAGATGTCGCCGTCTTCGGTGTAGCCAACGTCGTGCCTTGCTCGCTACCGGAATCCAACCCCTGACGTTGATGTTGGATATGGACGACATGTATACACCCATGAGGGTATGTATGAGGGTCTATGGACCTCAGATGTCGTGTGTATGAAAGCATGTGCGAATGGAACCTTTTCATGTGTGAAAAGGACCACTCGATAAGTGGAAAAAGGCCCTTTATAAGTGCATAAAGGCACTTGATAAGTGCATAAGGAAGAGGATAAGGAATGGTGCTAATATAGGCTAATAAGCTTATATTTAGTTATTTCCTACAATAACTACCCCCAAGGCCTATAAATAGGACCCAAGGGTATGGCTTTCAAGGCTAATCCTTCATGCCATAAGTTTGCATAAGGCAACCTTCTTTCCTCTTCTCCCTTCCATTAAGTTCTTCTTCCAAATAGAGATTTAGACAGTGAAACGCTGCTTTGATCCTCTGTGACAAAGTACCGACCGTTGTGGCGAATCCAAGGGCGAAGTTCAGAGACTATAGCGAAGCATACGCTAATGTAAGTCTCCTCTCTTTCGATCCTCTATCATCGCATGATGGGATCCAACATTGGTATCAGAGCCACACGGGTTCACCCCGGTCTCACCGATGAATGCGACGTTGTCTCTTTCACGAATGAGTATCCTACCATTATGGATATGGTAGGAGCCCATCATGACGGAGAGAACGTACAAGTTGTTCTTTTCACGTTAGGGTCTTTTGTCATTACGGATATGGCAGGAACTCTCCGTGACGGGAAGAACTGACAGTTCATCTCGCCAAACTCGCACTCCTCATGGATGATGAGTCTCCATTCAATAGGGAATGTGAACTCTCTTCATGTAGAGCGTGAAGTTTGCAGGTGTGTTATTTTTTTGGCACACGGCCATTAAAGCATAACCACTTTCTCGATGAACTGGTGTCTCATCGGAGAAGATGGTGGTGTCAAAACTTCTCATCAGAGAAGATGAACACGTATCTATTTGGTGCATGATGCACCCCCCTCCCCATTGGGGAAGGGGTTGGCTTCGGCCAATGACAACGAAGACCACCCCCCATAGGGGGGGTGCCCGACTGGACTACAAGGAGGCCGGCCAGTCGGCCAGGGCCTCGGCCAGGCCGAGGCACCCTGGTCGGCCCTGGCCGGCCCCGGCCTCGGCCAGGGCAAAGGCTGCCCTGGCCTCTGCCCATGCCAGGGCTGCCCTGGCCTCTGCCACGGCAGAGGCCGCCCTTGCCTCGGCCAGGGGCAGGCCGGAGGGAGCCCTGGCCTTCGGCCAGGGCCTAGCCGGAGGCGCCCTGGCCAAGCCAGTGCCAAGCCAAGGAGGCCCGGCCCTGGCCAAGCCATGGCCGACGAGCCCCAGATTCGACCCCAAAGGGGGTGGGGGCCTGCATGGCCGGCCCCTACGGGGCCGGTAGCAGTTGCATGCGGCAAAACCCCCTGCAGGGAGAATCCGGCCTTGGCACAGCCACGGCTCGACCCCGGCAATGGCCGGGGCAGGTCACTACCTCCCGCTTTAAAATACATTTTCAAACTACGTTTTCAAAAACGCTTTTTCCGCTGCAAGTACAAGAGTACTATTATTTGATAAGTGATGGGGAAATATTGAAAGTTGTTCTAGATGGTGATTGGAATTTTAAATGACCTTTCCGATTCTAGAGCAACATCTTCAATATTTTTCGAAAGTAACTTATCAAATGTAAACTTTATGCAATGTTTTTGATCAAACTTGTTTTATGTCTTTTGCAGCATTTTAAAACTAAAATGTCTTTCGCTACTAAGAACATCGTCGCTGAGTTAAACAAAGGTGAAAAACTCAATGGCGATAATTACAAACTATGGTCAATGAAGATACAACATGTTCTAGAGGAGCAAGATGTGCTTGAAACTCTGAAGAACATAATGATTGAACCTGAGTTAGGCGCTACGGCCCAACACAGAAGAGACAAGGAAGCTTTCGATGCTTGGTCTCGGAAGAACAAAATTGCTCGCATTACGTTGCTGTCAAGTATGGCCGACGACATAATGCGAATCTTCCGAGAATATGACCTGCTATGGACATATGGTCCAAGCTAGAGGAGAAGTTTGGTGGCACCTCGGTGACCAAACTTCGCTCTTTAACTATAAAATTTGATTCGTACAAAAAACGTCCAGATCATTCTATGGGAATGCATCTGCGACACATGGCGAATCTTATTTCAGAGTTAAAGGATGCAGGTCATATGATCACTGATGAGCAACAAATCCAAGAGGTCATACGTTCCCTACCAATCGAATGGGACAACATGAAGATGCATCTCACTCATAATGAGAGCATCAAGAACTTCAACGATGTTTCTAAGCACCTCGAGTTAGAGGAAGAGCGGCTTGCAGCCGCTAAGCCAAGTACAGAAGTGCACATGGTTGCTAGTTCCTCACACGGGGGAAAGAAATGTAAACATCACTCAAAGTTTGCTTATGACCATAAAAAGCAACCAGTGTCTACCAAGAAACCCAAACAGAAGAGTGGGAACAAGAAATGGCACAAGAAGAAGGACTTGAAGAACATCAAGTGCTTCAAGTGCAACAAGTTAGGTCACTTTGCCCGTTCATGTATGGATGTAGATGACAAGGTAACTTGTAATAATACTAGTTACATATGTGTCTCTAGTTCAATATTTCTTGTAGAATCTAATCCCTTTTGGATAATTGATTCAGGTGCCACCGACCACATAGCAAGGGACAGACGGTCCTTCGTGGAGTATCAACGGATACCCCAAGGAATGAAGTGGATATATGTAGGAAACAACATACGTGTTGAAGTGAAAGGCGTTGGGATGTGCAAGCTCGTCTTGGACAACGACCGCACTATCTTACTACATGATGTTCTCTTCGCTCCGGATATTCGAAGGAATATAATATCTATGGTCGTCTTAATGGGTCTTGGTTATAGTTGGTTCTTTCATAATTGTAATGTGGATTTGTCTTGTAATAATTTTGTAATTGGTTCTGGGTATGTTTTTAAAGGATTCATTGTATTAAATACGATGTACGATTCCTCAAATTTTATTGAAAATTTCATTGTTACAAATTCTTCGATTTATGAGTCAGATGTAATTTGTTGGCACGCAAGGCTTGGTCACATTGGACCAACACGTATGGATAGACTTGCCAAACGTGGCCTTCTATCCAATGTTTCAAAGGTCGAAATGTCGACTTGCGAACATTGCCTTGTAGGGAAATCTTGTCGCAAGCCATTTGGAACCGTCACAAGGGCTGATGTTCCATTACAACTCATCCATTCGGACATATGTGGTCCGATGAATGTCAAGACAAGACGCAGAAAGTTCTACTTCATCACCTTTATTGATGACTTCACCCGATTCGGACATATCTATTTGATATCCCACAAAAGTGAAGCATTGACCTGCTTTAAAAACTATATGAGTTTAGTGGAAAATCAATTAGATCACAAGATTAAGGTCTTGCAAACCGATAGAGGCGGTGAATACCAATCAGCAATTTTTAAGGAACTTTGTGATGAAAAGTGCATAGTTCATCAAATAACTATGTCTTATACTCCGCAACAAAATGGTGTTGCTGAAAGGAGAAATATGACTTTAATGAAAATGGTCCGTTCAATGATGGCGCAAGCTAACTTGCCAATCACTTTTTGGGGTGATGCATTATTGACGGCTGCTTTCATCTTGAACAGCGTACCCTCGAAATCGTTAGCTCCTCTCCTTATGAGTTGTGGAACCAAAGGTCTCCTGACTTAAGCATTTTAAAATCTTGGGGGTGTGCATCCTATGCACATATTTCCTCCCATAAGTATGGCAAACTTGGGCCAATGGGGAGGAAATGTATCTTTATACGATACACAGAAAACTCCAAAGGTTATGTATTCATTGGTCAGGAAGACAATGGAGGACTGATTGAATTTGAGTCGAGGGATGTTACTTTCTTGGAAAATAAGTTTCCAAGACAAGGCGAGATAAGTCAGGACTTATCTCTATTTGAGATTTATGATCAAGAAGGATTATCTCATTCGAGTGGGAGAATTCTTGGTGAAGACGAAAATACGTTTCAACCTTCACCAATGGATGATACGAATGATGCGAATCCTATTCCATATAGGAATAATGATCCAAGTGGGAGCAATTCTAATCACATTCCAAGTGGGAGTAATATTAGAATTGATCCAACTTCGAGTCAACAAGGACTTGAAGAATCTCAAATGCGACGTAGTAGTCGTACACGGTTAGCTCCTCAAAGATTTGAGGATGAATTCCCAAAAATCTTTGTGACTTTACTACAAGATGATGACGGGCCTGCTACTTTCAAACAGGCCGTATCATGCCCTGCAAAAGACAAATGGATAGAAGCAATGAAGGAGGAATTAGAATCCATGAAAATTAACCGAGTCTGGGACTTGGTTGACTTACCCAGAGGACGTAGAGCTATTGGGAACAAATGGGTTCTTAAGATCAAGCATAAGGCTGATGGTTCTATAGACAGATATAAAGCTCACCTTGTCGCGAAAGGTTTTACGCAACAGGAAGGGATAGACTACGAAGATACCTTCTCACATGTTGTTCGTTTTACCTCGATTCGCTTGATTCTGGCTTTGGTAGCTTGCTTTGACCTCGAATTACATCAAATGGATGTAAAGACTGCCTTTCTCAATGGAGAATTGGACGAGGAGATCTATATGGAACAAACAACAGGGTTTGTAAAAGAAGGAAACGAACATAAGGTTTGTAAACTTCGTAAGTCCATATATGGTCTTAAACAATCCTCGAGGCAATGGTATATACGATTTCAAGAAGTTGTCTTATCAAATGGTTTTACCATGCTTGATGAAGATAACTGTGTGTATATCAAGAGGATCAAAAGCAAGTATGTTATTATGTCTCTATATGTAGATGACATTTTAATAGCCGGAAATGACAAGGGCTTTGTGATGGATATCAAGGCTTGGCTTTCATCAGTATTTGAGATGAAAGACATGGAAGAATCCGCATATATCCTTGGAGTTAAGATTTCAAGGAATCGTTCGAAGAAACTTCTTTCTCTTTCACAAGAGACTTATATAAAGAAGGTTCTAGAACGTTTTAATATGCAGGACTGTAAGTCCATTGATACTCCTATAAGAAAATGTGATAATTTATGTCTGAAAATGTGTCCAAAGAACCAAAAAGAAAAGGAAATTATGGAAAAAGTTCCATATTCCAGTGCAGTTGGTAGTCTTATGTACGCTATGATGTGTACAAGACCGGACATCTGTTTTGCCATTGGAATGGTAAGTCGTTACCAATCCAATCCAGGGCAAGCACACTGGAAAGCGGTTAAGAGGATAATGCGGTATCTTAAAGGGACTGCAGACCATGCTTTATGCTATCAATGAGATGCCTTGAGGCTCGTAGGCTACACTGATGCTGGTTGGGCGGGTGATCTCGATGAGCGACGATCGACCTCAGGACATGTTTTTCTACTCGGATCTGGTGCAATATCCTGGAGTAGTAAGAAGCAATCCTGCATCACACTTTCAACTATGGAAGCCGAATTTGTAGCATTTTGCATGGCGGTCCAAGAAGCTGTTTGGCTTAGGAGGTTCTTAGACAAGCTAATTGATGCAAGTGCCTCAGGTGCTGTACCAATATACAGTGACAATCAAGCATCTATAGCCTATGTCAAAGATCCAAAATTCCATTGTAAGACCAAACAGATTGATATCCGCTACAAATTTGCAAAAGACTATGATAAGAACAAGAAGGTAGACATTAGGTACATATCTACGCATGAGATGATATCGGATCCGCTTACGAAGGCGATCCCCAGAGATGTGTTTTACAAACACTTATCATCCCAAGGATTGCATAATAGCTGAGTTGTATCAATGTATTCCCATGTCTATGTAAGATCAAATTTAATAAAAGAATAAGTTCTTTTCGACATTGCATATACTTGAAAATGTTTGTGTACATTTCTTTTTTCAGCTATATTTTCTAGTATGTCAGACAGATTGAGGTTGGCTCTCTCACATGAGCAACCGTCTTTATTCTATCAGACGGATAAGATAAAAATGAGACCGGTTTAAAGTCAAAATCGTCAGACGGATGATTTAGAGTCATGACTTAAACAAAAATGGTCGTATGAAAGATCTGCATCATATGGATGCTTACAAAAGATCTAAGAGGATTTTTGAAATCCTATCTGTTTTATGCGGGATGTGGGTCCAGGAAATTAATGAGTAATAAAAGGGACTCAAAGTCAGACATTGTGGTGTCTGATCATCATCCTTACAACATCATTAAGACATACGCTCCCTGGGAAAGGAGTGATGTTGTAATACGTATTCATACTACGTATGCATTTGACCATTGGGTTAGAATAGTAATTGTGTTTACTATTATGTGAGACCCAAAGACCACATGGATCTTAACTTCTTACCCTTATGGACTCTAATTGGTTCCTTTAGATTTGACTAGGTGATCGATGTCTTAGCATGTTGCTTATGGACTATGGTCAATTCGGACCGGCGGGGCATGTTAGAAAAGCGAGTCAAGTCAAGATCGAAAGGATCGCAAGAAGAGGAAGATTAATTTTATATTCACATTTGGACTTTAGATATTCAAAGCTGGCCAGCCTATTGTAATCCAGATGAGATTCAATTGTTGAATATAAAGTAAAAGAAATGTGAAGAAATAATCTAGGTTAAAACATGCGTTGATCTACTCAACTTTGCACCCCAAGGAGTGTTGTGTATCGCTAACAAGTGCACAACAGCAGACTCTATGCGCATGATGGTCACACGGTCTATTTCTCAGTATGATAAACAGAAGAACTAAAGGAAAAGATGTTTCCTTACAATCCTCTCAAGTGTGAGTGGGAGATGTTGGATATGGACGACATGTATACACCCATGAGGGGATGTATGAGGGTCTATGGACCTCAGATGTCGTGTGCATGAAAGCATGTGCGAAGGGAACCTTTTCATGTGTGAAAAGGACCACTCAATAAGTGGAAAAAGGAACTTTATAAGTGCATAAAGGCACTTGATAAGTGCATAAAGAAGAGGATAAGGAATGGTGCTAATATAGACTAATAAGCTTATATTTAGTTATTTCCTATAATAACTACCCCCAAGACCTATAAATAGGACCCAAGGGTATGGCTTTCAAGGCTAATCCTTCATGTCATAAGTTTGCATAAGGCAACCTTCTTTCCTCTTCTCCCTTCCATTAAGTTCTTCTTCCAAATAGAGATTTAGACGGTGAAACGCTGCTTTGATCCTCTGTGACAAAGTACCGACCGTTGTGGCGAATCCAAGGGTGAAGTTCAGAGACTATAGCGAAGCATACGCTAACGTTAAGTATCCTCTATTTCGATCCTCTATCATCGCATGATGGGATCCAAAAGTTGCTACCCATCGTCAGTGCAGCTCTCGCGTCGTATTAAGGTATACCCGATCCGTAGGAACCCACACCTTATGTCTAACAAGATAAAAATCGTAATTTTCATTGCTTGGTTAAATCACTAATTGAGATTAATAATACGGGACTGTAGGTTGGAGTGTTGATTTGAGCACATAGGGAGATTTGGACCATCGTTGAACTCAGGATTACGGACATTGTTACAGGCAAGTGAAACTTGCATATTAAATTGTTAAGACATGTTTTAGGCTATTTCGAATATTTGTGTAAAAGAGACTAGGTGGTGAAATGATAGTCACCTAGATACCATATTTGATCTAGCTTGACAACGAAGCTAGATCTGACAACATGCTTGATCTAGCTTGACAACGAAGCTAGGTCTGACACCCTTGCAATGCTATAATTCATGCATATCACATGTCACGTTTATTTTGATATAACTGTATGCAATTCAATATCTGTTATTTTACTATTGATTCGGGTTGAATATTGCGTATTTAACCCCTAAATTAGTCCTATTTTGTGCGCATATGATGCTTAATTGTTCTCTAATACATTCTTATTTTGTACATCATCATTTATTAAAAAACACCTTATTTGAGCATAAAACAGTAATTAATGGAGTATTTCTGCACTTGTTATATTTGTCCTAGCACCGTCTCGATCTCACGATTCCAACGACTATTTATTTGTATTTTTCTGAGATCTGTGCTAATTACTGTGAATTTTTGAATGCAGAATACCATTTAAATGAAGAAATACGCTCAAAATACACGAAATACGGTCGCCAACCAATCACAGGCTGACACGTGGCGAGATCTGGGCTTTTCCCGCTCAATCGAACGGCGCGCAACCATCTTCGTGCGGAAATTTCTCAACCGTTGGATCTCAATCCAACGGGCCACAAGCGAGCAGAGCGGCGCTGATCTACGGGCGACGTGGGCGTTTGGTAACCGTCCGATGGTGATCCGACGCTCGAGATTGAAGCAGATCCAATGAAAACAAAGGGGCGACGTGGCCATTTCTTGAGCGTTCGATTCAGATCGAACGGCGCAAAAGCCGCCCGCTCGAATTCGAATCATCGGCGACGTGAAGAGAATTAGGGGCGACGTGGCGGACTTTAAACCGTCGGATTCGAATCCAACAGTCATGAGCGGCTCTCAGCAGAAAGACGACGCGGCATCATCTGGGCCATCCGATGGAGATCCAACGGCCAGAAGCTCTCCGAGTTCGATCTGAACTCAAGAACGAAGCGGGCGAGATTCGCAATCCGCCATGCCACGTGGCACGCCCACGAGCGATCGCGCCAAGATCGGACGGCCAGAATTCAACCCACTGCGTGGGTTTGGGTTTTGGCGTATTGGATAGCGGGTTTCAACCCGTTAAGCGCCCCAAACCCGCAATGCTATTATATAAGCGTATTTCTAGGGTTTTTGGGGAATTCTGGCGTATTTTGGGACTTTTGGAGCGGCTACTGTGCTTATTTCTCCAGGAAAAAATTCTGAAAAATTCCAGAGGCTATTCTTCCTATTCTAAAGGAATTTTGGGCTTTAAAGTGGAGATTTGGTGATAAATTCTTGAACTTATACCCCGTATTTGGTGTATTTTATCGTATTTTGGCTATTATAACGATGTATTTGGCTATGAAATCTGATTTTCTTTGCACCATGCGTGGCTAATCTCCTTGTGCTATGGTTGTGATGTAATTAGGAGTATTTATTTGATGAATTTCATGTCTTTAGCCCTATTTTCATGTCAAAATCACTCGTAACATTGATTTCTACAACGTATTTGTTGGGTATTTGCTTATTGTCGATATTATTTACATCCCGTATGGCTAGGCCCTGACAAGGCTAGCCAATTCATGTTCACTAATCTGAACTTATTGTTGCATTTATCGTTTAATGAAATCAATGTTGCTAGTGATGCGTATACGGCCACTTTGACTAGTTTTCATCGTTTCATCTTCCGACGTCTTCGTGCCCTGACCGGACGAAGCGTTGAGCTATATAAAAGACGTGATATTTCAGCGATTATTATCTCCTAATGAAATCACAACCGTAGCACATCCACTTCATATGTGTTGGTGTTGACGTAGTTAGGGTGTCGTAATTGTTGATTTCTATATCTTTTCGCCCTATTTGCACCTGTATAATTCTTTGGCACGTTTCTGTACGCTTGATCGCCATACTTCCCGATGTTCTCGTGCCCTGACCGGACGAGACGTTGAGTTATAGAAAAGGTGTTGATAATCATTGGTTGCACACACCCTAACGAAATCAAACCCAACACAAACTCCCTATACTTGTACCCCTACCAAAGTCACCGTAAATATCGTAGGATTTTCATTTCTTATTCCATACTCTTGATCCTATATCTCCGTGTTTGATAGGTGGTTGGCTAACATCGTATTATTACTCTTTTCAGATTGACGATCGTAGTTTTGCAGGTCAGTTGTCCCGCGGATTCGATACCTGGACTCACCAGGATATTACTTGCACGATCTCCTGTGCTTGGGAGTAGTTCTCACATCATTTGAGACGAGGCAAGTTTTTGGCGCCGTTACCGGGGATAACAGTACTTGCAATCTACGATTTCAGTTCGTTTGGAGGAACATTCGGTGAGATCCTTCCATCTTATAGCCTAGGATTTTTTTTATTTCATTTTTTGTTTTCTTTTTAAAAAATGGAGTATATGGAATACATGAAATTCTATTGCACGAACAAGTTGTATGATGCAGAATATGATAAGGCACACAAACATAGGATGGAGAAGCTCAAGATTGTTAGTTTTAATCAGACTGATTGTGAAACTTTCTTTCAGGCCTGGAGGAGGTTCACAGACATAATATCGAGCTATCCGCAGCATGGATACACAAAGAAAGAGCTTATGGAGTCCTTCCTAGGTGGACTACGACCACAGCTACAGGAATTCTTGGGAGTCATGACGCCGACAGAGGCGTGGAAGTACATGGAGTCTTTACAAGAGAACGAAGAAATCTTGAAAGAGACTTCAGATTGCGATTCAACGGAGCCTTCAAGCCTTGATCAAGGAGAGCAAAGCGTAGACGTACCTTTGCAACACTTGAAAGAGGAAGTTCACTTGCTCATTCAGACACAGGAGGCCACATCCCATCAATTCCAAGAGAAATTCCTTGCTCGGAGTCGATAGATTCAACAATCTATTGAAAATCTTACGCTGATTTCCACTTGCTTAGAAGAATATAAATCGTTTGAAATTCAATTTCCAAAATCTAATTTGATTTCATCTTCTAGTGCAGGTATATCGAGCGAGCCATGTCACGATGAAGTCACGAATGAAAGCATTGACATGGCAGGAAGTGTGTGCAAAGTAGAGGATGAGCGAGCAATTTTGGATGAACAGGAGGAGTTGGCGACTAGGGACATTGGTTTAAAGAATATCGCTATGGAGCCCGAATCATTCCCTTCCCCAGTTTTTCCCCAAAATCATTTACCCCTCTCCACATTGACTGAGCATCATACCGAGTGTAGTGCACATTTTTCAGGGAGTCATCACCACCATGCTCTATTTTACTTCACCTATTTTGATGACTATATTTGGAATGTGTTTATGGCAAAGAATTTTAAAATAAATTGGATTGACGTGACTCATCTCTTGCAGGATACAGGTGACCAGATTATAGAGATGTTGGGAGTTACGTTGCTGGGGTCCAGTTTAGCTAAAGGAGGAAGATTACTCGCCGAGGAGCGCAAGGAACAAATTGAACAACTTCCTCCACCATCAAAGATTCGGGATCCGCCATTTGATCACGGTGTGTTCTTTCCAGTAGTGTAGATTTTTATATGCTTTCTAGGATGCTTGCTTGAATAAACTCGTACCCCTTTCGACATTGCGGACAATGTCCATCTTTAGTTGGGGTGTGTGTGAGACCTTAGGATTTTTTTTTGAAAAGCATGGCATAAGGAAAGAATGACCCACCAAATCTCACCATTTTAAACTCCTTCGTATACCTCAAATGCGTATGATTATGCATTAACTGAGTTCTAGCTAATTGTTTATGGCTTGAATTAATTTTTTTCCTTCATGAATTACCTTTAATATGCTATTCATGAAAAATTTTCGATTGTCATGATTAATATCTCGAAATAGTTTGAATTTATTTCATGCATGCTGATGTGATGAAAAATCTTGAGTATACACGATTTTTTTGAAAAGTCTTCAAGTTGAAGAGGAATTTGGCCTTGGTTATTAATGCTTTGTTTAAAAAAATGATGGGTATTGAGTTTCTTAAGAAAAGAAAAATGAATGACAAAAGAATGATGAAAAATGAATGGATAAGTATGGCACTAATACATAACTTGGTTGGCTCGAGAAGTACAGTCCGAGGGGTCCTTTTTGGCCTAATGCCCTATTATCGTCTGATTTGGGAGCCATTGACAGGAAACTCACTCATTTGATGGAGCGATCCAAGTTATACATTTTTCTGCAAATGTTGCTTGATGCGCGTTACGCGGAACGACTAAAGAAAAAGAAATGGTGAAAATACTAAGCAACTTCAATACCCATGTCTTGAATGATTGTTTTGATAGGCCAATTCCTTGGAAACAAGAAAACTAGAGAAAACGACGTGTTATACTTTCGCTTGCGCAAAACGATGCTTGTATGTTATTTATTCATACTAAATTAGAGAAAATATCGTGTGATTGATCTTGTGCATGGATTGTGTATATTGATGGTATAAATCATGTTGGAAAGCGTATTGTTGAGCCAGGCCATAAGCGATTGATAGAATTATTTTTTATTAATCATCCGTATTTATCGCTCTTTTTGCTAGGGACTAGCAAATCGCTAGTTGGGGGGTGTGATTCGGGTTGAATATTGCGTATTTAACCCCCTAATTAGTCATATTTTGTGCTCATATGATGCTTAATTGTTCTCTAATACATTCGTATTTTGTACATCATCATTTATTAGAGAAAACACCTTATTTGAGCATAAAACAGTAATTAATGGAGTATTTCTGCACTTGTTATATTTTTCCTAGCACCGTCTCGATCTCACGATTCCAACGACTATTTATTTGTATTTTTCTGAGATCTGTGCTAATTACTGTGAATTTTTGAATGCAGAATACCATTTAAATGAAGAAATACGCTCAAAATACACGAAATACGGTCGCCAACCAATCACAGGATGACACGTGGCGAGATCTGGGCTTTTCCCGCTCAATCGAACGGCGCGCAACCATCTTCGCGCGGAAATTTCTCAACCGTTGGATCTCAATCCAACGGGCCACAAGCGAGCAGAGCGGCGCTGATCTACGGGCGACGTGGGCGTTTGGTAACCGTCCGATGGTGATCCGACGCTCGAGATTGAAGCAGATCCAATGAAAACAAAGGGGCGACGTGGCCATTTCTTGAGCGTTCGATTCAGATCGAACGACGCAAAAGCCGCCCGCTCGAATTCGAATCATCGGCGACGCGAAGAGAATTAGGGGCGACGTGGCGGACTTTAAACCGTCGGATTCGAATCCAACAGTCATGAGCGGCTCTCAGCAGAACGACGACGCGGCATCATCTGGGCCATCCGATGGAGATCCAACGGCCAGAAGCTCTCCGAGTTCGATCTGAACTCAAGAACGAAGCGGGCGAGATTCGCAATCCGCCATGCCACGTGGCACGCCCACGAGCGATCGCACCAAGATCGGACGGCCAGAATTCAACCCGCTGCGTGGGTTTGGGTTTTGGCGTATTGGATAGCGGGTTTCAACCCGTTAAGCGCCCCAAACCCGCAATGCTATTATATAAGCGTATTTCTAGGGTTTTTGGGGAATTCTGGCGTATTTTGGGACTTTTGGAGCGGCTACTGTGCTTATTTCTCCAGGAAAAAATTCTGAAAAATTTCAGAGGCTATTCTTCCTATTCTAAAGGAATTTTGGGCTTTAAAGTGGAGATTTGGTGATAAATTCTTGAACTTATACCCCGTATTTGGTGTATTTTATCGTATTTTGGCTATTATAACGATGTATTTGGCTATGAAATCTGATTTTCTTTGCACCATGCGTGGCTAATCTCCTTGTGCTATGGTTGTGATGTAATTAGGAGTATTTATTTGATGAATTTCATGTCTTTAGCCCTATTTTCATGTCAAAATCACTCGTAACATTGATTTCTACAACGTATTTGTTGGGTATTTGCTTATTGTCGATATTATTTACATCCCGTATGGCTAGGCCCTGACAAGGCTAGCCAATTCATGTTCACTAATTTGAACTTATTGTTGCATTTATCGTTTAATGAAATCAATGTTGCTAGTGATGCGTATACGGCCACTTTGACTAGTTTTCATCGTTTTATCTTCCGACGTCTTCGTGCCCTGACCGGACGAAGCGTTGAGCTATATAAAATACGTGATATTTCAGCGATTATTATCTCCTAATGAAATCACAACCGTAGCACATCCACTTCATATGTGTTGGTGTTGACGTAGTTAGGGTGTCGTAATTGTTGATTTCTATATCTTTTCGCCCTATTTGCACCTGTATAATTCTTTGGCACGTTTCTGTACGCTTGATCGCCATACTTCCCGATGTTCTCGTGCCCTGACCGGACGAGGCGTTGAGTTATAGAAAAGGTGTTGATAATCATTGGTTGCACACACCCTAACGAAATCAAACCCAACACAAACTCCCCATACTTGTACCCCTACCAAAGTCACCGTAAATATCGTAGGATTTTCATTTCTTATTCCATACTCTTGATCCTATATCTTCGTGTTTGATAGGTGGTTGGCTAACATCGTATTATTACTCTTTTCAGATTGACGATCGTAGTTTTGCAAGTCAGTTGTCCCGCGGATTCGATACCTGGACTCACCAGGATATTACTTGCACGATCTCCTGCGCTTGGGAGTAGTTCTCACATCATTTGAGACGAGGCAACTATCATGTTGCATATCATGTCATTTCATGCATTGAATGTTTTGTGGTGAATGTGTAGCACATGCTAATATTGAAATGTAAGCTGTGGCGAGTAGGATTTTGACTCCTACATCATGAATGTGGCTATGTGCACCCCTATACCAAATAATGAACAATTCCTAGCTCATGTTCCAGAAGCAGGAAATGTAAGCTGCGACGAGTAGGATTTTGACTCCTACATCATAAATGAGGCTAGGTCAACCCTATGCCATAAACACTTCCTGGCTCGTGATCCAGAAAATGGGCGTCAGTCCATACACATGTTGAATGGTAGGGTTAAGCGATCACTCAGCGTAGAAGTGTGCCCGTACAGCAACTTCAGCTGAAAGGCGTAAACCCTGTGCACATCGTGAATGCATGTTTTTCGTGAAATCGTGAAATCGTGAATATTGTTTAGTAGCTCTTGCTACGACATGTCTTGCATTGCAAAATATCATGTTCATGTTTAAACTGCTGCATTCATTAAAATATCATGCCATGTCATCATCATTTTAAACTGCTATTGTATTCATTTAACCTTATGTTTCCTTGCACAAAAGTCTCTCCCTTTTTCCTTTTTGAGACTTTTACTGACATGCGCCCTTTCCCCTTTGGATGTTGCATGTCAGGCTTTGAGCCTGAGTTAGTTGCTGAGGACGACATGTCGCTGACGTTCAGCTTGATGATACCAGAGATCTGTTCTAGTCTTAGCTGGAGGCTATTTTCTTAGGTGGTATTTGTTTTTCCTAGTAGCTGCTGTTAGGTTGTTCGGTGCGTAGCACCTTATCTATGTTGTAGTTTCGACCATGCTTGGGGCCTTTCATTTTCAGACTCGTGTACCTTATTTTATGATGTTATCTATGGATGTTCGAAATAATGAAATGTATGTTTTGAATGTTGGTTATTTTATTGTCTACGTTCATATTTATTATTGTTGTTGTTTCATTGCAATGCAAGAATCTGCGAATGGATGAACACACAGACGCTTATCAGACTGTAGCTTCACAGCTCCAAGTCTAAGCAGACCTCTTCGTGTCTCGCCTTCTATACTTGGGAAGCGGGGCGTAACAGGTTTTTGTAGTGGCCCATGCACCTGCGAAATATCGAAACAACGATAATAATTAAACATCCATTGAAACATTCGAATCATAAAATTAGATTCTAATGTGAACGTTTCCTTGTCTTAGATGGTAGGAAGACGTAGATAGACGTCCAGGTTTGATAGTTAGGCATCTTTGTTAAGATTTAGTCGTACTCGTCTTAGGACCCTTTCCCTGATATCTCTATTACGGTCTAGTTCATTAGAGATTCTTAGTGCTAAGTTTCTCCTGATCCTTAGTCGACCCAGTAATTAAAACCCCTGATTTCTATCATTTTCCTAATCATTACACTTTTGAGCCAATGACCATAGGATCACATCGTAGTAGATTCACTAAGTTATTTCCCAGGCGTATTTATGTTTTGAAAATTTAATTCACTTCCTTGCTTCAGTTTCACGTGATCCCTTCATGTCGTTCATCATCAATCGTTGAATCTTCCCCATTACCATCTTGATCCTTCGGAAAGTATTTTCAAAAATTATTTTTAAATTCCTCTTCGAGTTTAGATTCTTTGAAAATATTTAGCATGAGCCTAGACTTCCTACCCTTCAGTTGACTTAAATTCATTCTTTAAATTTCGAAACTTTTTCGCCGAAATCTTTAAATTACTACCTTATAATATTTTTAACCTATATCTTTCATACTCATATGAATATCTTACTTCCTTCATATAATGAATTTTCGATAATCCAATATACCATTTCTTCTCTTACTATATATATACAACTCAAACTTATTTCAAACAACTCATTGTACCGACCTCTAAATATTTTTATGCGAAAAAGAACTCCAACTTTTCAAGTATGTCCGTTTTTATATTCTTTCGCCTAATCCCTACTTTTTATTTTAACTTAAATCATCTAGATACTATTCTCCTGTATTTTATAAGGATATTATTATATCTTTCTTTCCCTTACTTAAATATTCGCAATTATATCTCTGTTTCACCTAACCATGCTATCTCCTTATCCTCGCCTTATCTGAACCCGTACATCCTGATCTTGTTTCGTTATGCTATTTGATTTCAGTTCTCATACTATTGCTTAGTCATCCTACTAGTTCTTGTCGTCGCCTATGTCAATCTTAGTATAGTGTGGAGGGCCCATTAGTATTATTATGATGTCAACGTGGTGCATGTATATAGGTAGTGTGTGTGGACCCGTGTGTGTGAACCCCTGCATACCACTCATGTATGAGTGTGCTGCCCTTAGTATATTAATGATTGTCTCTTGTGTTATATATGCCTACTCAGTGTTATTCATGGTATATATGAAGTTGTATGGATGATAATATTTATAAATATATGTGTGGATAACTATACCACTTTAGGGATATCTGTGTATATTAGAATTAATGTTGAAATGTCTACTAGTGGTGTATGTAGTTTGAAGGTACTTGTAAATACTTGAAATAGTATACGAGTAAAGTCATGTGCATGTTAGGTGTAATGATAATAGGTGCACTTATAGTTAAGTGTGCAGGCCTATTATATGATCTATATGTTAGTACGTATGAGCATGTGCTCGTACATAGATATGTATGTGCTTAGTCATAGGTAGATATGTACATACTGTATGGATATGGGTGATATGCGTATGGTAATAGGATTATAATTTTGTATAGTATTGCTTGCCTTTACGGGAAGTTGTGTGTACGCGTATACCATGAGGTATGCACGATTATTGTATGATGTAACTATGTACGGATAGGTATATGTAGTAGTATACTAATTATATGTAAATTTCTATGGTGTGATTATATTTTTATGTAGGTATGGTATGCATGCAATGAGTATGCTTGTAGTAATATGTATGTGACTATATGATGTATGCATGTATAGGATGGTGTACTATGATTGTATATGTGTACTTATATTTGTAATGTTATTATAGTATATAAAGTGATTGCATTATGGGGGTGTTACTTAACTAAATATAAAGTGTGATTGATATTATTGTGCATATATGATAGCATGTGTTTTTACCTATATAGCGTGATGATTAATACGATTACGTTAGTATATATATATATAAGAGTGGTGTGTTGGTATATGTATAAATAACATTTATGAATATAAGTATTATGGTTCTGGTATGGGTCTTTGAGTCTCACTCATGCTTGAGTAGGAATACTCTAAGTATATTGTTATATTTGTCTGTGGTTGGTGTATAGTGCTATGAACATAGTAATGGATGATGTGTGTATAGTGATAGGTGTGGTTGTGCATGGTTACGTTACGCACATGGTTGTGGGTAGCTATACCATTATATAGTTATAGGTGTTGGTCTTGTAGTATAGTTATTTACTAAGGTTTTACATGTTTGAATGTATATGTCGTAGCTAACTAGGTGTGTAGAATGTGCTAAGTATATAGTGGTATGTGTGGCATGTAGGAATAGTATATTAGCGTGTGTGGGCGTGCACCATGCACATGTAATTATGTGCACAGCTATAGTTGTTCGCGACTATGGTATGTGTGTTGTGTCTTGAATATATTTATAGGATTGTACGTGATGTGTATATAAGATGAAGTATTTGCGTGTATTTGAATAATTATATATTTGTGTATTTATAGTAGGAGTGAATGTATGTTAGATATAGCAAACATGATTGAATATTGTATGGTGTGATTACATGTGTTGATATGTTGGTGTTAAGATGTACACTAGGAGATATAAGGGAGTAGTATATCCATGTTTGTTTTGTACATATGTAGTTAACTATACGTGAAGTACTACAATTGTATTTGCTGGTGTGAACTATTTTTATGTAGATATATGTACCATGCTTACGTGATAAGTGAGTGATAGTTATATAAGGGATGTACGTGACTATATGAATGATTGAAGTACATGTATGAATTTGACTGTCTATGATAGGTATAAGTATAGAATGTGCACATATATACATGTTTGTAGTATTAATGTTTGACTACCTAGTGCATATATAAGAACGTGTAGTAACTATACATGTTTCGAATTATAGTGTGATATGATTGGGGTAGTTACTAGATTGGCTAGAAATATTTTTAGTTAGAAAGTCCGAGGACGGACTTTGCTATAAGGTGGATAGGATGACACTATTGCTTTTCGATTGTGTGTTTTCGTGCGTGTACTTTCTTGTTCGTACGCGTATTTTTGTGACATCCTCTTGTATCCTGAACCCGCGATATTATAAATCGTTGTGACCCTCTGAGAGAGTACTTATTTGTGGAATTTTTCGTGAACGTCATTTCACTGCTCATTCTTCCACAAAATAGCTTTGTTTGAAGGGGTGTCGTAACTTTAGACTTCGACGTTTGACCTCTTTATTTTTAGTTACGTCTTCTGTTAACCTAGCTCATGACCAATCATTGTAGTCTCAATCCTCCTGTCAACACGGTCGTCCCAATATTTTTCTTGTATTTATCGGACATCGTTAGACTGATCTTTCACCCTAATTATCTTTTAATCTCTATTTAGCCCTAGCAAATCCTAATTAAAAATCTAAATCAAATCCTAGGGAAATCATACATATCACATGTTGAAATATTTCCTAGCTATCTACACCGTAAATCAACCCTTCCCTCACACACACTCTCTCTCCAATCAAGCTTTAGTGCACCCCTTTTCTAACCCATTTAGCATCCCCTCATTAAATTAAGCATCTCTTACCGTAGGGTTTCTATCTCACGCGTAGCCAGCTGCCAACATCATCAACCCACGCATTAGGCCCCTCTCTCTCCCCTTGCCTTTGCTGGCCTCCTCCACATGGCCGCCGACCACCACCTAGGCCGAACAACCGCCCTGAGCTCCCCTTTACCCTAAAAACTGTCGAACCCTAGCTTAGCCACACTCTTGCCTCACAAAAACGGCAGTCACCCTTGCATTGCGCCACCGACCACCACGCGCAAACCCCATCTCCCCTCAAATCTGGCTAGACCTCCCTCTCTCTCCTCCTCCACAAACAAATTGCCACCTGACCTAGCCGCGGCCAACTCTGGCCATTTCCCAAGACTGCCGGAACCCAACTCACTTGCCCCACGGCCTGCACCCCCTTTCCCTCTTGCCGGCCTGCACATCCCCATTGCCGGCCTCCCCTTGCCGGCAACTGGAGCCCCCTAGCCCTGCAACACCAAGCCACACAACCTGCGCCCTCTCCCATTGTCGAGCCACCACAAAAAAGCCCCTCTTTCCCCAAATCTGTCGCATCCACCTCCCTCGGTAGCCCTAGGACGAACACATACAGTCGGTCACTCCTTAAACTGCTGCAAGCCCGGATCCACATGCAACCACCACCTCAGGCCGTGCCCTCCCTTGCGTAACGATCCCACGGTAGCCCCATGCCGTTCGTCTTCCTCCCGCGGCCATCTTCGTGCCGTGCTACTGCCCTAGATGTCGCCGTCTTCGGCGTAGCCGACGCCGTGCCTTGTTCGCTACCAGAATCCAACCCCTCACCTCGCTACTTGACGTCAGTGTAGCTCTCGCTCGTGTTAAGGTATACACGATCTGTAGGAACCCACACCGCATGTATAACAAGATAAAAATCGTAATTTTCATTGCTTGGTTAAATCACTTATTGGGATTAATAATACGAGACTTTAGGTTGGACTGTTGATTTGAGTACATAGGGAGATCTGGTCCATCGTTGAACTGAGGATTACGAACATTGTTACAGGAAAGTGAAACTTGCATAGTAAATTGATAAGCCATGTTTTAGGCTATTTCCGAATATTTGTGTAAAATATACCAGGCGGAGAAATGATAGTCGCCTAGAGATCATATTTGAGTCTAGCTTGACAACGAAGCTAGATCCGACACCATGCTTGATCTAGCTTGACAATAAAGCTAGGTCCGGCACCCTTGCCATGCTATGATTCATGCATATCACATGTCACGTTTATTTTGATATAACTATACGCAATTCAATATCTGTTATTTTACTATCGTGTTGCATATCATGTCATTTCATGCATTGAATGGTTTTCCGTGAATGTGTAACACACGCTACTATTGAAATGTAAGCTATGGCGAGTAGGATTTTGACTCCTACATCATGAATGAAGCTAGGTGAACCCCTATGCCAAATAATGAACAATTCCTGGCTCGTGTTCCAGACGCATGAAATGTACGCTGCGACGAGTAGGATTTTGAGTTCTACATCATGAATGAGGCTAGGTCAACCCTATGCCATAAACACTTCCTGGCTCGTGATCCAGAAGATGGGCATCAGTCCATACACACGTGGAGGGGTACGGTTAAGCGATCACTCAGCATAGAAGTGTGCCCGTACAACAACTTCAGCTGAAAAGCGTAAACCTTGTGCACATTGTGAATGCATGTTTTTCGTGAAATCGTGAATATTGTTTAGTAGCTCTCGCTACGATGTGTCATGCATTGCAAAATATCATGTTCATGTTTAAAATGTTGCATTCATTAAAATATCATGACATGTCGGCATCATTTTAAACTGCTGTTGCATTCATTTAACTTTATGTTTCCTTACACAAAAGTCTCTCTCTTTTTCCTTTTTGAGACTTTTGCTGACATGCGCCCTTTTCTCTTTGGATGTCACATGTTAGGCTTTGAGCCTGAGTTAGTTGCTGAGGATGACATGTCGCTGACGTTCAGCTTGATGATACCAGAGATCTGTTCTAGTCTCAGATGGAGGCTATTTTTTTAGGTGGTATTTGTTTTTCCTAGTAGCTGATGTTAGGTTGTTCGGTGCATAGCACCTTATTTATGTTGTAGTTTCGGCCATGCTTGGGGCCTTTCATTTTCAGACTCTTGTACATTACTTTATGACGTTATCTGTGGATGTTTGGAATAATGAAATGGATGTTTTGAATGTTGGTTATTTTATAGTCTGCGTTCATATTTATTATTGTTGTTGTTTCATTGCAATGCAAGAATCTGCGAATGGATGAACACACAGACGTTTATCAGACCGTAGCTTCACAGCTCCAAGTCTGAGCGGACCTCTTCGCGTCTCGCCTTCCATACTTGGGAAGCGGGGCATGACAGTGACTCTAATAAATGGCTTGATGTAATCCGAAAATGGTCCTTGCACGTAAATAAGGTATGGAGCATAGTTGACTTGCCCAAGGGAAGTGTTCCTTTTGGCTACAAGTGAATCTTCAATAACGAAGATTAATGCAGATGGATAATAGTAAAGTACAAGTTATGCTGGTTGAGAATAGTTATCATCAGAACTCCTATAAATGGATTGTGATGAAATTTTCTCGCCAACAGTTGTGTACAGATCTATTCGGATCAGACTCAATGTAAATGCTCATAATGACCATGAAAACTAGAGTATACATATATAATCTATTTTTTAAATATGATTTAGAAGAACAGAATTATATGAATCAGCCAGAGAGTTTTCATGGTCAGTGGGAGAGAATAAAAAGCATGTGTGGCATTAAGGATCCGAAACATAGGTTTTGACAAACTGGTCAAAGAGTTTGACGTTTTATCGAAAATGATTATGAACTATGCAGCTGATCAATAACTATTTTGGATTATTCACGTAAGGTACGATGAGTTGGATGAGATCCAGACAAGACAAATATTATGGATTCCAAGAGAGCAAGATAATTATTTGAATGAGATTCAAATGTGTTGTCTAACATGAACATAGAAACTCTTTAAGTCTATATTATAGACAGTTTAGCATATTCACTCACGAAGGCTCTACCACATAAAGTCTATAGAGACTTATGTGTAAATACAGTATGAGATACCGGGATAAATGGGCCTGAGTGCACGTGGGAGATGTTGGGAGATGTGTATGCTGTAACGGCAGGTATTTTTAGCTACGATGGAGTCCAGTGTTATCATGATATGCCTATTATTATTATTTTTGTTACGTCGATATGATTTGTTTTATTCTTATATTAAGTTAGCTAACTATAAATCTGTTATAATTTTTCTTTAAATTCAAACTTTCAAATATGTTTAAATCTCATTTCGAATTTTAAAAACCAAATTCAAATCTCTTCAAAACCTTCCATTTTAACCTTAATAAATCTATAGCTAATTAGGTAATAATTTTCTCTTATTAATCCCATTATTCCCTCCAATGAATATTGACTCCATTTCTAAATCTTTCCTTTTATTCTTGGCACTATCACCTACCAAAAACAAACATTACTATATTTGAACAACCCTAACTCTAACAAATCCCACAACTGCTCTCTCTCTCTCTCTCTCTCTCTCTCTCTCTCTCTCTCAAAACAATCCCTAAACCTAACCCTAAGGGTAACTCACGCAGGCCTCTACAAAACCTAAGGATGACCCCTCCTCTCTAAAATAACCCTAAAGCCACCCCTATACATATGATTCTAGCCCTTACCGACGATACCACCGTTTTCCTCCTCCCTCCAAGACCGCCCAGCCTTCCCTTCATCTCTAGCAACACCCACTCACTGTGCCACACCCCAGCGCCAACCACCCCCTTCCACCTACACTTTCGACCACCCTCAGCCCGCAGCAGCCCACCATCACCTCCCCTCTTTCGCCTGCAACAGCCCACACCCTGTTCTCCTCCTTCCGCAACTCTCCGACAGCCCCGACTCCTCCTCCTCCACCTACAACACCCAACGACGTCGCTTCCGTAACCCTCGACCATCCCCTTCGCCCCTTCCTCCTCCTTTTCTCCCCACCGAAGCCGACAACACCAACCTTGCTTCTCTAAAACCCCAGCAACCCTCCTCTCCGGTGAACCCCCCACTCGCCATGTCACAACCCTAGCCCTCCTTCAACTCCGACAGCCCACTGCAACCACCTCCCCGACTCCGACAGTCCGTCCTGCACCTCCGATCTCCCCTCCACCGTGCCGCCTCTTGCACTATCGGCGTCGCCGTGACAGCACCCTGTAGCCCGCAAAACTCCACCCCACCGCCCCTCCACTTGCACCTCCTTCTCCCCTGCAAATGCCTCCTCGACCTCATCACCGGCATCACCTTTGGCAGACCCAGTAACCCTGCCCCTCCGAACATCACCCTAACAGCACGCACCGCCATCACCTATGCCGCTGCTCCTCAGCCTCCTCTAACCCCGACTTCTTCCCTATGACACCTCGAGTAGGAGTTCCGACGGCAGCCACCACCGCTGCAGCCCCGTCGGTCATCGTCTGAGTTGCAGGCCCACATGCTAACACAATGGTGAGTTTTTATATGTTAGTAAATCTTAGTTATATTATTATACAGTAAATTAATAGGTGTTAGTTATATTACAGTATATGTATTATATGTATGTTAAGTGTTATATAACGATCCTATATGTATAATAGAAACTATATAATACAGTAATATGATAAGTTATATGTATATATACAAACAGTATAAGGCGTTATGTGAACAGTATTAAAGTAATTTAATTGACTGAAAACCGTTAACTTAGTACCATAACTCTATTGACACAGAAACATCCGCATCTTCCCTACAATCTCAACGACACCAAAATCACCAAATATGCAAGTGTGCATTTTTACATATTTTAATTATCGTTGTATTTAATTGTTCAAACTGAGAAATACTCTTATTACTGTTGTATCATGTTTTTACACCCAAGCACACTCATATATTAACATTCAATGTCTTGTAACAATTCGAAATGCAAAACTTGCTGGCACATAAATAACTTGATAAGCATAGAACGTGATGGCTGGTTTGGCTAGATTATAGATCTTGCATGCCATGTTTGGCTATCTTGTGGGCCGGTTTGGCTAGTCTGGCTCGTATTCCAGTATTACAAACCATGATGGTTGGTTTGGCTGATTATGGCTCGTGGTCCAGAAAGTACACATGGATGGGGTTGGGTTCACGGGCACTAGTCGAAAGTAAATGTGTCATCTTCGAGGGTACGAGAAGGTCGATTCACTTGCTATCTGCCTAATGACGTGTGCCTTAGTCACTAGTTAGAAACACTCAAGAATAGCTTGAAAACTGCCAACTTAGAATGTATAACTTGTAAAATTGTTACTGCTTGTACTTATGTTAGAACTGCCATGCTAATATGATTCATGTTCACGCTGCTTATAATTCATAACTGCTCATTTTTTGTAATGTTTTAATTGCCATGCAAACTATTTCGAAAACCTTACCAATTGTCCCTCTCCCACTTTTGCTTGCCAAGGACCCTTGTTGAAATACGTTTCCATGTTGTTTGAAATGTATATTAGGTTACGAGACATGTTATCTAGAAGACGAACTGCTGGAGGAGACTGAACCAATGGACTAGGAGTACGCTAATCCAGAAGTCATCCCCACTGAGGATTAGCTGCTGAGTTTCACCTGCCGCTTCTTAGCTTACTTCTTTTACTGCTTTTCTGTAGGGTCTGTACCCATTATCTTTGTAGAACTCTGTTTTGTTGTCCATGCTTGGGGACTAGTTATTTTGTGTACTTTCTTCTGGATGTTGGCTTAAATTAAAAGTTATTTATATTGCTTCTGAATGCATGCAAGTTCCTGCGATTGGATTTATTCATAGACGCTTATTGGGTTTGAGCTTCACCACTTCAGTCCATGCAGACCCGCTCGTGTCCTCGCTCCCAAGAATAATGGGAAGTGGGGCGTGACATAGGCCATGGAGGTGATTTATCTCTGTGTACGTGTAGAAACTTCTTGTTCAGAATAACATTAAGCTGTTTGGTTAGAATTTACCTAAGTTAATAATAAAGTAGTCGACATTTGTACTTAGGTAAAGTCTTGAGACTTAATGCAAGGTTAAACAAGTATCGAAATGACGATCTCGATCATGGAGAATTGTTTGACCGTTAGTAGCATAAGTCTAAAATCGTTCGTGGTCGTAGATGCTTCGAGAAAAGGCTATCGAAACATCGGATAGACCATTCTGTCTTTTGTCTTCACTATTGAGTGGTAACGATGATCTTATGGTCGTTCGACTTGGTGAAGTCGGAGATAAGACACATGTGCTCATTGGAGAATGAGTTCACAGAATGACCCAACGAGAGTTATCACATGGTTAACATAACAAATCTGTCAGTGATAACTCTCGGTGATGATAGGCAAGTTGGTCGTTAGACTTGAGGTCATTGTAACGAACCTGTACGTGAACGGTGTCAGTTAGATCTCTGACCTAGCTTGAGGCAAGGCCTGTCGAAAGGTCTTTGGTTGGGTGACACTTGAAGTGTGTGAGGAGAGTAATGACCAAGGAAGGATTTGTCTCTCCCATTTATGGAGAGTTAGTGTTGGATGTGGTGGTTTGGTCTTTAGTGAAAAACGTTGGCCAAAGTATGTTGGAAGAAGTCCAACATTATTTGACTAGAGACCGATGAAGACTAACCAAGTTCAAGCTATTAGGGCTGATAGTTTGAACGTACCCTACGATTGACTAGGCGACATAGTTTTGAGGAAGGGACTAAAACTGTGGCATTCATCACGGACACAGTCAGGGTGGTCCCGACAATACTCATATCAATGAGTTAACAACATAATTATGATACTAAAACTGGGATGTCACCTGCTGCTTGTAGTCACTGCCGTCTGGGGTTTCAAGCCCCACCTGTAGTATGGTCAGGCTGTAGGGTATCACACAGAGTGAGACCATCATCAAGTAATTGGTAGAATTAAAGGAGATAATACATTGGATGTATGGGAATTTATTAAGTCGCAAAGAGTTTGCGATATAAGTCTAAAATGTTAAAGATGGGGTTTTAATTGCATTTGATGCAATAGTATTTAAATATGTCATTAATTGTTTGCGAGTGCATTTTAAATAAAAAGTCATAGAAATGAAGAGGATTTTTTCCTTGGAAGTCGGGGAGAAAACCGCACTCAAATCGGAGTTCGATTGCATTTTAAATAAAAGGCATAGAAATGAATAGGATTTTTCCTTAAAAGTCGGGGAGAAACCCGCACTTAATCCGGAGTTCAAATGAGCCCAATAATTCTATTTAAAAAGTGTTTTAAATAGAAAGCCCAAAGAGATAAGCATGCCAAAGTTTTTTTAATTAAAAAATATAAAAGGGCTGTTAACTGGCCCGGCCCATTGGGCCGGGTCTTATTAAGTGTGCATGCATAATGCTCCATGATAGTCATCTTGGACTTCAATTTTGGGCGGATGCAGTGCACACGACATGGTATGTGCTCAATAGGATCCTAGTGAGGCCTTGTACGAACAAAACTTGTTTTGAACTATTTTATGATAAAAAGCCTCAAGATAAATATTTTCGAGTTTTTGGTTCAAAATGTTTTATTAAAAACATGTTTGGTAATCTTGATAAATTTGAGCCAAGATCTGATGAAGGGATCTCTGTTAGATATTCCACACGTAGTAAAGCCTACCGGATATACAACAAGAACACTTCAATGGTTGAGGAATCACTTCACGTTTCTTTTAATGAAGATTTTAATTTGCCTCATGTTGATGATGATAGTTTAGATGTTTTATGTGCTTCTATCAATAATGTTAAAATTGATGATGTTATTGAGACTAACAATACTAATGAAGATGTTTAGATTGTTCCTAGTGATCCAAGTGTTCCCAAAGCTTATCCAACCATTCGTGACCACCCACATAACTAAATTACTGGATATAATGGAGTGGGTGTCTGGACAAGGTCATGGTTTGATAAATTCTCTCGTTGTGCCTTTGTCTCTATTATTGAGCCAAAGAATATCTAAGAAGCATGTGAAGGTAGCTCTTGAATCGTCACAATGGAAGATGAACTCATTCAATTCGAAAGAAATGAAGTTTAGGAGCTAGTCCATCTACCAAGTGGACATCAAGTCATTGGGACTAAATGGATTTTCAAGAGCAAGACGGATGAGAACGAAGTCGTCACATGGAACAAAGCAAGGTTAATAGCTTAAGGCTACCAGCAAGAAGAATGTATTGATTTTCAAGAATCTTTTGCTCTGATAACTAGATTAGAAGCTATCAGTTTGTTATTATCTTTTACATCTCATAAGAATTTTAAATTATTTCAAATGGAGGTTAAAGTGCATTTTTAAATGGTTTTGTTAGTGAAGAAGTTTATGTTTCATAACCTCCCGCATTTATTCATGAAAAATTTCCACACCATGTTTTTAAACTTAAGAAAGCTTTATATGGGTTGAGACAAGATCCTAGAGCTTAGTATGATCACCTTAAGAGCTTTCTTTTGGATTTGGGATTTAAAATGGGAGAAGTTGATTCAACACTTTTTACTAAATACTATGAAAATGACATTCTTCTCATTCAAGTTTATGTAGATGATATTATTTTTTGATCTACTAACTTTGATATTTGCCAACAATTTCTAATTCCATGAAGGATGAATTTGAGATGAGCCACATGGGTGAGCTCAATTATTTTCTAGGACTTCAAATTCGGCAATTGAAGGATGGTATCTTCATACATCAATCCAAGTACACCGAGGAGTTAATCAAGCGATTCTGGATCGAATCATCTTAAGGACCCCCATGAGTACAACTACACATCTACACAAGGATGAAAACAAAAAAGATGTAGACATTTGTCTATATCGAGGTATGATAGGTAGCTTACTTTACTTAACCGCTAGTAGGCCCGATATCATGTTTTCCGTGTGTTTATGTACTAGGTATCAATCACAACCTAAGGAATCACATTTGATTGCGATTAAAAGAATATTTTGTTATCTCAATCAAACACTAGATTATGGATTATTTTATCCTAAATCTAGCATATATGAGTTAATCTCATATAGTGATGCTGATTTTATTGGATGCAAGTCCGGCAGGAAGAGTACTAGTGGCACTTACCATTTTCTAGGAAATTCACTTGTCTCTTGGTTTTCCAAGAAGCAAAATTCTGTATCATTGTCCATGACATAAGCAGAATATATTCTCGCGGGTCTTGCATGTGCACAAGTTCTTTGGATGAGACACACTCTTAAAGACTAAGGTATTAATTGGGATACTTGCCCTATTATGGTTAATAACCAAAGTGCAATTTGTCTCTCCAAAAATCCGGTACATCACTTCCATACCAAACACATAGATGTGAGACACCATTTTATTAATGATCATGTAGCTAAGAAGGACATCATACTAGATTACATTAAATCCCAAAACAAATCGCCGACATTTTCACAAAACCTCTAAAAGAAGATTCATCTGTGAGGTTGCATGGAAAATTAAGGATTATGGGTGAATCTAAAATCTAGGACTTCATTTCATATGTTATACCATGTTTTTGAGTTTATATGATCATTTTCATTTCTCATTTCAAATGTGTCCATTTTCTCCATATGTTTTATATGAGATTTCTTGGAGAATTTTGTGAATTTATAATTATGTTGATAACCTTGATATGAATATTAGTTTATTTGATTATGAATGTTATTTGATGTGTTTAGAGTGTTTAGAGTATATGTCTAAGGGTGAGAGAACTCTAATTATCATTTTTGCCTCACGCCTAGTTTTGAGAACTAGGACAGTCGAATGTGTTTCCTTCAACAGTTGCCTAACCAAACTATATTCTATAGTCTCAAATCACATCTATAAGTCAGGCAACTGATGTTCATTATACAGGCACCTATTCTTCACCCAGGCGACTGTGTTTTTGTCATCAGGCACCTGCCTAAATATCACTCATTTTTACGAGAACAAACTCAAATTTCTTGTCTGTAGATAGGCCCATGTAGATTATTTCATAGGTGCATGTCCTTTGACTGGCGGCTGTGATTTACTCTACAAGCGCATGTGGCTCTGTTAAGTCATTTTTAATTTAGGGCTTGACAGGCAACTGCACCTTGTGCATCAGTCGCATGCCCGAGTTGATTGGCAGTTCGACTGCTTAATCTCAGCTGTTTATTTATATCCAATGGCTGAGATCAAAACTGAGATGTCCTATAACCGTCGACTTGTGCTCTTTTCTATCTCCTCCACTTTGAAAACCCCCACGTCTTCTTCTTCATATCAAAAGCTCCTCCGATCATCCTCTCTGTCGATCAATTTTTTCCGACCGATCCTCTTCCTTCCATCGGCCATCTCGAGCCTTGTGTCCATCATATCCTCCCTCTAGGTATCGATTTCGACTCATTTCATTTCAATCATGCTCTAGCCATAGAGTTTGATTTCGTTCAATTTCAGTATCATGCCTCCTAAATCTGTCACCTCTAAGGGAAAATCCCTTTCTCTAAGGAAGCCTAGGGAGCCTAGGTTTAAGGTTCCCAAAGTAGCTTCGATAAAAGCTTGTATGAAACGGGCTCGATCACCATCTCCTCCTCCTGTATTCACTACTCCCTTCAATTCTAAGGAATCATGGGCTAGTGACTCTGAGCATGAACCTAAGCTACTTCATCATAAGCACAAACAACCTCTTATCTCTTCTGCTCAACCCCAAGTTCAACCCCTAGCTATTCTTCTAGTTGAACCCCATGTTGAAGCTGAGCCTCATGTCGAACCCTCAAATCTTGAAGCCCAGGCTAACCCTGAACCTCCTCCATCTGTTTCAGTTACACTTCCTACTTGTCGTGACGACAAGTGTATGGGAAAGTATAACGCCCTTATTAATGTCAAGCTTCTGAAGGAGCGTTTCATATCTTATTCAGCTTTTCAGGCTGAAATTATTTCCCAACTCATGACCACCACCAAGCTTATCAATCTGTTTCACTATTCTCAAGCTGATTCCCCTAAGCCATATCACATGCTTGTCAATCTCTTTTATGCTAGCTGCATTTGCAGTGAGTATAACGAATCTGGGATTCTTGACACCGTAGTTTAAGGGACGTCCATCAAGCGTGACCCCATGTTTTTAGGATCTATTCTTGGCATTCCTTCTACAAGACCCCTTCTAACCGATATTTACATATCCTCTATTACAAATCTTGATCAGGTCGTCCTTCTTGACTTGTATAGGTTTATTCCTTCTATCCTCACTTCTAGGGTGAAAACTAGCATGTTTTCCAAACGTGGGTGGGCAGTCCACCACGTTGTCAAATCCAATATCCTCCCCAAATCTGGATCATCTGATCAGCCTTAACATGATATTCTGAAGTGCATGTATGCCATCTTTTCTGGCATGGAGGTGAACTGGGCTGATGTCATCCTTGATAGGATGGACCATGTTGAGATAGCTCCTTTCTTGCATTACCTCCCATTCAGCTGCATCCTGACCCATGTCTTCCGACATTTCCAGATTGGTCTTTCATCATATGAGTCTGTTTCTTTAGGTCCCCTCTTAGATGAGTCTGCAAAGCTAAAGTCATCTTCAACTCTGCAGATTGTAGCCAAGAAGAAACAGGCTTCTTCTGGTCCTTCCTCCTTGTCTGCACCTCCAACAACATTCCTCTTGTTGATCGTTCCATTCCTTCATCTTCTTCAACTCCATCTCAAATTGATCCTTTCTTTATCCAGTTGGATAAGAAGGTGACACATTTGGATCAGAAGATGACGGTGTTGTTAGAGATGCTCAGCACTTCCCTTGAGCATCAGGGACTACCTTTGCCTAATTCCCTCATGTCCATGTTGCATCCATCTGAGCCCATTCCATCTACTACTGCTCCATCTGGTGTTGATGCTTAGGATCCTCCGGTTGATGTCACCCAGCCTCCTCCAGGTGACGTCACTCAGTTTCCAGAGTCTGCTGATGCTGCTGAGCCTGCCAAGACTCAGGTCATCACTCCATCAGTCGAGATTCCTGCTGCTATTGTTGCTTCTACTTCAGAGACAGAGACTCAGGGCTTCCATGTTGAGATGAGAGCTCCTAAGGCTGCCTTCATTGTCGTTCAGCGTGATGACTGTGCTTATCAGAGACATCGCACCCTAGGACTTATTTTTGTTAGGGTTTAAGAGTTTTGGAGTTGTTTTTCTGTGTGATGATGTAGGTTCTTTATATGGTTGTATTGATGATAATACTTCATATTGGTCTATACTCGTATGGATGTTTGGTTGGTTATAATTTTTGTTATGAGCTTGTGTCATGTTGTTTGTGGAGTTGATATCTTTTTGTACTCCATATGTTCATTTTGATATTTACATGTGGTGACTCTTTTGGCTCTATTATTCTCTTATGTGAATATTGTGTGATATTATCTCTTCTTTGTGCTATTAAATATATATATATTGAATGTTGAAATATATTGAATGTATTGCCAATACAATTTCATTATTTCATGGCATGAATGTTGCTATTGGACTTCTCTTCCACTAGTTAACTTTATTTTTGATGATTTTGATACGTATTTGTGTGATACACCTTCATGTTTTCTAGTTTTTCATTTGGTATCACGTTAAATACATATCTTATTCTTTATACTCCCATGATTGTTTTCCTTTTATTTAGCACTAGTTGTTGTTTCTCTACTCCCACTTTTTGGATAATTCCGTAGGGGAAGAGAAATAAACAAATCATAATTTTGTGCTAATTAAAAGTTAAACATGAATCTAATATTGATATAACCTTAGATTCAGGGGAGAAGATATAATGAATTTAGATTCAAAAATCTTAGATTCAAATACTTGAATTCATTCCATTCACGTATATCATACTTTTGCTTTAATTGATCATTTGATGCCCATATCAAGTTGTCTAACTTGTTTGGCATCTATGTAGGGGGAGTAAGTATTCTTTAAATCACAATTATTTATTTTTTTTATGTTTGTTTGTCATCAGCAAAAAGGGGGAGAATGTTGAGTATTGACTTCTCCCAACTTGGTTTTAATGATGAGCAAACATAAATACTTGTGACTAATCCCCTCCTTGTAGTTAATTCATTACCTAATTCATTCATGAAGATCTAATAGCAATGAATGACAATCAAAGATCAATCTAAGCTTAAAGAGACGATTGGGTGATCAAGATAAAGATAGAAGCTTCAAAGACTTCAAGTTCAATCAAGAGAAAGAAAAGAAGCTACACCTCATTGTAAATCTTTTCATTCTTGTATTTTCTTTCTCTTAGAATGTAATCTTGAAGTAGAATTATCTTGAAGCACTCACACATCACTCTTTCTATCCTAAGAATCTATTAGAATTCATTTCCTAGGAATTCAATTCATAAAACCATTAAAGGTGCATTCTGTTTGACTGACAGCCGACAGATGCTCAAAAGTCAGGCGACTGTCTCTTGACAGGTGTCTATGTTTTTTCTTCAGTCACCTAAAATGCACACTCTTTTGATTTGGTTTTTGGGCTTTTACTCTTAACGGATAAACAGGTGACTGTTGTACAAAGTATAGACGCTTGTCTATAGATCAGGTGCGTGTGACTTGTGAGTCAGTCACAAGTATCATCTTTCCCAAAGATCCCAAGTTTGTCAACTTTCACACATGTGCTTTCAGGCACTGTATGTTGGATTTACATGCGCCTGCCCATTGCACAGGTGCTTATCAGTTCCACTACAATCGCATGTCCAACCCTTACCCAACTTCTTGATTTTGGCAAGTTACGCACTTATGCACACAGGCGCTGAACGTTGGTTTCCCAGTCGTTTGCCCATGGCACAGGCGCCTGTGGATACCGCATCAGTCGCATGTATTACTTACCCAGAATTCTTGATTTTTGTCAACTTACGCACTTGGGTTTTCAGTTGCCTGTAGTTGGTTTGATAAGCGCCAGAATTCTTGATTTTTGTCAACTTACACACTTGGGTTTTCAGTCGCCTGTAGTTGGTTTGATAGGCGCCTGCTTGTTTTCAGGCGCCTGGGAAACCTTCATCAATCGACTGTCATACGTGATAAGTGTAGAGATATGATGCCCTCGAGGCTATTTGTCTCTGTGTGAATAGCACAAACGTCTTGTTCGAAATAACAGTAAGCTGTTTGGTAATAATTTATCTAAGTTATATTATAATATAGTTAACATTAGATATCAAACTTATGTAAAGTCCTGAGACTTTATGCAAGGTCAAACAGGTATCGAGATGAGTATCTCGATCATAGAGAAATGTTTGACCGTCTGTAGCATAAGTCTAAAATGGTTCGTGGTCGTAGATATTTCGAGACAATGATATCGAAACATCGGATAGACCATTGTGTCCTAGTCTTCACCGTTAAGCGGTGGCGATGATCTCATGATCGTTCGACTTGGCGAAGTCGGAGACGAGACACAGGTGCTCATTAGAGAACGAGTTCACTGAACGATCCATAAAAGTTATCATATGGTTACATTGACCAATCTGTCAATGATAACTCTTAGTGATGATAGGCTAGTTGGTCTTTTGACTTGAGGTCATTTTACGAACCTGTGTGTGAACGGTTCCACTTAGATCACTGACCTAAATTCGAGGCTAGGCATGTCGAAAGGTCTTTGATTGGGTGTCACTTGAAGTGTACGAGGAGAGTAGTGGCCAAGAGAGGATTCGTCTCTCCCGGTCAATGGGAGTTAGTGTCGTAGAGTTAGTTCGGTCTTTAGTAAAATCTATGCACAGAGTATGTTGGAAGAAGTCCAACATTAATTGACTAAAGATCGATAGAGACTAACCGGAGTCAAGTCATTGGGGTTGACAGTTTGACCGTACCCTAGACTTGATCTGCACGACATAGTTCAGACGAAGAGACTATAACTGCAGAACTCATCACAGACACGGTCAGGGTGGTCCCGACAATTCTCATGTTGATGAGATAACCACATTATGATGATTCTGAAACAGGGACGTCAGCCACTGCTCGTGGTCTTTGCCGTATAGGGCTTCGAGCCCAACCTGTAGTAGGGTAAGGCCGTATGGTCACACAAAGAGTGCGACCTTCATCTACTAATAGGTAGAAATTAGTTAGGGAGAATATTTTGTATTTTGATGCAAGGGATGGAATAATTGCATTTGATGCAATATGATAATTTAAGTCTAGATAGGGGACTAATTTACATATGATGCAAATGAGATTAAATGTGTCTTAAATAGTTTAAGACTATATTTAATAATATAAACGCAAGGAAAAGTTCACGGGTAAGACGGGAATGTCCCGGTCTACGCCCAGGTTCGAACGGCGTCCAAATCGGACGCCAAACACAAGAGTTATGTCCAAATTAGTTAAAACCCAAGCCCATCAGCCCCTTGGGCTGATTAGATCAAAAAAGGGGGACCCAGGCCTGGCCCGCTGACGCCCGCGTCAACAGATGCGGGCAAGGCTATGCGGGCCCGCTTTCATGCGGGCCCACCCCATATTTCGTGGCAAAGGCCGCCCGCTGTTGCGGGCGGCGTGAAATTAATTGGGCCCGTATTTTGATGCGGGCCCGCCTCGAATTTTTCGCTGGTGGGCCCCACGTGTCTAGGGTTGCGAACCCTAGGCAGATTGTATTGACGGCTGCTGTTTTGCGTTTTGGGTGTGTTTGGGCTGAACTTTGGGCGATCAATTGGAGGGTCAAACGAACTCCGATTGACGAACGGTTTTTTTCCATGCGTTCACCGTTGAATACCCTTCGAATTGATAGTTGTATCAATCATGAAGCTCAACGGTAAGGGAGTTAAAATTCACGGAAGTTTGCACTTTTTGAAGTGCAAACTAACTTGATTTTAATTAACCCAATTAATAGTCCCACATCGGATTTTGAGTAAATGGGAGCAATCAGCCGCCTATATAAATAGGGGTCTGCTCTCCTCCTCAAAAATCGTCCCAAGCTCTAGATCTGAGCAGCTCTCGTAAATGTTGGAGCATGCTCGAATCTAGGCTTAAATTAATATTTCTCTATCTCCCTAATATTTCTGCCTTACTCTTAAGGGCTCTAGCAAAGCCGCAACAGAGTTCGGATTCAGATACAAAATCTTGGCGAAGGTTTCACTCGCGTGAAACTTTCTTCGGCGCGTGGTTGGCTCGACGACACGGGATTGATCGCCTCGGGATGCGGAGCGGTTCGAGGAGCGGTTCGGGGAGCAGTTCAAGGAGCGGATCGGCGTGAGACGGGGAGCATCTCGGAAGACGGTGCAGAACATCTCGCCTGCCCCAGGGTTGAGATTCCGGGTAGGTAATTTATTATCATTAGTTTATTTTAATCGCAGTAGGTTAGATCCTTCTTGGGATGGTCAGATCCATCCCAAGTTGGCATAGATCTTGGCTAAGGGTCTTGTACCTTAGGGCTAAGTTAAATCGTTTAACTGCATGTTAATTAGATTAACATAGTTTTATTTTCCGCTGCAAATTCTTTTTCTGTCTATGTTTCGTCCAACTTAGGACGGGAATAGAGTTTTTGTGCCCTAAGGGTCCTGGAAAACCCTTCAATAAGTTATCGTTTGAATTCTCACATACCCTCTGTTACAGTGTAGCAGGCGACTGTCGTTCCTTCATCAATCACTTGTCCTGCCTGTAAATTCAATCTGTCGGAATGTTCCACACGGATTTTAAGAGGGCATTTAGGTAATTTGTTTAGGGCTTTGAGAGAGCTTATAAATAAGCATTTTACTGTTCCATTGGAACCTCTTGAACTTCTTGGAACCCTTAGAACTACATTGATTTCATCTCAAGCTCTCAAGCTCTCAAGTGCTAAATCTTTGTAGCCCTTATTCTCTCTTGCTCTCCAACCAAGAATCAAGGTTTATATCTTTTAGGCATTTGGTATTGACAAGAGAAAGGGCTACTCTCTCTTCTAGGAAGATATCAACACACTTCACACTCTTGCTCATTCAAGTTCTACTTCAAGGCATAGTTTTTTGTAAGTGTAATTTCAAGTTCATAACTTCCGTTAAATTGGTTTTGCTCTCAGTTTGTGAGCGTGTTTGCTTGATCCCAAGTTGTGGGAATCAATGTCATCTATCTTGTGTATCGATTACACTTGTAGGATTGCTACAAGTGGGTTGAAAGGAAAACTCAAGCTAGGGTTTTGCTTGAGTATCTGAGTGGTATCACATGTGGTAGGGACGTAGGATTACCCGGAACAAGTCGGGTTTGACTTGGGTAATCCGAACCCTTAAAACATCTTATGTTTGCTTGTTCTTATTGTTGTTACATTATAATTTCACATCCTTGTTGGTTAGGATTTTAATTAGGTGTTAATTCCAATTTAATTTTATAAACACTATTCAACCCCCTTCTAGTGTTTTCCTCATAGCACGGGGTCCTTACATTTATGGGTCGTCCATAGGGAGGCGGATTGATCGAGTACTAGCTCGATGTGGGGTCATCGCTAGCTACGCTAATCGATTGAATGGGAAGCGATTTTACGGGGGTTTTAACGAAGGATTCGATAAGAAAATGTATAAAATAAGGATAACACAAGGGTGAACATTAATACAGCAATTACACAAATAAGAAACAACAAAGAATAACAAAAATAATAATAATAACAATAATAAAAGAGCAAAGGAAACTTATCTCATTGAATAATCCATAAGAGTTGTCAATTCACATACATAATCTAAGAGAAAAGCTCCCAAAAACTAATCTAAATTAATCCTACTCCTAAAACTCGAAGAAGAAAATGGAAAAGGGGCCAAAAACGAGCCCAAAAGTTGGCTCTCCTCAAGTGGCGATGCCCCAATCTATTTAAAGAAGCCCCAGAAACCCTAGTGAGTCGAAAAGAAACCCGACCCGACACTGCAGTGTCTAAAACGACGCGGTCACATCGTTTGAAGCCCGTGGAGAAGCTTCGAATATATAGAAATTGGTGATTCGACTCGATCGTGTAGCGAGGTAAAACGACCGCGTTGTTGGCTTGGGGGTCTAGCTTCTACAGCGACGCGGTCGCGTCACTAAATCGACGCGGTCGTGTTGATTCCATCAAGTTACGCACGCTGCCTTCTTGAAGATTTCTTCGCTCGACGTGGTCGTGTGGTTTAAGTTCACACGGCCGCGTCGTTTTGGTAGTGAGAAGAATTTGGGGCTGAAGAGAAAGAGAGTTACGTGGTTGCGTCGATTGAACGACGCGGCCGTATGGAACTGGGAATTTGAACTCAAAGATCTCCTCACATGCCTCTTCACGACGCGGTCGTGTGCATCCTTGTGACACGGTCGCGCCGAAAACCTTTCCAGCTCTTCTCCCTTGCATTCCATACGGTCATGTGGAATGATCCACATGGCCGTGTGGAGCACGAAATGGTCCGAATAAGCACTATTTTGATTCCATTGCTTCGACTTGCTTCTCCTTCTCGTTTATTGACTCCTAAGAAAACTTTTTCACCTTTTTAGCACTCCAATATCCTAAGTTTGCTTCCTTTTCCCTGAAATGCACAAATTGGAACTAAAAAGTAAAAAGGAACCAAAAGTCGATAAAAATGGAATGAAGCAACGTATAAAATGAGGCGAAAAGCGTATGAGATGAGCGATATATATATATATATATATATATATATATATATATATATATATATATATATATATATATTATAAAACAGGGATGTTATCATGGGTTATTGGATAAAAGTTTTTGGATAAGAGTTGAGAAATTGGGTATATATGAGGGTTGTTGTTAAAAGAAATTGGATAAGATAAGAGAAATTGGATAAGATAAGAGAAATTGGATAAGTGAAGAGAAATTGAGATTGAAATTTTAAATTTGAAACAAAATTTTGGGGGGAAATTAAATTTTGGGGGGAAGAAGGCCAGGTGCATTTTTTTAAAAATTTAAAATCCCATCCATTTAATCACCACGCGCTCAAACTCTCAACAAAATTCAAAAACACATCCTGCTCTCAAGTTCTCAAACTCACACCAAGCTCTCATGCTCTCAAGCTCGGTTAAATATATCGCCAAAATTCAAAAATTTCTTCAGCCCTCACTCTCTTTCGGCAAGCAACTGAGTATGGGAGGTACAAGTCCTTCAGCTCTTTTGCCCAAAATCTATTCCTGAGAAACTGAACCCATTTCTTTTCTTTTTTTTCACGCCGCATGTGATGTGAGATCAAGAAGCTGTAGACCTGATAGCCGTAGATGATTCCCAGCAGGCGGCAGAGTGTCTTGCCGAAGAGGCTCTCAACAGAATGACGGTTAGTTAATTTTTTGATGAATCTGAGCTCTCAAGGTCGGTTAATAATTTTTTGAGGTATCTGATGCATATTTAAGGGGAGGCTGTGAAGATAATTCTCTCAAGCTCTCTGATTTCATCTTTAAAGGGGTGCAAACTGAACCATTGTAAGCTCGGTTAAAACCCCACCATTCTCTCTGCTTTCATCTCTAGGAGTCAGAAAATCTTGAGGTAAGAGTTGAAAGCCCTCTACTTTTTTAGGAGTTGAAAGCCCTTCTAATCAAAGTTGCTATCATCGTTCAGTATGGGTTTTGTATTTGGCATCCACATTTAAGAAATTTGGTTGGCATGTTGAAACATGCATTTTAAATTTTTTTTATATTTCAAAATTAACATCCACATTGAAGCAATGAGTTCCAACCTGCATTCGAACCTGCATCAACATTTCGAAATTTTTTAATCAAAATATAGCATGCAAGTTTGTGTTCTAATCAAAATTTTTAGAATTCAAGTTCAGTGTGGATGCAATGAACTTATGCTTCAACATTTCGAATGCAGGGTTGAATGTGGATGTTAATTTTGAAATAATTTTTTGTATTCGAAATGTTGATGCAGGTTCTAATCAAAATTTTGTTGGCAGCCAAATACAAATTTTTTTAGAATGTAGGTTTCAATGTGGATGCAATGAACTCATGCATCAGCATTTCGAATGCAGGTTTCAATGTGGATGTTAAAAAAATTTAGAATGCAGGTTTCAAAATTTTTGTATTTGGCTGCCAACGAAATTTTGAAATTGATGATTCTATCATAATGCAGGTTTCAATATGGAAACTGTGGAGTATAAGAACATCAACTTCACTGTTTGGGAAGTGGGGGTGGGTCCGGAAAAGGTATTATAATGCTTATGTTGGATAAAATTTCTATTTGCTAAATTATGCGCTTTGTAGCTCATACTTCATACAGATATGAAACTGGAGAGTGATTTATAATTCTTGCCATTACAGAAATTTCTGGGTTAACTGGGATAATTTTCTCCCATTTATACTCACAAACTGGAGAGCTCTATACTTACAAAGAGAACATTCTTGACTATAGACATACAGGTAGTTACCATACAATTGTACAAGTAACTCCAGATATCTTGGTCTTAATGGAATAACATACAAGAACTGGTATGATTATAGCCTGTATATCTAAGCAATTGATATTAATTATAAAAAAAATTCAAGCAACAGTTAGGAAAATTGAGAGCTCAAAAGACAAGTATGGTTGCCATAACAATTTTGGGATGAGATGACGACTTCAAAGGCTCTCTCAATTGGTGGATAGAGAGTTCGTTAAATTACAAGAAGAGCGACACCTAATGTAATTATCTGGTTAATAAATGCAATACCATTCGAATTTAATTTGAAATGGTAGACATAAGTTCTTAAAAATTCATTTGATCAGGCACTGTAGTCATTGATTATTTCAGCCATCAAGATATGGCAATGGCCTGACTGAATGTAACTTACATGGAAATGAACAATCCTGAATTTCAACATGATCAGCTATCTGAAACTGTCCACTTGCAAATACTATCCATATTGAAGGATCTAGCGGAAAGGTGTTCTCCTTCTTGAATTCACAGGATAGCTGCAAAAGTGTATATGTAAAAATGATACTATTTAATATCCTGATACATAGCTAGTATTTATTCAAACAAACAATCCAATAAAATTTAATATCCTGATACATAGCTAATATTTATTCAAACATTAGCTAATATTTATCCATATTCCCACCATGGTTATGTTATTGGGGTTAAACCAGGTATCTGAATACTGGTATGTTTATCCAGGTATCCGAATACTGGTATGTTTATCCAGGTATCCATATCCAGATATTATTTAAAAAGGGATATGGATAAATATTAGCTATATTGAATGATACCTATTAAACCAGGTATCAATGTTTATATTGAATTGATACCTATTAAACAGGTATCCCACCCAAAATTGATAAACAATTGGTAAACATTATTGTGTTCTAGATTAATATTAGATAAATATATCCAGTTCAATGGTTGTGTATATCCAGGTATCAATGTTTAACTGGATAAACAACCATTGAACTGGATTAATATTAGCTAAATATATCCAGTTAACTGGATAAACGTTGTTGTATATATCCAGTTTAACTGGATTGATAAATATATCCAGTTTACCATCTGTTTATAATATAAACATTGATACATGGATAAACATTGGTGTGTTCTGGATTGGAATGTTTACCAACTGTCCAATCAATGTTTGATGGTATTGCATTACTTTTGATGGTATGTTTTGTCTTCATGCTTCTAATTGACTTTTTGATACGGTGAAGAAGAGTAGATTATCCTGATTAGTTGTTTTGATTAATTTCAGCTGTGTTTATCATCATTTGTCTCCTTATCCATGAGCAGACCTCATTCACAAGCTCATTCACGAGCTAATTTCAGCTGTGTTTATCATCATTTGTCTCCTTATCTCCTAAGTAGACCTCATTCACAAGCTCCAACATTTCAGTGGCATTCCCATATGTTGCTGTGCCGGATGGGAAGAGCACACTTGAAAATTCATTGATTTCAGGATTTGTTGAGAACCGTGGGAGTGGGTTTGGAGTGGACCATATTGCATGCATGGAATCATGTTCCATTGATGGTGAAAACCTTAAAAAACTGCATGGGTGCTACACTTAAGGTAATTTTTTCATTTTTTTATTTTTATTTTTAACTATTGTTGTATAGCTTTTATCTACTTTCTAAATGAATATAGTTGAATCTGACATAGTAAACGAATTTTCAGGACTTTATGGGATCAATGATGGAAATTGGGGCAAGTAGAAAAATAGATTTAGTTGTATTCTGTGATGAAGGCTCTCATGAATCGAACCAAGCTCAATCAGAAGGTACAATATTCTGTGTTATACCTATTTCTATTATGCGCTTTGATTTATGAAATGGTATTATTATCATTGAAACTTAAGTGTTGGGTGTAATGAGAACATGCCATTAAGATTCAGTTGAACTTTAAACTTTTGATCCAATAAAATGTTATGTTGTCCATGGCATATCAAACTGAAACTCCACTTCCAATTGCTAAGAAACAGCATCAAATGGTACACAAAACAAATAAGGAAACAAGTAACAGAAGAAGACCACTCATAATTTCCTCATATGGTTACATTTGAATGGGTAGTATTTCCATGGCCATTGTACATCTACTTATTGGATTATACCGCAAATAAGGAATACTAACTGTTGAAAGCCTGAAAGGACTAACTTTGGGCTTTCCTCTCCTCCCACATTTCAAAAGATGTGCACCCTTCTTCAGAGCAAACAAGTTAACTTAAACCTACAGAGAATTAAATAGGTGAAAACGACAGAGGACAAATAAAAATTATTGCATGTATCATGGGTAATAAGGAATTTTGAATAATAATGCAGATAACATAAAACCCTTTCCGTTAAATGGAGTAGATAATCAAGCAAAAATCATACATGGTTGGTCAGGTTAGTTTGATAGAGCTACGGGTCTGAAAACACCATGATCAAGCATCACACACGATCTTCTTTTTTTGTTGTTTTTTTGCTTTCCTGACCATGCTTTTTCATGATCATACGAAAAAAAGAGGAACCAAATTGATCATGAACATAATTTTATATGAACATGATTTTTATGACCATGCTTTTTTGTATTCAATGATTTCTGACAAATAGCTAAAGCCTCATAATTTTTGTATTCAATTCTGAAAAAAAACATGATCAATTTTGATAAAAGAGGAACCAAATGATGAATGTATTAAACTGCATATGCATATGCAGTAATTAAACTACTCAAGCGCTATGCAACTTGCAAGTACCGAGCCTTCACGGCTTCATCAAAAGATCACCACATCGAAATTGCTCTTCAGGGCATGTGATGATCACCGCATGTTCCTGTTAATTCAAACTGCTAAGAAGATACAATCCAGGCCTTTCCATGGCAGTGTGAGGAGTGCAAATTATCAAAAGAAATATAGCATAGTCCAAGAAATATAGCATTTCCTAATTTGGGGATTTTGTTAAGTTATTTGGAGTGCAAATTTTCAGTACGACCTCTTAAATATATACTTGCTCAAACTCTTTATCTTGGACATGTCTAACTAGATATCCTTACTTTTATGAATTCTGGCTCGATCACATATTATTTACTCCAAGTATGCATGAACATAATTGAAGGTGGATGACATTGTCGGTGTTCTGGATAATTTCTGCTCCTTTACTCACAGTTGGGTTCAAATATCCTCTTGCCATTTAATTTCTGCTCCTTTTGATTAGTTTGATTCTTCAGTTGCATTCATTTGAGAGTGCATATTTTTTTAATTTTGAGCATTTAATGGAAAAAAATGATGAATATATGGGAATGAATGCACTCATTTGAGAATATTAAATGAATCAAACTTGAGGATATCTGACGATATTAAATATTCATCTCTCATGGGCATGAATCAAACTTCATCTGCATTGAGAGTTACCTATAAAATGAATGCACTCTCAAATGAATGCTCAAAATAATAAACAAATTATAGAAAATGATATTCAAACTTTTTGCATGATAAACATAAAAAGAAACATTACTGCATTCACTTTATCTCTCATGGGAAACATAAAACGTTTGAATATTCATTTGAGAGTGCATTCACTTTAACTTGCATATTTAATATTCAAACGTTTTGCATCTGAAACAGATTATAGAAAATGATAAACATAAAAAGAAACAATAAAACAATAGCATAGATGTCAAAGCAATCCTGCAAATACATTACTGCAATAATAAAAATAAAAATAAACAATAACAAACTAAGTAATCCAGCAAAAAGCAATGTTTACCTATATGCTTGACATGCAACTTATCAAACCCAAAGCAAAAAAAAAACCTTAATTTTAAAATATCTGCAAATACATTACTGCAATTTATGTCTACTTAGTGACAAAATCGAATGGAACCAATGAATCCCTACCATCTTAAAAAGCACAATGTTTCTGCTTAATTTTTGGTCATATGACCAAATTGGCTACCATCTGGTTAACTTCATGTAGATCAAAGTTTTATACAAAACCAATTGTCTCATTCGGCCAAATAATTACTACGGTTATCCCACAAAAATCGAAAATACATGACTTTCACCGAAGGCCGGTTCCAAGGGTGAGAGCCCAAAATCCTCAGCGTTTTGGTGCTCCCTACTATTAGCTACCCGCAATGATGCTAGCCAATGACTTCAATCATTTCTGAAGCTCATGTAGACTTGCATATCGAGCTTTACTGACATTGAAGCAGAAATTAATTGAGCATTTGTGTTCAAGTTTGATATCCATTTCTTTTGAGCATTCATTTGAGAGTGCATTCATTTAATATCCTCAAGTTAAATATTCATGCCCATGAGAGATGAAGTTTGATTCATCTGCATTGAGCATTCATTTGAGAGTGCATTCATTTGAGAATGCATTCATTTAATAACCAATGCAGATGAGAGATGAAGATGGGGTTACCTGCGAGATCGAAGAAATATTCATGCCACCAAAATATTCATCAATTTTTTCCATTAAATGCTCAATGTCAGTAAATTATACATTTGTCAGTAAAGCTCAATTTATTTTGAGCATTCATTTGAGAGTGCATTCATTTAATTTTGAGCATTTAATGGATCATTTGAATCTCCAAATCTCCATGTTCATTTGATCCACCCGGTGTTTCATCATACCAAGAGAATTCAGGTTGTCTTCCATCATCTCGATTTTCAAATTCATCAGAGTAGCTGGCTTCATGATCGAGGTGATTCTCAGTAGCTTGGCATTCGTTTTGATTCTCAAACAAAGCTTGAGGAGGAAGGTGCTTCTTCTTGAACTGAGCTTCTAGGATTGCTCTCTTCTGGGTAACTGAACCAGGTGTCGAGTATCTCTCAACCTCCTCAAGGTATCTATTGTGGGAGAAAGATGATCTTCTTTCCCAAGACAAGGATTCAAGTTCAGCCTGATATGGAACCAGTGGGCAAATGTTCAGCCTGCTAATGCAAGCACAACCACAGACATAATCAGAACCAAATTTGCGAACTGATTATCAGATCTAGATCTGAATCATGAAAATATTTGACTTCAACCATTCAGATGAATGAGTGGATGGATAGATAGACCCAAAAAGTGTTAGCATCAATTTCTTTTCACATGACAAACATTTTACAGAATAGTCAAATTATGCCCATTGTGGGTTTTATTTTCAGGGACCACTTTGTTAGAGGGCATATAAGCTTTCGGTGGATCACCAGTACTGTTGAAAGAGAGGTCAAGAGCTTGGAGATAGCGAAGATTGTCCAAGGACTTGGGTATGGTGCTAGAAATGGAATTGTATGACAGGTTCAAATACTGTATATTGTTCAACCCACCAAGCGAATCAGGAATCTGTAATTGATGTTTAAACATTTGTTTTGTAATTGATGTTCTGTAAGATTTTTATACATTTGGTTTTTAAGATTTTTATACATTTGGTTTAAACAATTTCATTTGATTGATGGATATAATTCATATGGTTTAAAAGTAACTTTGTGCATTCTCGGGGGGGGGGGGGGGGGTGTGTGTCTTTCTTTTGGGTTGAGGGTGATGTTATATGTGTTCAGGGAACTTTATTCAAGCTGCAGAGACTCAGTGATAAAGATATTAGTTTGGTGCCTATTGGATTATATGTGTTAAGTAGAATGAAATGATATGTAAAAAATATATACTAAAACAGCCTATTGGATTTAGTTTGGTGCTTATCAGAGATAAAGAAGTTTGGATGCCTGATGTTTATTTCATGGATACAGACATCCAATAGGCTGAAGTTTGGTGCATATCAGAAATGATACTAAAACAGCATCCAATCAGTCATGATAGGATGCATCCTACTAAATCAGAAATGATATGATGCATCCTACTAAATCCAGTAGGCTGTTTTTTGATATGCATCCTACCCAAATGATGATTCAATGCCTGAAGTTTGGTGCATATCAATGATATGATATGATATTCAGAAATAAAGAAATCCAATAGGCTGAAATGAAATGAAATGATATGATGCATCCTCTCTGAAGTAAAACATCATATTGGATTTCTTTGGTAGCAATGAAGAGTATCCTCTCTGCAGCCTATTGGATTTTTTTGTTACCATATATCCATTCAACTGAAAAGGCTTAGTGTTAAAAACTAAAAATAGTTTGACATGTTAAATATTGTTAAAAACTGAAAAGGCTTAGTGTTCAAAACTGAGAAGGTTTAATGTATACATGCCATAACTAATATATAAGAGTTAGATCTCTTCTTCACCCCTTCATTTTTCATTATTTGCTCATATTCTTTCTTGACTGTTTATAATTTACTCATATACTTTCATGTGCATCAACTAAACTTGGTTAGAACACGATGTGCATCAACTAAACTTGGTTAGCAGTTGACTTTTTGGAAGAAATTTGTTAAGCATTTGGATTATTGGAACAATCCTTTGGGAAAGAAGTTGCATGTCAATCTTCTAAAGAACATATATTAATTAACATGAGGGAGCCAATTTGAACAATCCTTTGGGAAAGAAGGCAAGATATGCTTGAAACTAGACCCACAAACTTAGATATGCTTGAAACCAAACTTTAAGGCTTCGGTCGATATCAGAGAGCTTCGGCTGTTTAGTACCTATTTTACCATCTAAATAAATTTGCACAGAATAAAACCCCCACAATCACTACATTTGAGTAAAATACCACCCTTTTCTCCTTTTTGCTAAAACTCCTCCCATTTCACTTTTTACCCCCACACCATACACACCCACACATGCACTTCCCCCCTTCATTGATTTACGCCGAATTTGTTGTTCCACGCCGAATTTGTCGTTCCACGCTAAAGGCGCCCTCGCCGAATTTGTTGTTCCGTGTCGAAGGCGCCTGCGCGGAATTTGTTGTTCGGCATCGAAGGTCCCCACGCCGAATGCGCCGATGCCGCTAAATAATTTTACGCTAATTTGTTGTTCCGCACAATTTTGGCTGTGTAATTTTTGGGGAACAAAGATTTTGCAAGGGAAAATCTTAAATGAACCGTGCCCGCGGGCACGGGTTATGACTAGTATATATATATATATGGGCTTGAGGGAGGTGAGCATTCGGTGTAGGAAATTTCCTACACCGTCCTTCAAAAACACCACATTCCACTTATGATTTTGAAATTTTTTTGCTTAGGATTATTGTATATATTCTAAAACCCCAAAACCCCAAATATGGGTGAACCCTAGGGGGATTTGACCCTCGATCGGCTCGTGACAAAAAGTTCTATTGTTCTAAAAACGTTGAATTTGTAACAATCGGATCGAGGGTAAAATAGCGTTGGATTCACTTGATTTTTGGTATGTTCATCATCCATGATAAGTACATCAAAATGAATGGTGGTGATTATTGGAAACAAGATTGGAAATTGAAGTTTTATGAGGACGGTGTAGGAAATTTCCTACACGGAATGCTCATATCCCTTTTTCTATATATATATATATATATATATATATATATATATATATATATATATATATATATATATATATATATATATATATATATATATAGGGTAAAGGGATCCTAAGGTGCCTCCTTAGATTCAATCTAAGGAGGCGCCCCCATTTCCCCCCATCTCACACAATTTTTTTTGAAATTTTTTTCATGGGTTTATTGTTCACCTTATGGATGATCAACATACCAAATTTCAATTCCAATACTTTTGAGCTCCCATCTACCCCTTGCAACTTCGTGCGGTTTTCAGCACGTTTTAAGACCGTTGAAATTGTAATGGGTAGATGGTGGCTCAAAAAGTATTAGAATCCCTTGAAATTTGGTATGTTGATCATCCATAATGTGAACAACAACCCCATGAAAAAAAATTCAAAAACAATTGTAGGAGATGGGGGGAAATGGGGGCGCCTCCTTAGATTTTCATCTAAGGAGGCACCTTAGATCCCCTTTTTCCATATATATATATATATATGACTCATTATTAGTCTATCGAGAAAGTGGCTCTCACAACACTTCAACTTTCCATGATTCGTGAAATCGCTAATTTCATTCATGCTTTCGTTTTTTCATCATTTTTTTTAAAGTTGAATTCAAATTGGTTCGTGTAAGTAGCATTAGGTCGATGACTCCCACGTCAGATGACCTTAGTGTATCAAGCTAAGAGGGACACCTTGGACCTACTAGCTCAAACCAATATAATCTTTATTCATATGCACTCCTCCAAACTAAATCTTTCGGTATGAGGCCCCAATGCTTCCTGAGGCATGGGAATCAGGCTACTTAGTGTCGTTGGGAGAACATTGCATATCTTATTCTTTTTTCTATATACACTTTTTTTCCTTCTTTTTCGAAAGCATGAATAGGTAAAGCAAAATCACTCCTCAGCACTAGTTAATATGTCATTATCCAGGTCTCGATGGATTATAAACCATTATACGATCCATGCATGAAGTGGTTCCCTAAGAAAATTTCAACCTAGGTTGGTTTCGAGTACTATTATCCTAGGGATTATGAGAAAGGGCACAACAAGCATATTATATGGGATCTAAAACTAGAAACATATTCTAATCATTTACGCAGATCGACATCAAGGAAATCGAGTGTAAAAGATAGAAAATGAAATTGTATTCGATGAACCACGCATATAAAGCTCGATTTCATAAAATTCTCAAACATCTATCTTACATTTGACAAACTTTTTTGAATTCTAGGGTTGACTAGGACAAGATAAAGAGTGATTGTGATTTGATCTTGGTAAATGGAAGGTTGAGATGAAGCTTTGAAACCATGAATGTGAGCTTTGAAATTTGGTCCAACTTTGAAATGAATGAAGCTTTGAAACTATGAAAGTGAGCTTTGAAATTTGGTCCAGCTTTGAAATTTGGTCCAACTTTGGAATGTAGTGAGCTTTGAAACCATGAATGTGAGCTTTGAAATTTGGTCCAGTTTTGAAATTAGGTCAAACTTTAAAATTAAGGGAGTTTTGAAACCATGAATGTGAGCTTTGAAATTTGGTCCAGCTTTGAAAGCTGCCAGTGAATCAATTTCGCACCGAAGGCACCCGCGAAATTGTTTTACGCTAATTTGTTGTTCCGCGCCGAATGCTCCCGCTAAAATTTTTTGTTGTTTCGCGCCAAATTTGTTGTTCTACGTGAATTTGTTGTTCCGTGCCGAAGGTGCCCGCATCGAATTTTTTGTTCCGCGCCTAAGGCGCACGTGCCCCTAAATATTTTTACGCTAATTTGTTGTTCTTTTAAATTTTAATAATTTTTTGGGAGCAAAGATTTCGTGGGAGAAAACCTTAAATGATTTTTAACACTAATTTGTTGTTCTGCGCCGAAGGCGTCCGTACCGAATTCGCTGTTTTACGCTAATTTGTTGTTCCGTGCCGAAGTCGCCCGTGCCGAATTTGTTGTTCCGCACCGAATTTGTTGTTTCGCGTCAAAGGCGTCTGCGCCGAATTTGTTGTTCTGCGCCGAAGGCGCCCGTGCCCCTAAATATTTTTACGCTAATTTATTGTTCTTTTAAATTTTAATAATTTTTTGGGACACAAAGATTTCGCAGGGGAAATCTAAATTGAACCGTACCTATAGGCACGGGTTTTTGTTACGCTAATTTGTTGTTCCGCGCCGAAGGCACCTGCATCGAATTTGTTGTTCTGTGCCGAAGGCGCCGGTGTCGAATTTGTTGTTTCATGTCGAATGCGCCTATGCTGAATTTGTTGTTCCGTGCCGAAGGCATCCACGTCGAATGCGTCTGTGTCCCTAAATATTTTTACGCTAATTTGTTGTTCTTTTAAATTTTAATAATTATTTGGGGAACAACGATTTCACGGGAGAATCTTAAATGAATCGTACCCACGAGCACGGGTTCTTTACGCCAATTTGTTGTTCCGCGCCAAAGGCACCCGCGTCGAATTTGTTGTTCCGTGTCAAAAGCGTCCGCATCGAATTTGTTATTCCACGTCGAAGGCGCCCGCACCGAAGGCGCCCATGCCGCTAATATTTTTACGCTAATTTGTTATTCTTTTAAATTTTAATAATTTTTTGGGTAACAAAGATTTCGCTGGGGAAAATCTTAAATGAACTGTCCCCGCGGGCACGGGTTATGACTAGTCTATATTACATTTGACAACTGTTTTTGAATCCTAGTACTGATTAGGACAAGTTGACTAGGACAAACATGTTGATAGAAGGATGGTTAAGATTTAATCTTGGAAAATCAACGGTTGAGATGAGAGTTTGTGAAAAAATTGGGATAGAAAACTTTTGTGTTTTGGGGGGAACTTTTTGGAGAAATAAATCTTCATTTAATTTTGTGAAATTCGATATCTTTGAATTTAAGAGGTCTTGGAAGTTGAACAGCCATGTATTTATGTAATTTAATTTACAATATTTATAAAAAATTAAGGAAAATTTATATTATTAATGAATTATATGTTGCCTATTCAAATCATCCTTATTTAGGCACCTAGGCGTCCACGCCGAAGGCACCGCACCGAATGCCAAATATTTTACGCTAATTTGGTGTTCCGCGTCGAAATCCCCCATGCCGAATTGGTTGTTCTACGCTAATTTGTTGTTCCACGTCGAATTTGTTATTCCATGTCGAAGGCGCCAGCGCCAAATTTGTTGTTTCGCACTGAAGGCACCCGTGCCGCTAAATATTTTTACGCGAATTTATTGTTCTTTTAAATTTTGGCTGTGGAAATAATTTCTTGGGGAACAAAGATTTCGCGAGGGAAAATCTTAAGTGAACCATGCCCGCGTGCACGGGTTATGACTAGTCCATATATTAAAATAGGGAATAACCATTTTGCCATTGTCCTCATGGGGATAAAGTATGAGCCCCATCTTTGTCCCATGTGGACAAAGATGTACCATGTGGCATGCCACATGGGTTTCCCCAACAAAACAAGCACTATCTTCCACTTATTTACATGTGTGCCACTCCTTTTAATAAAACCCAAAAAACACCCCAATATCCCCTTATTTACATGTGTGCCATTCCCTTTAATAAAACCCAAAAAACACCCACCAAACCATTAAATTACATTTTTACCCCTACACAATTTTCACACACACCCCCACTCTTTTTCTCTTTTTGGCCCCTTGCTTCCCCCCAATTTTTTTTCCAACCTCCGTGCACTATGTGCACGGGTATTTTCTAGTATATTTACATATGATGCATGGAAGATGCAAGATACATGATGTGATGCAAGTACTTTTAGGTTTTTTATTTTTTGAATGCATAAGAGATAGAAGATGTGATGCATGAAAAGAAATGGAAAAGAAAGGAAAAAGAGTAAAAATATACACACATTGATAAAATGTGGAAATGAAGGTGGAAAAATAATAATAAAAGAAACAAAAACAAAAGCATGGAATGCTCTTCCCCAAGCTAGAAGTGAGCATTGTCTTCAATGCGATATGCTCGATAAGGTGAGGAGGAAAAATGTTAGGGGGGAAGAGATAGAGTCTGGTCTCCCTCAAGCTAGGTGCAAAGTGTGCCAGGAATATGATGGTGAAGTGATAATGAGGGCCATGTGTATGTGGGGGAGAGTGAGTGCAGTGATCAGGAGGTGCTGCCATCAGGGGGTGGAGGTGGCGGTGAGGTGGGTGGTGGGATATGTGGGAGTGGTCGGGGACGGGTGTGGGTAGAAGCCAACCTGAACGAGCTTATCATAAATGTCGTAGACCATGGAGTGAATGATGTGGTATATGGATCTCAACTCCCGAACACCCTCCTCTATAGCATGGAGACACTCCTCTGTAGTATGTGGTGGTGGTGGTGGTGGTGGTAGGTGTGTAAAGGTGCCAGAATCGTCAACCTGCTTGTTGGTATCCTCTGTGAAAGGTGGAGGTTATACACTGGGATCCTCAATGCCCTCAGGTGAGGAGGTGGAACGTGCATTGGAGATAGAGGGATCAGTAAGAATGGGCTGAGGCTGAGACTCAGGCTGTGCAGGAGGAGGAAAGGTAGGATCATGGTCAAATGCCCATTGTGGTCATAGCCAAAAACTTGTTGAGATTTTTATATATTTGTAAACAACAAGCACACGGCTGTCGTCGTCGCTCTATACACCCATCCGTAGTGAGGTTACGTAATCGAATACTAGTTTGACGTGCGTTTATATTTCATATATTCACGCACGTCTTCTTTTGTGTTTTTCCGCTATTTTCCACCGTCTTGTATCCGTTTTCTCGTGTTTTCTTGTTTTCTTTCACTTTTCCGTGTTTTTGTATGTTTGCAGGAGTTTGCTGGCGTAGGGGACATAAAACGACGATATCATGAGTCCTCGGAGCAACGGGAGGAGTCATGTAACGGCCACTTTCTGATCGTACCTAGTTTGTGCACGTGTTTTTGACCGTGCACATATTTATTTTAGATCTTGTCTGTATCCAGCCCTTTAGTATGATATGCCGTTGTGAACGTCTCTGAGAGTATTAAATTGTGGCACTAGTTTGGAACGTCATTTCACGGGTCGTTCTCCCACGATTTGACCATGTTTGACGAGACGTCGCGATTTTCACTTTTGTCACGAGGCCTTTCTATTTTTAATTTCATTTCTCGTCATCGAAACTATGATCTGTCTTCTCCGTCTTCTTTCTCTCGTCGTCCCGGTCACCCCAGTATTTATTTCACAATTTTCGGGCTTCGTTTGACCTATTTTCACTTTGTGCCCAACTTAAATATTATTTTAACCCTGAGTTCACACAGTGTTTTGTCCCCAATAATTATTAATACTCATATTAAGCCCAGTTGACTCAGCCATTTCTTGTTTTGGACCGCACACAAACCCACACCTGGTAGGAGAGAGAGAGAAGTAGAGATTGGGCCTTTTAATAGTGTTATATCAAATTTTTACCAATAAACCCAACTGTTTGGGCTCACATGCTGTAAACTTTAAACCCTTAGCCCAATTTTATAATAACCCTAGGTCCTAGCCCTTTAACGTGTTGAAGCAACCCACACCCTAGTCCTATTATATAACCTACCCCTACTATATTATAACCCTAGGGCTGTGCACCTCTCCTTTGCGCCGCCACATCTTCTTCTTTGACTTACCCCCTTCGACATTTGCTCATCCCGCCGGCGACCCAACCTCTCCCTCTGGCCTCTTCCAGCACATCCCCGACCTGCCCCCGCGTCGTTAGCGGCCTGTCACCATCGGTGGACGCCGGCGTGCTCCACCGGATACCGCCCAGGCACTGCCATGGCCACCACGCACACAGCAATGCCGCCTGGAGCAGTCGCGGCCTCCCACGCGTCGCCCCGACACAGTGCAGCGTCGTCGACGCTGTACACTTACCGCCGGAGTCCCCAGCCGCGCAGTGACCCTCGCCCTCCACCCACAGCTCCCGATCTCTTCATCACGGCAACCTCGCCCTCCACACTACAGCTCTCCGACCTGCAGTGACCACCCCAAGCAACATCTCCTCGCATTCTTCCCCATTCACCAATCCATCTTCACCATCTTCCCGTCGGGACACCGTCTCTTGCCACCATAGTATGCTCGCCCAAGCCGCTCCGCCATCCGGTGCTGTCATCAACGTCGGGAGCACACGTATGCGACTTTCACAAGAGAGGTACACCTGATCTTTAATGATGTTACTAACATATGGTAGGGTTGCTAGTTGTTTCAGTAGTTTATGTGTTAAAAATTGTGTTCTCCTTCTTGTGAACAGAACCCTGTGACACCTAGGTTAATATTAATAATTTGGGTATGGAACTTTCGTAAGTTTACTTATACAACCTATCATATAATCTACAGTTAGTATTACAAGTGGGTAGTCAGCGAATGTGTGCGAAATTGCGTTATCGTTTAAATAGTTGACACGTTAGCTTTTTACTGTATATCCGATGACGCAGATATAATACGTCTTCTTCGCAACCCGTTGCCTTCCCCGAGCCGATGTCATGCCTTACACGCCGCCGGAATCCAACCCCTGACGTCGCTACCTGTCACGACCCGCTTCCCTAAAATGGAGGCGAGACGTGAAAAGGTCCGCACGAGAGTGGAGCTGTGAAGCCCCAAACCCGATAAGCGTCAATAAAACATAAGCAGGTCCCTGTAACCACAAACGAAACAACAATAATAACACAAGGAGAGACAGAAATAAAATCTCATATCTAATAATTTGTCCAACATGAAAATTAAGTTCAACATCCAGAAAAGCCACCAGGCTAAAAGAAAGAGTCTAAAGGCCCCGAACAAGGCCAACAAAAGCAACAACGTAACAAAGTATAGGTGCTACGCACCGACAACAAAACAGCAGTCTAAAACAAGGGAAAGCTCAACGAAGACACTAGGACTGGTCCCCAGTGTCCACGTACTCCCCGTCAAACACAAGCTCGGGCTCGGCGTCAGCAAACACCTCGTCCTTCACAATGTACTCAGGCTCAGGATCTAACATGTGTCACCCAAAAGAGTAAAGGGGCACATGTCAGCAAGTCTAAAAGACTTGGGCAAGGAAACTAAAAAGGAAGACAACTAGCAACCTAGCAGTTATAGTATGCATGACATGGCAGTTATAACATGAGTGCACAAGCAAGACATGGTGAAACAATAAGTACAAGAGAACAATTATCGGGACAAGTCAAGAGTAGCCAAGCTACTAACAAACTCAATCATTTCTCTAGTCACGTTTAAAGTTGTCTGTAGATGTTTACGCCTTACAGCTGAATAGTTTGGCATTCACGCTGATTGGCCGCTTAACACTACCCCAGAACCCAGAGTTTACGCCTTACCACTGCAATTGCTGATCGGATAGACTCCCAGTTGATTGGCCGCTTAACTCTTACCCCCAATACCCACTTGTAAACGAGCCAGGGTCCCTGCACACGAGCTCAGTAAATGAGCCAGGGTTGCCCCGCACAGGAGCTCGCATTCTAGTTCACGACTCATAAGCATTTGGTGTAGGGGTGCACCTAGCCGGAAACAAGTAGTTCGGGCATTGGCTATCAACCAACACATGGCCCGCTTCTGGAACACGAGCCAAGAAACTCAAGTATTGTAGCGAAGCTACGCAATCACGGAAACACTTAAAGAATGCAATGACATGACAATTAATTTGCGTACCGTTAATGGAAATTAAACATGTCATGGTAATTGTGCAACATGATAAATGTCGGATCTAGCTTCGTTGTCAAGCTAGTTCCTAAATTTGCGCCTAGGCGAGTATCCTTTCGTCGCCTAGTCTCTTTTACGCCTACAACAAGCAAATGGCCTAAAACATGGCCTAAACCCTAAGTGGCAAGTTTCACTTGCCTAGCACCGAGGATGACGATCAACGAGGGTTCGTCCCACGGACGCTAATCTACGGGGAAGTCGCTGATATGGAGAAACAATCATCAAAACAACATTCATTTCATTAGGGTTTCACAAAAACACAACGGGTCATGAAAACATTAAGAGGTCGATTATTACCGGATAGGAAACGGAAGAATGATGCCGAGCAACCACGGCGACGGAAGAAACGCTCCAGGGAACCTAGGGTTCAGATCTGGAAATGGATGGAGAAGTTTGGAGAAATGGGGTTTTGGGGGATTTGGGGGATTTGATGAAGGTTTGAGGAAGATAAGAGGTAGAATGTGTTAAGGGAGGGTTTGGATGATGGAGGATGAGCTTGGGATGAAGGATTAATGGGTTGAGGAAGATTGGGGCTCAATAGAGGAGAAATTAGGGTTTTAGGTCATGAGGAAGAAGAAGAAAACATTTGGAGGGGTATTTATAGAGTTTGGTGGCGGCTAGGGCAAAACTAGGGTTTCATGTACTGTTTAGTCGGTCAAAGAACAACCACTGACCGACTAGTTTGGGAACTAGTCGGTCGGTTGACCAACGCAGACCGACTAAGTGTAAACAGTAACCCAGACGAAAATTAGGATTTATATTTAGTCGGTCAAAGAACAATTACTGACCGACTAGTTTGACATCTAGTCGGTCGATGAACGTTCTTAGACCGACTAAGAGTAAACAGTACTCGACTGTACAGAAGAACTAAGAATTAGTCGGTCTGAGTACAAAACTTAACCGACTAGTTTAAAAACTAGTCGGTCGAAAGATGAACTTAGACCGACTAATAAGGAACAGTAACTGGTACCAAAAATATTTAACGAGTTAGTCGGTTAAAGAAGCATTGCCGACCGACAAGTTTGCAACCTAGTCGGTCAACCAACGTTCTTAGACCGACTAACGATAAACAGTAACTCCTGAGAAATTTAGAAAGCCAACTAGTCGGTTCAAGAAGGTTTTCCGACCGACTGGATCGTCATCAGTCGGTCGGTGCCCCTTCTTACACCGGCTAATGAGCACCAAAAGTTCCGAAATGGAGCGCGAAGCTCTGAGATCGATTCCTAAGACTCCTATGTTTGATCTAACAATAAGATATGACTGATATGAAGCCCGTCATGAATGACTTACTCCAAAATCGACGATTCTAAGGAAGAAGCTAGAAAATACGACGAAACGATCGAAAATGAAAGCTACGGAGAAGGAAATCACATATAAGGAGGAAATCCACCAAAACATATAATATATTATAATTAATCCAGATACACGAAAACCAGTCGTTACATCCTCCCCAACTTAAGAAAAATTCCGTCCTCGGAATTTCCCAACACTCACGTGTCCGGGAACAAAAGTGGGAAACGCTCTCGCATCTCATCCTCATTCTCCCAAGTAGACTCTCCAGGCGAGCCGTGTCGCCACATCACCCTCACAAGATTGACAACCTTGTTCCGAAGTGACTTCTGACGCCTGTCCAGAATCTGCACTAGCTGCTGGTCATACGTCATATCAGGGCAAACGGTAATCTCTGGGAAATCCACAGCATGAGATGGATCGCTAATGTATCGACGAAGCTGCGACACATGGAAAACATTGTGAACTTCCTCCAAAGATGGCAGCATGGCTAAGCGATAAGCTACATCGCCAACTTTCTCCAGAATGTCAAACGGTCCAATGTATCGTGTGCTCAACTTCCCTCGCTTCCCAAAGAGAATCACTCCTCGATTCGGGGAAATCCTCAGAAACACATGGTCTCCCGGCTGAAACTCCAAAGGACGACGTTTAGCATCCGCCCAATGCTTAAAACAGTCTTGAGCAATCCTCAACCTCTCCCGAATGCTCCTGACAATATCCACGGCCTCCACAATCATCTCAGGTCCCAACAGCTCACGATCACCAACTTCATCCCTACTCAAAGGCGATCGACATTTTCTGCCATAAAGAGCGGCGAAAGGCGCCATGCCAATACTCGCCTGGAAGCTGTTGTTGTAAGAAAACTCCACCAGATGTAGATGGTCCTCCCACGAACCCTTGAAATCCAACATGCACGCCCTCAGCATGTCCTCCAAGATCTGAATCATCCTCTCGGACTGGCCATCCGTCTGCGGATGGTACGCCGTGCTGAAACTCAGACGCCCAAACTCTTCTGCAAACTCTGCCAGAACTGAGATGTGAACCTCGTGTATCTGTCCGACACGATACTCACGGGGACTCCGTGAAGTCATGCGACCTCCTCCATATATCTCCTTGCTAGCGCCTCAGTGGACTGTCCCACTCGGAACAGAATAAAGTGCGCAGATTTGGTCAATTGATCTACGATCACCCAAATCACGTCATTCTGCTTCGGACTCCGAGGTAGTCCAGTCACGAAATCCATAGTGATGCGTTGCCATTTCCACTCCGGAATCGGAAGCGGTTGTAGCAACCCGGCCGTACGCTGATGCTCCGCCTTTACTTGCTGACAAACCAAGCACTTGGCTACACTCCGAGCCACACTCCTCTTCATGCCATGCCACCAATAGTTCAGACGAAGATCCTGGTACATCTTGGTCCCACCAGGATGCACAGAATACGGCGAACTGTGTGCCTCCACCATCAACTCCTCTCTAATATCTCCCGCTGGCACACACAACCTGGCTCCAAACCTCAGCGAGCCATCCTCATGAATCAAAAAGTCAGTCTGCAGACCGGCTTCTACCTGCTCCCGAATCTTCACCAGCTTCGGATCCTCAGCCTGGCCAGCCTTGATCTGATCCACAATCGCCGACTGTATCTGCATACACATCAACGGAGAAACCTCCCCAGGAAGAACAATCTCCACACCAGACTCGCAAAAATCCTGCTGCAATCTCCACTGCGAAGTCAAAATCATCACCGCTGGAAGCCTACTCAGTGCATCAGGAACCACATTCACCTTGCCAGGGTGATACTGCAAATCAATCTCATAATCCGCCATGAGATCCAACCATCGACGCTGTCGCATGTTGAGCTCCTTCTGAGTAAAAATATACTTCAAGCTTTTGTGATCGGTGAAAATTTTCACTTTCTCACTCAGCAGGAGGTGCCTCCAAATCTTAAGAGCAAACACAATGGCAGCCAACTCCAAATCATGCGTCGGGTAATTCTTCTCATGAACCTTGAGCTGACGAGACGCATACGCCACAACATGCCCGTGCTGATGCAACACACAACCAAGACCCTTGCCAGAAGCATCGCAAAAGATCTCAAATCCACCGCTGCGATCAGGCACAACAAGAATAGGGGCAGTCATCAATCTCTCCCTCAGAACACCAAAAGCACTCTCACAATCACCCGACCAAACAAAAGGTACATCCTTCCGTGTCAACCTGGTCATCGGCTCAGCAATACGGGAAAAGTCCTTAATGAAACGCCGATAGTGACCAGCAAGCCCAAGGAAACTCCGAATCTCAGACGCAGACGACGGAACAGGCCACTCTCTGATGGCCCTAATCTTCTCGGGATCCACTGAAATACCATCTTCAGTCACCACATGCCCCAGAAAAGCAACTCTATCCAGCCAAAACTCGCACTTCGAAAATTTAGCATACAACCGATGCTTCCTCAAAATCTCCAATACCGTCCTCAAGTGCGATGCATGCTCCTCCTCTGACTTCGAATAGATCAGAATGTCATCAATAAAGATAACGACAAACTTATCCAAAAAGTCGTAGAAAATCAGGTTCATCAGATTCATGAAAACCGCGGGTGCATTGGTTACACCGAAAGGCATAACCACAAACTCGTAGTGTCCATATTTTGTCATGAACGCTGTCTTCGGAACATCTCCCTTCTTCACCTTCAGCTGATGGTAACCACTCCTCAAATCCAATTTAGAAAACACCCTCGAACCTCCAAGCTGATCAAAAATATCATCGATGCGAGGCAACGTGTATTTATTCTTGATGGTCACTGCATTCAACTCCCGATAGTCCACGCACATGCAACGCGAACCATCCTTCTTCTTCACCAGCAGCACCGGTGCTCCCCACGGAGACACACTAGGGTTGATATAACCCTTCTGCAAAAGCTCATCCAGCTGCTTTCGCAACTCCTCCAACTCAGCGGGTGCCATACGATACGGCGCCTTCGAAATCGGCTGCGCTCCCGGAACAAGATCAATAGAAAATTCTAGAGCTCGATCAGGTGGCAAACCAGACATCTCCTCGGGGAAGACGTCATCGAAATCTCACACAACCGATGGCCTCTCCAACTCCATCTGCATAGCCACAACCTCCACCGGCCTGGCCCGAAACCTGACAGGACCAAGCGAGCTGCTACCACGGCTGAACTCAAATACTGGATGCCCGGGAATCTCGAACACCACCTTCTTCATCTGACAGTCGATCGTAGCATAAAAGCTCGCAAGCCAATCCATCCCAAGGACTACATCATAGTTGATGATGTCGTGGACAATGAAATCAGCGTAAAGCTCATGTCCACGGACACCAACGAGCAAGAATTGCAACCAAGATGCACCGAGACCACGCCATTCCCTGTAACGATATTCCAACTCTTGGGAAGAGGGGACGTCGACAAGGAATGCTTCTCCACGAAGCTCCGAGAAATAATGCACATCGATGCACCAAAGTCAAAGAGGACTCGTGCAGGAAATGTGCACACCAAAACCACACCTAACAAGCAATTAACAATCAAACCCTATTCTAGCAAACAATCATGTTCAAGCAAACAACACAATCTAACAATCAAAACCAGCTAGGAAAGTAACATCTAGATTGAGGATTACCTGCGATAACCTCATCCACAGCCTCGCTCTCCACAGCGGTCATCAGAAAAGCATGCCTCCTCGGTGGAATATCCTGCTGAAAAGGCTGCCTCTGTGGAACAAGAGCTGCTCCACGTCCAGCAGGAACAGACGCTCGCTGCTGCAACGGCTGTGCTGCAACAGGTGCCCTCCGCAGCTGATTCGCATGCCGACAATCCTTCGTGACATGAGAAGCATCACCACAAACCAAACACTGGCCCAGAAACTTCCTACACTGATCCTTGATGTGGCCAGGCTTGCCGCAGAAATGGCAAGTCTTCTGAATAGGCCCTCCTGGCCTCTTAAACTGAGCTGGCTGGTTAGGCTTGAAACCAGGCCTAACCACCGCCCTGGCCTGCTCCATAGGCCTCTTCCCAGCAACGGAAACATGTCCTCTCCTCTGACTCAGGTTCAGCTCCTGCCTCCTCGCAGCGACCAGAACCTTCTGATAAGAGTCTAGATCAGAGGAAGACACAAAACTCTGGAGCTCCAAAGCAAGTCCATGCAGGAACCTCTGAGCCCTCTCATCAACATCCTGCACCATCTTCGGTGTGAACCGACTAAGCCTAGTGAACTCTTGGTGTTACTGGTCCACCGTCAAGCTCCCTTGCTTCAGGTCAATAAAGCGCTACAGCATCTCCTTCCTAGTAGCCTTCAGAAAGAACTCCTCATCAAACCTGGACTTAAAGGTAGTCCAAGCTATCGGCTCCACCAACATCTTCTCTTCTGCATCCCACCAGTTCCGAGCATTATCCTTGAGTTGCCTCTTCGCCAAATCAACCCATCCAGCCGGGGTGATCTTGGCCATCTTCAAGTTATCCTTAATGTTCTGAATCCACTCATCGACAGCCAGAGGACCCTCAGACCCATCAAAATATGCGGGACCCAGCTCCCGAATTTGCTTCGCTCCCGGCTCGGAGCGAGGGGCATCTGGAAGTGCCCGGGCAGCTCGAGCAAGTGGAGCATTCTGGACTTGCAGGAGCACGCCCTACTGCACCTGCATCATCTGGAGCATCATCCGCATAATCTCTCCATTGGTGGGTTCCCGCTCAGGCTCCTCATCATGAGGGGGCGCACCACTACCTCCACCACAGGTGAATCGCCTTCCTGCCATCTAGTGACACAGAAAACGAAGCAGATTAGACTCATAGCTTATGACTCGGACGTCGAACTTAGTTTATTGGACGTTCTAATATTATTATCATCATTCCGATAATCGTAGTTACAGAAGAGGACCTGCATGGGCCACCAACAAAACCTGTCACGACCCGCTTCCCTAAAATTCATGGTGTTCAAAAAGCCCGGGGGCATGCCGGCCCGCCGGCCCGGCCCGGCCCGGGCCCGGTGGCCCGTACCCGGGCCGGGCTCTGGCCCGGGCCCGGCCCCCGGACCGGGCTGGGCTGGGGTACCCAGCCCATGGGCCGGGCCGGCCCGGCCTGGCCCGGGTTTTTTTTTAATTTTGCCTTTAAAAGGCTTTAAAAGGGGGTTGGGGTGCCGGGCCGGCCCGGCCCGGCCCGGCTGGGCCCGGGCCGCCGGGCCGGGCTGGGCCGGGTTTCTCCCCGGCCGGGCCCGGGCCGGGCCGGGTTTCTCCCCGGCCGGGCCCGGCCGGGCCAATTCAACACCTTGACCTAAAATGGAGGCGAGACGTGAAAAGGTCCGCACGAGAGTGAAGCTGTGAAGCCCCAAACCCGATAAGCATCAATAAAACATAAGCAGGTCCCTGTAACCACAAACGGAACAACAATAATAACACAAGGAGAGACAGAAATAAAATCTCATATCTCATAATTTATCCAACATGAAAATTAAGTTCAACATCTAGAAAAGCCACCAGGCTAAAAGAAAGAATCTAAAGGCCCCGAACAAGGCCAACAAAAACAACAACGTAACAAAGTATAGGTGCTACGCACCGACAACAAAACAGCAGTCTAAAAAAAGGGAAAGCTCAACGAAGACACTAGGACTGGTCCCCAGTGTCCACGTACTCCCCGTCAAACACAAGCTCGGGCTCGGCGTCAGCAAACACCTCGTCCTCCACAATGTACTCAGGCTCAGGATATAACATGTGTCACCCAAAAGAGTAAAGGGGCACATGTCAGCAAGTCTAAAAGATTTGGGCAAGGAAACTAAAAAGGAAGGCAACTAGCAACCTAGCAGTTATAGTATGCATGACATGGCAGTTATAACATGAGTGCACAAGCAAGACATGGTGAAACAATAAATACAAGAGAACAATTATCGAGACAAGTCAAGAGTAGCCAAGCTACTAACAAACTCAATCATTTCACTAGTCACGTTTCAAGTTGTTTGTAGATGTTTACGCCTTACAGCTGAATGGTTTGTCATTCACGCTGATTGGCCGCTTAACACTACCCCAGAACCCAGAGTTTACGCCTTACCACTGCAGTTGCTGATCGGGCAGACTCCCAGTTGATTGGCCGCTTAACTCTTACCCCCAATACCCACATGTAAACGAGCCAGGGTCCCTGCACACGAGCTCAGTAAATGAGCCAGGGTTGCCCCGCACAGGAGCTCGCATTCTAGTTCACTACTCATAAACATTTGGTGTAGGGGTGCACCTAGCCGGAAACAAGTAGTTCGGGCATTTGCTATCAACCAACACATGGCCCGCTTCTGGAACACGAGCCAGGAAACTCAAGTATTATAGCGAAGCTACGCAATCACGGAAACACTTAAAGAATGCAATGACATGACAATTAATTTGCGTACCGTTAATGGAAATTAAACATGTCATGGTAATTGTGCAACATGATAAATGTCGGATCTAGCTTCGTTGTCAAGCTAGTTCCTAAATTTGTGCCTAGGCGAGTATCCTTTCGTCACCTAGTCTCTTTTACGCCTACAACAAGCAAATGGCCTAAAACATGGCCTAAACCCTAAGTGGCAAGTTTTACTTGCCTAGCACCGAGGATGACGATCAACGAGGGTTCGTCCCACGGACGCTAATCTACGGGGAAGTCGCTGATATGGAGAAACAATCATCAAAACAACATTCATTTCATTAGAGTTTCACAAAAACACAACGGGTCATGAAAACAATAAGAGGTCGATTATTACCGTATAGGAAACGGAAGAATGATGCTGAGCAACCACGGCGACGGAAGAAACACTCTGGGGAACCTAGGGTTCAGATCTGGAAATGGATGGTGAAGTTTGGAGAAATGGGGTTTTGGGGGATTTGGGGGATTTGATGAAGGTTTGAGGAAGATGAGAGGTAGAATGTGTTAAGGGAGGGTTTGGATGATGGAGGATGAGCTTGGGATGAAGGATTAATGGTTTGAGGAAGATGGGGGCTCAATGGGGAAGAAATTAGGGTTTTAGGTCATGAGGAAGAAGAAGAAAACGTTTGGAGGGGTATTTATAGAGTTTGGTGGCGGCTAGGGCAAAACTAGGGTTTCCTGTACTGTTTAGTCGGTCAAAGAACAACCACTGACCGACTAGTATGGGAACTAGTCGGTCGGTTGACCAACGCAGACCGACTAAGTGTAAACAGTAACCCAGACGAAAATTAGGATTTATATTTAGTCAGTCAAAGAACAATTACTGACCGACTAGTTTGACATCTAGTCGGTCGATGAACGTTCTTAGACCGACTAAGAGTAAACAGTACTCGACTGTACAGAAGAACTAAGAATTAGTCGGTCTGAATACAAAACTTAACCGACTAGTTTAAAAACTAGTCGGTCGAAAGATGAACTTAGACCGACTAATAAGGAACAGTAACTGGTACCAAAAATAGTTAACGAGTTAGTCAGTTAAAGAAGCATTACCGACCGACTAGTTTGCAACCTAGTCGGTCAACCAACGTTCTTAGACCGACTAACCATAAACAGTAACTCCTGAGAAATTTAGAAAGCCAACTAGTCGGTTCAAGAAGGTTTTCTGACCGACTGGATCGTCATCTAGTCGGTCGGTGCCCCTTCTTACACCGGCTAATGAGCACCAAAAGTTCCGAAATGGAGCGCGAAGCTCTGAGATCGATTCCTAAGACTCCTAGATTTGATCTAACAATAAGATATGACTGATATGAAGCCCGTCACGAATGACTTACTCCAAAATCGACGATTCTAAGGAAGAAGCTAGAAAATACGACGAAACGATCGAAAATGAAAGCTACGGAGAAGGAAACCACATATAAGGAGAAAATCCACCAAAACATATAATATAATATAATAAATCCATATACACGAAAACCCGTCGTTACACTACCCGACGTCAGAATAGCTCTCGCGTCGTGTTGAATTAAGATCTGCCCCGTAGGAATCACCACTTGCCTGCTAATAAACTAAAATTGGTAATTTCTGATGGTTGCGTTTCACTAATCAAGATTAATAAATTAGGATGTAGGCTGGACTGTGAACTGAACACATAGGTAGGTTGGACTCTGATTGATCGTGACTTCAGGTTGGTCGTTCAGGCAAGTGGAACTTGCCAACCTTTGCTCTAGGCCATGTTTTTAGGCCACTTCCTTTCTTTTAGCGTAAAAGAGACTAGACAGTGAAATGATAGATGTCTAGACGCAACTTTAAGATCTAGCTTGACAACGAAGCTAGATCTGTCACCCTGCCATGTCATTCATGCATTGTTATCTGTCACGTCTAAATTCCTTATCTGTACGTACTTTTAACTGCCATGCATTGCATCTTACATGTCATCCAAGTTGATTGTTGCATTTGTAGCACACGCTACACTACTTGTACTTCCTTGTCCGGCTTGGTGCACCCCTACGCCATCATGAATAATACTTCCTGGACTCGTGATCCAGAAGCAGGCCTCATGTGTTGGTCAAAAACCAATGCCCGATTTCCTTGTTGAGGCTAGGTGCACCCCTATGCCGTATTGAAATACACTTCCTGGCTCGTGATCCAGAAGCGAGCATACGTGTTCGGGGGTAAGGCCCTGGCTCGATACACGTGGAGGGGTAGGGATAAGCGATCACTTGAGCCAGGAGTTGGCCACGCAGCCACTCTAGCCAAAAGGCGTAATCTCTGTGCACGACGTGCTTACTAGACTTGTACTTGTCCTTGTGAATGTTTCTTGTAACACTTGATATCCATGCCATGATTTAAATGCCATGCTCGTATCTTACTTTACCTGTTGCACTCATACTTTAACTGCCATGTCATTATATCATGATAGAACTGCTAGGTTGTTTTACTTCCACTTTCAGTTTCCTTGCACAAGTCTCTTATAGACTTGCTGACATGTGCCCCTTGCTCTTTTGGGTGCCACATGTTAGACCCTGAGCCAGAGACCGTTGCTGAGTATGTGGTTGTTACTGACACTGTGCCTGAGTCCATGTCCGCCCAGGAGGAGTTTTGCGGTCACCGGTGACCATTTTTAGTGACCACGCTGAGTTCTCCTTTTGTTTTAGGATTTCTGTTAGTTGTCGGTGCGTGGCACCTTTACTTTGTAAGTTGTACTTTTATTGGCCATGTTTGGGCCTTTAGACTCTTTTTCTTTTCAGCCTGGTGGCTTTTTCTGCGATGTTGAAATTTATTATTATGGATATTCTGAGATTTCTCTTTTGTCTCATTTCCTTATTATTATCTTTGTTTCGTTTCGCGTTGCAAGGACCTGCAGTTTAAAGTTGATTGATGCTTATCGGACTTGCAGCTTTGTAGCTTCAAGTCTGAGCGGACCTACTCACGTCTCGCCTCCATATTTTTGGGTAGCGGGGCGTGACAAGTCACGCGTGATCCAGGGGGTCAATGGATGAAGATCGCCATCTTTCAGCCCCTCACCTAATCGGTTGGATAGGCCAACCGATCGGGTGATGCACGCGTGCACGACACGGTCGAAGCAACGAAAGTGTCAACCGACCGGGTTACGATCGGTTCAACCTGACTGTTCTCTCTGGAAATTGGAGCTGAAACTCAACCGATCGGGTGATCTTCACCCGATCGGTTCATCTGTAGCCGTTTCCCCGAAGACGATGACCCGGAGAGCTCACCCGACCGTCAGTAAACCGTGCCAAAACGTCCGAAGTTACTGTCTTTTGGGCAACAATTCCAACCGATCGGTTGATTTATCAACTGATCGATTCACCCGATGAGCTCAAGATCCAAACGACGAGCAACTTCCATCAACCGGCCGTGTCGCCTGACCGGGTGAAGTCTTAAAGATAGCTGCCGAAGTTCGCAGCAGGTCACCCGATCGGGTGATTCTTCACCCGATCGGGTGATGTCGTTTTCTATAAATAGAGACCCTAGGTTTCCAGAAAACGGGGAGTTGTTAATTTTTACTGTTTTTTCTCTCTTGTGACGGCTGTAATTTTTTGGTTATCTGTAAGTCTTCTGATCTTTACCAAACTTTGATATTATCTTAATTGCATTACTGCTACCATATTTCTATTGCCCGATTATGTTTTTAACGGTCGATTTCCATTTAGATTGCTTATAGTAAATATGTGTGAGTAGTTCCCTAATCGGGGATTTTGGTGGAAACCCCTTCGTGGGTTCTCCCCGATGCATCCATAGGACTAGGAAATCGATAGGCATTAGAAATCTATCGATTACGCGGGGTGTTTCATTGTCATCGGCGGGAAAAAGACCGCCTTTAACCGTTGAGCCAAGGGGGAATAAACTTGGCGGTTGACTCACTAGCCATAGCTCACGCCCTTAGCGTAGACGTCGAGTTCTAGCACGTGGAAGCGGCAGGATGAGATGTTGGGAGTTGTCGTTGGGAGCTTAGTGCTCCCGGAGTCGGTCAGTGTTAATGGACATGGGAATGCCCACTGACCGAACCCGAGTAGTCCGGCGTATCATCCTGGGCACCGACCGGAATATCGGGCCCATGGGACGCCGGTATCACTCTTAGAGGCAACGTCTCACCATTAGACCCTAATTCCGATCGTTATCCTACCCGTAGGCCATATTGGCGAGAATCGCATGATAGGGTGGAAACCGAAGTCCCGGGTTTCCCTTTATACTGTTTATCCCTCGTATTCTATTTTCTGTGACAACTCATCTACCGATTTGGGCTAGCTCGCCCATGGGGTGAATTTGGTCCTTCCTGACACAAGCACAACCACGCCTCCCTGAGTTTGACCCCCAAGCCACACTACAACACAGTGCGCTTGCGGTTATAAATATTTAAATCTCACGCCCCCAGTCATACATTGCACACTTGCATGCACACAAACCGTGGGGATGTCATAGTTCAATCCTAGATTATTGTTAGCTATGTGAGATCGATTGTACGGAATATGGAAATACAGGTATTAACACAAGATGCAATATGAAAGCATATGTAAACGAAGATAATCGCGAAGAAGAACAGTTAGAAGAGCACAGAATAAAATAAAAGATAACAAAACAATTATAAAAACGGATAAAGAAGAACAATAAATACTTATCTCATTGGTTTGCTCACAAGAGTCGTCAATTCATGCTTACAATCCAAGGAGAAAAATCATCAAAACCTAATCTAACCCTAATCTACTCCTAGAACTAAAGTAAATATCAAAATGGGGACAAAACGAAGCTAAAGGTCCTCTTTGTTGGCTGGCGATGCTCCCATGCTTTTATATCAACCTAGGAACCCTAATGGGTAAGCGAAAAACCTGCCACAAAATAGTCGTTTGGCCAAACGATGCAGTTGCATCGGTTGGAGGAAATTATGCATCCTCTGCATTGTTGTCTGACGTGGTCGTGCTACGATTCACACAACCGCATCAAATGTCGTGCATAAGAGCCTCAAAATTCCAGTCTTCATCTGCTTTGGGGGTGACATGATCGTGTGGGAGTTCATACAACCGTGTCATGTCGACTTCTTTTCCTTGGCAATTTGGCCTACGTAACCCTCCAAACGGTCGTGTGGGGGTCTTCGTTCGCCTACGGCTATGTTATCTCACATGGCCATGTGAGTCGTCTCATGATGTCCCCACGGTTTTTGTGATCATGCAAGGGTTCAATATGATAGGGGATACCGGAGTTAAATATTTATACCACAAGCGCACGGTGTTGTAGTGTGGCTTGGGGGTCGAACACAGGGAGGCGAGGTTGTGCTTGTGTCAGAAGGGATCAAATTCACCCTATGGGTGAGCTAGCCCGAATCGATAGATGGTTAGTCACGAAATGTAAATACGAGGGATAAACAATAATAAGGAAACCCAGGACTTCGATTTCCACCCTATCGTGTGTTCTCGCTTTTACGACCAGCGGATAGGACAACGATCGGAATTAGGGTTTAATGGTAAAATCTGGGAGTCCAGATGTCGAATCCACGGGAAGAAATCTGTTGCAACCATAATTCAAATCAAATAGAAATCCTACGAAAAGAAACTAACCACTTCAACAATGATGGCGATGATGGTGATGTGAACACGTGAACAATATGAACAAAGAAAATACGTGAGAATAAATATCTATAAAAAGTATGCACATGGTATGGGTTCGTTAGGATCGATGATTCGTATTAACTTGGTTGATAGGTATAACGCAATGAATTCTCCTTTTGGGAGCAATTCACCGGAAAATACCCTTTTGGGGGTTCAAACAAAAAATTCAATGAGATCGTCGCTAAAGTTATAATACGATATGAAACTCTCTTTTGGAGAGATCAAAACTACGGTATGAAACTCCCTTTTGGGGAGATCAAAACTCACCCTTTTGGGGCGATCATCAACTAAATCAATTCTTTTGGAATCTGAAAAAGTCGATTTACGAACAAAGATTACAATTTTAGCGACGTTTAACGATTTAGCACATGGAATACAACCAAACTAACACGAATAATATCCCCTAACTACTCCGTACCATGCACAAATAAGTTTTAGCTACTCATAATGCAGAAATAAACAAGTTTCATAGCCAAATACTTCAAGTTCATAGCAAAATACAATAGAAAACACCAAAATACGGGATAGAAGTTGAAGAAAATATCACCAATTCTCCTTGAAAATACTTCAAACTCTCTGGAAATAATAGAATAGGCCTCTGGAATTTTACAGAATTTTTCAGGGGGAGAATACGGCTCCTAGAGCCTCCAATACGCCCAAAATACGTCCCAATCTGCTTGAATACGCTCAAAAACCCTAATCCTTTTATAAAGAGATTGCGGGTTTATACGTTGCTAACGGGTCTAAACCCGCACCAATATCGTGCCCAAATGAATCCTAGCCGTTGATCTCGAGCGGGGCAAACGTAGACCTTTGATCAAAAGCGGGATTGGACCACAGAGCGCCGCGTGTGCTTTAAATTTCGTGCCAAGCCCGCTTCGTTTCTTCGATCCGCGCCCGCTTCGTTTGTAGCCGTTGGATGAATATCGCACGCTCCGCAGCCAGCCACGTCGCGCGAAGAAGTTCTGCTCTTCGAAATCGATTCAGAGACAATCACGGCCATTCGATAAGAAATCAACGCTCGTGATAACGACACGTCGCTCCTCCGTTCGAATTCGATTTCGCGAGGCGGGTGGATTTCTGGCCGTCCGATCGGGCGGGCTCTTGATACGATCTTGCCACGTGGACATCATTCCCGCCTTCGCAGCGCTGAGTTGGGGAAAATGCGATCCGTTGGATCTGAATCCAACGCTCCAAGCATGTCCACGTCGCCCGCCTGTGAGTCCGATGCGGGGTTGTTTATTACCGTTGGATCGTGATCCAACGGTCATGATGAGGCCTCCTCTGGAATGCTCGGAGCCGTTTGATCGCGATCTTACGGCGCCTATAAAACCACGTAGCTAACGTTATTTGATAACGTCGGGGTCGCTGGGAACCGTTGGATCGAGCGTGAACGGTCCTGATGACGCAACGTGTCATCATTTAATTGGGCAGCGACCGTATTTCCGTATTTTCTTGCGTATTTCTCCATTTAAATGGTATTCTGCATTCAAAAATTCATAGTAATTAGCACAGATCTCAGAAAAATACAAATAAATAGTCGTTAGAATCGTGAGATCGAGACCAAGCTATGAAAAATATAAAATGTGCAGAATTGCATCGTTAAATGCTGTTTTGTGCTCAAATAGTGTGTTTTCTCTAATAAATAAATGTGTATAAAATACGTATGAATTAGAGAACAAAGTAGCATCACATGAGCACAAAATAGGGCTAAATGGGGGGTTAAATATGTAATATTGAACCCGAATCACACTCCCCAACTAGCGATTTGCTAGTCTCTAGCAAAAAGAGCGATTAATACGGATGATCAATAAAACAAAAAGTTCTTTCGAATTGCTTATGGCATGGCTCAATAATACGCATTCCAACATGATCTTGACCATCAATATACACATCCATGAACAAAATAAATCACATGATATTTTCTCTAATTTAGTATGAATAAATAACACACATGCATCGTTTTGCGCAAGCGAAAGTATAACACGTCGTTATATTCTAGTCTTCTCATTTCCAAGGAATTGGCCAATCAAAATAATCACTCAAATCATGGGTATTGACGTTGCTTAGTATATTCACCATTTCTTTTCTTTTATTCGTTCCGCGTAACGCGCATCAAGCAACATTCGCAGAAAAATGTATAACTTGGATCGCTCCATCAAATGAGTGAGTTTCCGATCAATGGCTCCCAAATCAGACGATCATAGGGCATTAGGCCAAGAAGGACCCCTCGGACTGTACTACTCGAGCCAACCAAGTTATTTATTAGTGACATACAAATTCATTCATTTTTCATCATTTTTCTTTTCATTTCTTTCTTTCTTTTCTTTTTTTTTCTTGCAAGCAACTCAAAACCCATTCTTTCGAACATAAACATTAATAACCATGGCCACATTCCTCTTCAACTTGAAGACTATTCTTAAAAATCGTGTATACTTAAGCTTTTTCCATCACATTAGCATGCATGAAATAAATTCAAACTATTTCGAGATAAGAATCATGACAATTGAAAGCTTTCATGAATAGTATATTAACGGCAATTCCATGAAGGAAAAATAATCAACTCAGGCCATAAACAAATTTTAGAACTCAATTAATGCGTAATCATCCGTATTTGAGGCATATGAAAGAGTTTTAAATGATGAGATTTGGTGGTTTATTCTTCTCTTAACCTTATTTTTGAAAAAATTGAAAAAAAATCCTAAGTCTCGTACACACCCCCCAACTAAAGATGGACATTGTCCTCAATGTCGAAAGGGGTACGAGTTTATTCACGCAAGCAACCTAGAAAGCATATAAAATCTACACTACAGGAAAGAACACACCGTGATCAAATGGCGGATCCCGAATCTTTGATGGTGGAGGAAGTTGTTCAATTTTCTCCTTGCGCTCTTCGGCGATTATTCTTCCTCCAAAAACTAATTTGGACCCCAGCAACACAACTCCAAGCATCTCTATAAGCTGTTTGCCAATGTCCTGCGAGAGATTAGTTATGTCAGTCCAAATTATTTTAAAATTATTCTCAATGAAAGTATTCCAAATGTAGTCGTCAAAATAAGTGAAATAAATTAAAGCGAGTTGACGACTACTCCCTGAAAGATATGCACTACTCTCCGTACGATGCTCGATCAATGGAGAGAGGGATAAATGATTTGGGGACAAAACTGGAGGAGGGCATGGTTCTGACTCCATGGCGATAATCTCAAAACCCTTGTCCCTAGCTGTCTCCTCCTCTCGTTCATCCAAAATTGCTAGCTCGTCCTCTCTTTCGCACACACTTCCTGCCATGTGGATATTTATATTCGTGTCCTCGCTCGGTATACCTGCAATAGAAGATGAACTCGTATTAGATTCTTGAAATCGAGTTTCAAAAGCATTACCTTCTTCTAAGCAAGTGGCAATCAGATTAAGATCTTCAATAGATTTTTGAATCTGCCAGCTCCGAGCAAGGAAATTCTCCTGGAATTGAAAGGATGTGGCCTCCTGTGTTGGATATGGAAGACGTTTGTACACCCTTGTGGGGGATGTACGAGGGAATACGGACCTCGAACGTCGCGTACACGAAGTCGTGTACAAAGGGAATCTGTTCCCTTGCGAAGAGGATCTCTGGATGAGTGGGAAAGTCGCATTATATATGCATAAGTGCATGCGGCATATGGCTAATAAAGGGGGATTATCTTAAGCTTATGTTGTACCATGCATATGGTACAACTTAAGCTTATAATGTGCCATGTATCATGGTACACCTTAATTAAGTTGTTCCAAAGGAACAACTTACCCTAAAATAACTACCTTGGGGGCTATAAATAAGACCCAAGGGTAAGCCATTTCTTACACCTTTTGCATGAAATTCATGCATGCAACTTCATCATAGCGAAGCTCTGCAGAAATCCTTCCTCTCCCTCTATCCAAGTTCTTAATCTAAAGTAGAGATTTAGATTGTGGATTAGTAGCCTTACTCCGTTCGTGAGAAGACTCGATCCGTCGTGGCGAATCCGAAGGCGAAGTTCGTAGACTACCGTGCCGCATACGCAAGCGTAAGTCTAAACTTCATGTTATCGATCCTAACTATGTTTTGGACAGGATCCAACATTGGTATCAGAGCCATAAGGGTTCGCCCCGGTCAAACCGTCGCCCCGTCGAAACTATGAACGAGTCGTTGTCTTTTTCACGAATGGGTCTCCTACTATTACGGATATAGTAGGAACGCTTCGTGACGGAGAGAACGCAGCGGTTGTTCTTTTCACGTTAGGGTCTCCTATCATTACGGATATGGTAGGAACTCTCCGTAACGGGAAGAACCGACCGTTCACGTAGTATGTTATTTTTCATTTTTGGCACACGGCCATTAGGAAATAACTAATTTCTCGACGAACGGGTGCTTCATCGATGAACGGGTGCTTCATCGAGGAAGATGATGGTAGTTATTTCCATCAGGTAAGAGGAAATTTGGTGCATGTGCACCATGGCCAAATGGGCTATGAAGGCTATGCACCCCCCTCCACTTGCGGAGGGGGTTGGCTACGGCCAATAACCACTGGCGACCACCCCATCAAGGGGGAGGAGTGTGTGCGGCAACCCCATTCAAAGGGGGTGGCCGGCCATGGCCAAAGGGGCCATGGCCGGCCAATGCCAAATGGCCTTGGCCATGACCGGCCAAGGCCAGGCCGGTAATGGCCGGCCTTGGCCAAGGCCTGCCGGCCAGGCCGGCCCTGGCAGAGGCCAGGGCCGACGCCCTGGCCACTGCCAGGGCCAGGCGGCCCTGGCAGAGGCCAGGGCCGGCGCCCTGGCCTCGGCCAGGGCCTGGCCGGCCCTGGCAGTGGCCAGGGCCGGCCTGCCGGCCCTGGCAGTGGCCAGAGTGGCCAGGGGGCCGGCCTAGCGGCCGGCTGGCCTGCCCTGGCAGAGGCCAGGGCCAATGCCCTGGCCTCGGCCAGGGCCTGGCCGGCCTCGGCCAGGGCAGAGGCCCTGGCCGAGGGGGACAAGGCCCCTGGCCGGCCAGGGCAGAGGCCCTGGCCGGCCCTTGGCCAAGCCCCAGCCAGGGCAGAGGCCCTGGCCGGGAAGAAGTTGCAATTCAAAAATTGGTCGACCAATTTAGTGTTTTTGGTCGACCAATCCGACAGAAGGTCTGGGTCGATTGCAAACTTACCAAATGACCCATACGGGGTAACAAAAGGCCATGGTCAAATTCGAATGTGTCGATTAGTCCATACGGGGCTAACCACAGTGCCGACTAGTTCATACGGGACTAACGTTTTAATGAAGTTTTTTTTGGGCTCTACTCCTTGAAGACTAGCCATAGTGCTCTACTTCATGCGAGATTAGCCTAGTCATTGTGCTCTACTCTACGGAGATTAGCTAATGTACTTATGACGTTGTGCTCTACTCTACGGAGATTAGCCAATGCATTTTGATTTTTTGAAAAATACGTTTTTCAAAAACGCTTTTCCACTGCAAAGTACTATAAGAGTACTAACATTTGATAAAGTGAGGGAGAAATATTGAAAGTTACTCTAGATGGTGATTGGAAACATAGTGACCTTTCCGACTCTAGAGTAACATCTTCAATATTTTTCAAAAGTAACTTATCAAATTATGAATATCATTCCAAGTGGGAGTTGATTTTAGAACTATCCATATGGGATATTCTAAAATCATTTCAAGTGGGAATTATATTTGAAAAATACGTTTTCAAACTCGTTTTTTCGCTGCTAGTACTATAAGAGTACTATTATTTGATAAGTGATGGGGGAATATTGAAGGTTGTTCTAGATGGTGATTGGAATTTTAGAGACCTTTTCGATTCTAGAACAACATCTTCAATATTTTTCGAAAGTAACTTATCAAATATAATATAATTCCAAGTGGGATTTGAATTTTAGAACTATCCAAATGGGATATTCTATTTTTCATTTCAAGTGGGAGTTATATTTTAAGAGTTTTTATGCAATGTTTTGATCAAACCTTCGGTTTTGTGTCTTTTGCAGCATTTTAAAAGTAAAATGTCTTCCGCTTCAAAGAATATCGTCGCTGAGTTAAACAAAGGTGAAAAACTCAACGGCGATAATTACAAACTTTGGTCCATTAAGATACAATACGTTTTAGAGGAGCAAGAAGTGCTCGAAACTCTAAAGAACGTAATGATTGAACCCGAGTTGGGCACTACGGCCCAACACCGACGAGACAAGGAAGCTTTTGATGCTTGGTCTCGGAAGAACAAGATAGCGCGCATTACGTTATTAAGCAGTATGGCTGATGACATAATGCGCATCTTCCGAGAACATGACCTAGCCATGGACATATGGTCCAAGCTAGAGGAGAAGTTCGGTGGCACATCGGTGTCCAAACTTCGCTCCTTAACTATAAGGTTCGATTCATATAAGAAATGTCCAGATCATTCCATGGGGAAACATCTGCGACATATGGCGAACCTTATCTCGGAGTTAAAGGATGCAGGTCATGTGCTCACAAATGAGCAACAAATCCAAGCAGTCATACGTTCCCTACCAAATGGGTGGGATCAGATGAAGATGCATCTCACTCATAATGAGAGCATCAAGACCTTCAACGATGTTTCCAAGCACCTCGAATTAGAGGAAGAGCGGCTTGCGGCTGCCAAGCCAAGTGCAGAAGTGCACATGGTTTCTAGTTCCTCACACGGGGGAAAGAAACGTAAAGATCGTTCGAAGTCTTCTAATGAACATAATAAGCAACCTGAGTCTACCAAGGAACCCAAACATAAGGGTGGGCACAAGAAATGGCACAAGAAGAAAGACTTGAAAAGGATCAAGTGCTTCAAGTGTAACAAGCTCGGTCACTATGCTCGTTCGTGTACGAGTGGAAGTGACGAGGTAACTTGTAATACTAGTTACATATGTGTTTCTAGTTCACTATTTCTTGTGGAATCTAATCCATTTTGGGATAATTGATTCAGGTGCCACCGACCACATAGCAAAGGACAGACGGTCCTTCGTGGAGTATCACCGGATACCCCAAGGAATGAAGTGGATCAATGTAGGAAACAACACACGTGTTGAAGTGAAAGGCGTTGGGACTCGCAAGCTAGTCTTGGACAACGGCCGCACTCTCCTACTTAATGATGTTCTCTTCATTCCATATATTCAAAGGAATATTAAAACTGTGGTCAATTTAATGGGTCTTGGTTATAGTTGGTTCCTTCATGATTGTAATATGGACCTATTTTGTAATAATTCCTTTATTGGTACTGGGTTTGTATTTCAAAGGATTTATTGTAATAAGTACAATGTATTTCCTCATGTAATGAAAATTTCCTTGTGACAAATTCTTTGACTAATGAGTCTAATATAATTTGTTGGCACACAAGGCTTGGTCATATTGGACCAATGCGTATAGATAGACTTGCCAAACGTGGCCTTCTATCCAATGTTTCAAAGGTTGAAATGTCGACCTGCGAACATTGCCTTGTGAGGAAATCTTGTCGCAAGCCGTTTGGAACCGGCACAAAGGCCGAGGTTCCATTACAGCTTATCCATTCGGACATATGTGGTCCGATGCATGTCAAGACAAGACGCGGGAAGTCCTATTTTTCATCACTTTTATTGATGATTTCACCCGATTCGGTCATATCTATTTGATATCCCACAAAAGTGAAAGCACTAAACCTGCTTTAAAAACTATATGAGTTTAGTGGAGAATCAATTAGATCGCAAGATTAAGGTTGTGCGAACCGATAGGGGCGGTGAATATCAATCAACAAGTTTAAAGGAACTTTTGTGATGAAAAAGGCATAGTACATCAGGTATCTATGCCTTATACTCCTCAACAAATTGGTGTTGCAGAAAGGAGGAATAGGACTTTAATGAAAATTGGTCCGATCAATCATGGCGCAAGCTAACTTGCCAATCACCTTTTGGGGTGATGCATTATTGACGGCCGCTTTCATTTTGAATCGCGTACCCTCGAAATCAGTTAGCTCCACTCCTTATGAGTTGTGGAACCAAAGGTCTCCTCACTTAAACATTTTGAAACCTTGGGGTTGTGCATCCTACGCACATATTTCCTCCCATAAGTTTGGCAAACTTGGGCCAAAGGGATGGAAATGTATCTTTATACGATACGCAGAAAACTCCAAAGGTTATGTTTTATGTTAGTCAGGAAGACAATGGTGGGCTAATTGAGTTTGAGTCGAGGGATGTCACTTTCTTAGAAAAACAAGTTTCCAAGACAGGGCGAGATAAGTCAGGACTTATCTCTATTTGAGATTTATGATCAAGAAGGATTACCTCATTCGAGTGGGAGAATTCTTGGTGAAAACAAAAATACGTTTCAACCTTCACCAATGGATTATACGAATGACGATTATCCTATTCCATACGGGAATAATGATCCAAGTGGGAGCAATTCTAACGACATTCCAAGTGGGAGTGATATTAGAATTGATCTAAATTCGAGTCAACAAGGACTTGAAGAATCTCAAATACAACGTAGTAGTCGTACAAGGTTGGCTCCTCTAAGATTTGAGGATGAATTTCCGCAAACCTTTATGACTTTACTACAAGATGATGACAAGCCTGCTACTTTCAAACAGGCCGCATCATGCCCTGCGAAAGACAAATGGATGGAAGCGATGAAGGAGGAATTGAAATCCATGAAAGTTAACCAAGTCTGGGACTTAGTTAACTTACCCAGAGGACATAGAGCAATTGGGAACAAATGGGTTCTCAAGATCAAGCATAAGGCTGATGGCTCTATTGACAGATATAAAGCTCGCCTTGTCGCGAAAGGTTTTACGCAACATGAAGGGATAAACTACGAAGAGACCTTCTCACCTGTTGTGCGTTTTACCTTGATTCGCATGATTCTGGCAATGGTAGCTTGCTTATACCTTGAATTACATCAGATGGATGTAAAGACTACCTTTCTCAATGGAGAATTGGACGAGGAAATCTATATGGAACAACCAACAGGGTTTGTAAAAGAAGGAAACGAACATAAGGTTTGTAAACTTCGTAAATCCATATATGGTCTTAAATAATCCTCGAGGCAATGGTATATACAATTTCAAGAAGTTGTCTTATCAAATGGATTTTCCATGCTTGATGAAGATAACTACGTATATATCAAGAGGATTAAAAGCAAGCATGTTAATATGTCTCTATATGTAGATGACATTTTAATAACCAGAAAAAGACAAGGGCTTTGTGATGGATATCAAGGCTTGACTTTCATCAGTTTTGAGATGAAAGACATGGGGAAGCCACATATATCCTTGGAATTAAGATTTCAAGGAATCGTTCGAAGAAACTTCTTTCTCTTTCACAAGAGACTTATATAAAGAAGGTTCTAGAACGATTTAATATGCAGGACTGCAAGTCCATTGATATTCATATAAGCATATGCGATAATTTATATCTGGAATCGTGTCCAAAGAACCAAAAGGATAAGGAAATTATGGAAAAAGTTCCATATTCCAGTGCAGTTGATAGTCTTATGTACGCTATGGTGTGTACGAGACCGGACATCTGTTTTGCCGTTGGAAATGGTAAGCTGTTACCAATCCAACCCAGGGCAAGAACACTGGAAAGCGGTTAAGAGGATAATACAGTATCTTAAAGGAACTGCAGATTTGCAAAAGACTATGATAAAACCAAGAAGGTAGACATAAGGTACATATCTACGCATGAGATGATAGAGGATCAGCTTACGAAAGCGATCCCCAGAAATGTGTTTTAAAAACACTTATCATCCCAAGGATTGCGTATGAGCTGAGTTGTACCAATATATATTCCCATGTCTAAGAAAGATCAAATTTAATAAAAGAATAAGTTCTTTTTCAAACATTGCATATGAATTTCTTAAGAAATGTTTATGTACATTTTTGAAATCTCAGCTGAATTGTGTGTATGTCGGACAGATAAAGGTTGGCTCTCTCACATGAGCAACCACCTTATCTTATCAGATGGATAAGATAGAGATGAGACTAGTTTAAAGTCAAAATCATTAGACGAATGATTTAGAGTCATGACTTAAACAAGATAGTCGAATGAAAGATCTGCATCATATGGATGCTTACAAAAGATCTGAGATCTGTATCACAAGGATATTTGAAAGAGATCTCATAGGATTTTTTAAATCCTATCTGTCTTATGCAGGATGAGAGTCCGTGAATATTTCACGAGTAGTAAAGGGACTCAAAAAGATAGGCACTGTGGTGTCTGATCTTTTCATCCGTACAACATCATTAAGACATACTCTCCCTGGGAAATGAGTGATGTTGTAATACGTGTTCATACCACGTATGCATTTCGACCACTGAGTTAGTAGCAATAGTGTTTGCTATTATGTGAGACTCAAAGGCCATACGGGTCTTAACTCTTACCCTCAAGGACTCCAATTGGTTCCTTTAGATTTGACGAAATGATCGCTATCTTAGCGTGTTACTTATGGGCTATGATAATTCGGCTCGGCGGGGCACGTTAGAAAAGCGAGTCTAGTCAAGATCAGAAGGTTCGCAAGAAGAGGAAGATTGATTTCATATTCGCATTTGGACTTTAATAATTCAAAGCTGGCCAGCCAATTGTAATCCAGATGGGATTCAATTGTTGAATATAAAGAATAAGAAATGTGAAGAAATAATCTAGGGTAAAGCATGCGTTGAACTACTCAACTTTACACCTTCGAGGTCGTTGTGTATCTCTAACAAGTGCACAACAACAGACTCTACGCGCATGACGGTCGCACGGTCTATTTCTCGGTATGATAGATGAAGGAACTAAGGGAAAGACGTTCTCTTACAATCCCCTCAAGTGTGAGTGGGAGATGTTGGATATGGAAGACGTTTGTACACCCTTGTAGGGGATGTACGAGGGAATACGGACCTCGAACGTCGCGTACACGAAGTCGTGTACAAAGGGAATCTGTTCCCTTGCGAAGAGGATCTCTGGATGAGTGGGAAAGTCGCATTATATATGCATAAGTGCATGCGACATATGGCTAATAAAGGGGGAATATCTTAAGCTTATGTTGTACCATGCATATGGTACAACTTAAGCTTATAATGTGCCATGTATCATGGTACACCTTAATTAAGTTGTTCCAAAGGAACAACTTACCCTAAAATAACTACCTTGGGGGCTATAAATAAGACCCAAGGGTAAGCCATTTCTTACACCTTTTGCATGAAATTCATGCATGCAACTTCATCATAGCGAAGCTCTGCAGAAATCCTTCCTCTCCCTCTATCCAAGTTCTTAATCTAAAGTAGAGATTTAGATTGTGGATTAGTAGCCTTACTCCGTTCGTGAGAAGACTCGATCCGTCGTGGCGAATCCGAAGGCGAAGTTCGTAGACTACCGTGCCGCATACGCAAGCGTAAGTCTAAACTTCATGTTATCGATCCTAACTATGTTTTGGACAGGATCCAACATTGTGTCTGAATAATCAGGTAAGCTTCCTCTTTCAATGTTTGCAAAGGTACGTCTACGCTTTGCTCTTCTTGATCGAGGCACGAAGGCTCCGTTGAATTGCTCTCTGAAGTCTCTTCCATGGTTTCTTCGTTTTCTTGCAGAGACTCCATGTATTCCCACGCCACTGTCGGCGTCATGCCTCCCAATAATTCCTGCAGCTGTGGTCGTAGTCCATCTAGGAAGGACGCCATAAGCTCTTCATTTGTGAACCCATGCTGCGGATAGCTCGATACTATATCTGTGAACCTCCTCCAGGCCTGAAAGAAAGTTTCACAGTCAGTTTGATTAAAATTAACAATTTTGATCTTCTCCATTCTATGTTTGTGTGCATTAGCATATCGTGCATCATAAAGATTGTTTGTGCAATAGAAGTTCATATATTCCATTTTGAAATAAAATAAAATAAAATAATAAAAAAAAGTTTATGTACAGTAAAGTGGAAAGATCTCACCGAAAGTCCTCTAAATGAAATACACCGTAGTCACAAACCATTCCTCCCCGGCAACGGCGCCAAAAACTTGGTGGGCTCCAAAAGGTGCTCTCTCTCAAGTGCAAGAGTCCGTACAAGTAGTAAAATCTGGGAGTCCAGATGTCGAATCCACGGGAAGAAATCTGTTGCAACCACAATTCAAATCAAATAGAAATCCTACGAAAAGAAACTAACCACTTCAACAATGATGGCGATGATGGTGATGTGAACACGTGAACAATATGAACAAAGAAAATACGTGAGAATAAATATCTATAAAAAGTATGCACATGGTATGGGTTCGTTAGGATCGATGATTCGTATTAACTTGGTTGATAGGTATAACGCAATGAATTCTCCTTTTGGGAGCAATTCACTGGAAAATACCCTTTTGGGGGTTCAAACAAAAAATTCAATGAGATCGTCGCTAAAGTTATAATACGATATGAAACTCTCTTTTGGAGAGATCAAAACTACGGTATGAAACTCCCTTTTGGGGAGATCAAAACTCACCCTTTTGGGGCGATCATCAACTAAATCAATTCTTTTGGAATCTGAAAAAGTCGATTTACGAACAAAGATTACAATTTTAGCGACGTTTAACGATTTAGCACATGGAATACAACCAAACTAACACGAATAATATCCTCTAACTACTCCGTACCATGCACAAATAAGTTTTAGCTACTCATAATGCAGAAATAAACAAGTTTCATAGCCAAATACTTCAAGTTCATAGCAAAATACAATAGAAAACACCAAAATACGGGATAGAAGTTGAAGAAAATATCACCAATTCTCCTTGAAAAGACTTCAAACTCTCTGGAAATAATAGAATAGGCCTCTGGAATTTTACAGAATTTTTCAGGGGGAGAATACGGCTCCTAGAGCCTCCAATACGCCCAAAATACGCCCCAATCTGCTTGAATACGCTCAAAACCCCTAATCCTTTTATAAAGAGATTGCGGGTTTATACGTTGCTAACGGGTCTAAACCCGCACCAATATCGCGTACAAATGAATCCTAGCCGTTGATCTCGAGCGGGGCAAACGTAGACCTTTGATCAAAAGCGGGATTGGACCACATTCCCGCCTTCGCAGCGCTGAGTTGGGGAAAATGCGATCCGTTGGATCTGAATCCAACGCTCCAAGCATGTCCACGTCGCCCGCCTGTGAGTCCGATGCGGGGTTGTTTATTACCGTTGGATCGTGATCCAACGGTCATGATGAGGCCTCCTCTGGAATGCTCAGAGCCGTTTGATCGCGATCTTACGGCGCCTATAAAACCACGTAGCTAACGTTATTTGAAAACGTCGGGGTCGCTGGGAACCGTTGGATCGAGCGTGAACGGTCCTGATGACGCCACGTGTCATCATCTAATTGGGCAGCGACCGTATTTCCGTATTTTCTTGCGTATTTCTCCATTTAAATGATATTCTGCATTCAAAAATTCATAGTAATTAGCACAGATCTCAGAAAAATACAAATAAATAGTCGTTAGAATCGTGAGATCGAGACCAAGCTATGAAAAATATAAAATGTGCAGAATTGCATCGTTAAATGCTGTTTTGTGCTCAAATAGTGTGTTTTCTCTAATAAATAAATGTGTATAAAATACGTATGAATTAGAGAACAAAGTAGCATCACATGAGCACAAAATAGGGCTAAATGGGGGGTTAAATATGTAATATTGAACCCGAATCAGTCAACTGCCAAGTTTATTCCCCCTTGGCCCAACGGGCAAAGGCGGTCTTTTTTCCACCGATGACAATGAAACACCCCGCGTAACTGATAGATTCCTAATCCCTATCAATATCCTAGTCCTATGGACGCATTAGGGAGAACCCACGAAGGGGTTTCCACCAAAATCCCAAATTTGGGAACTACTCACACATTTTAGCTAAAAAGCGATCTAAATGAAAATCGACCGTTAAAATCATAATCAGACAATTGAAATGAAGTAGTAGTAATGCTATAAAGATAATATCAAAGTTTCATAAAGATCGGAACACTTACAAATAACTAAAAAATTCCAGCCGGCACAATAGAGAAAAAAGACAAAAATACACAGCTCTCATTTCTGAAAACCTAGGGCTTTTATATATAAAAACCGATGTCACCCGATCGGTTGAATAATCAACCGATCGGGTGAGCTGCTACGTGCTTCGGCTGCGGTCTTCAGAAACTTCACCCGCTCAGGCGACACGATCGGTTGGCGCAAGCGGCTAGTCGTTTGGATCTTGCGGTCGTCAGGTGAACTGGTCGGTTGATAAATCAAACGATCGGTTGGAAACATCGCCCAAAAGACAGAAACTTGCGTCGATTTTGGCACAGTTAACTGGCATCGGGTGAGCTCTCCGGATCGTCACATGGAGGAATCGGCTACAGATGAACCGATCGGGTGAATATCACCCGATCGGTTGGAATTCAGCTCCAAATTCCCGAGAAGTCTGTTGGGCTGAACCGGTCGTCGAACCGGTCGGTTGATGCTCATATTGCTTCAGCTGCTGTCCAGTTCGTGCACGCGTGCATCACCCGGTCGGTTGGCTGTGTCCAATCGATCGGGTGGGGGCTGAAAGATAGCAATCTTGGTCGTTTGACCCCCTGGATCGTGCGTGACTCCTCCCGTTGCTCCAGGGACTTATGATATCTTTGTTATGTGTCCCTTACGCTGGCAAACTACTGCAAACATGCAAAAACATGGAGAAGTGAAAGAAAACTAGAAAATACGAGAAAACGGATACGGGATGGTGGAAAATAACGGAAAAACACAAAAAAAGACGTGCGTGAATATATAAAATATACACACACGTCATCTTGCACGGTCATGTAAAGTCTATAGATCACCAATACTCTCATCAAATTGAATCCTATCGTATCACCATTTGCTCCAACAGCCTATATTCACGCTCGTTGGCTCCAAAAATTCACGATTTCACCTGAAATACATCAGACAAGTCCAAAAAGTAAAAAGGAAAAAAAATGGGAAAATGGAGCGAAGCAGTGGATAAAATGATATTAAATGCGTATGAAATGAGCGTGAAATATGTATATAAAAATCTCTCATCAATGCACATAACCTACAATATGGATCTACATAGCCCTAGACAAGAAGGCTACACACTATGCATCAGATTTACAATAGAAAACACCAAGTAAATATGTGCCATGGATTCAATACGAGAGTGTATTAATAGCAATAGGAATAGCAATCAAAAGAGAAATAAAAGCAAGAACATTCAATTAAAGGAGAAATAGAAGTTTTTACAATACTTCAGCAAAATAGAGAAGAGAAAACCCTAAAAAAGCTCCTTAAATGCCCCATCAAAATAATCCCGAATCCAAGATGATGGGTTCAGTTACACAGTTTTCTATTTATAGAATTCTGGAAAATAATAGGTGAATGACTGTGCCGCTAGTCTGCATGGTCGTGCCACCGCCAAAAAGCTAGGTTAACAAAAAGCTGCTGCTTTGCGCATGGTCATGCCGCTAATCAGCACGGCCATGCCGCTTCATCTTTGCCTCATTCTTCAGCTCCAGACTTCATCAGTTCGCATGGCCGTGTGAACATCTTGCATGGACGTGTATATTGCACAGCCGTGTCTACAGTCAGGTCAGAAGGCCCCCTTCAGTATTCATTTAGACACGGCCGTGCGGTGAAGCCGCACAGTCATGCCACTAAAGTTGCACTCATCCTCCTCTGGGTTGATATGATGGCACGACTGTGAGTGAAAATGTACGGCCATGCTGTCCTATTCTTCTCCATCAAGTCCTGCATTCTTCTTCCGTTCTTCTTCCTCCTCGCCGTATTCTCTCCCTTGTTCTTCCCATGATATATTTTCATTGTTTTGAGCTCAATTTCCTTGAAATAAACAAGAGATACCCCATGAGCATAAAATGGGTAAAAATAAATAAAAAGGCAAGGATGATGGGAAATAAACATAAAAAGTGCAGGGGTGAAGGGGTGGAAATATTCACAAAATATACACTTAACAAATTCCCCCCAAGCTAAACTCTTGCTCGTCCTCGAGCAAGACAAGACTTGAATAAATGTGAGATATTTGCTAAGAAAATCTCGAGATCACCTCTGAAAATCAATCATGCGTGCAAACCACATAAACGATAAAATTTGAACTTATTCCAAGCACGCATCATTCTAACCATTTCACTTGGTTCATGACTCGAAAATATTGGTCTCCAACATGATTTCAAGTTTAACTCACATGCCTGTGAAAAAGACTAGATCCGCGAAAAGTTCTCCTAATAGGCTTAGATGGGAAGAATTCAACCATTGGCCTACACAAGCGAAGGTGGAAACCCAAAAGTGCGTCGTATGGTCTTAACTTTCTAAGATTGGCCTTAATAAGCTAATTCCTCCTAAACCATGATGGTAGACATGCTCAATGTGTATGTACATATTATTATTATTTATTATTTTTATATACACATGGAACTTACGTGATTCACGTAATGGGATTGCAGTCAACGACTCCCGACTCGGACGAGTCTATGGCATTGGGCCAAAATGGACCTCTCAGGTCTACTCTTCCGAATCGCTTAAGCTCGGTTATTTCCACTTAGCACACTCCCCCAAATCTTCACCTTTTGGCACGAATCCCCGATGCTTCATCAGGCAGGGAGATCCAACTACTTGGTGGAACTGGATGAACGATGCACTTCTTCGAACTCTTTTTTATATTCGATTTCATTTCATTTCATTTTTTTTTGAAACTTGTCAAACAACCATGCATAAGGGGGGATTACTCTATATCCAAGGCCACTACATATCAAGTTTAGGCCTAGACTACCCAATTGGGGAAACCTGTACTTGTGTATTCTAAGGGTTGGTTGAATAAGCAATCAATCTATCCTATTGGAGACAAAAGTGGATATTAGTGTTTATTCACGGGAAGGGGGTTTAAAATGCGATGTGTGGGGAAGACAGGAAAGAGCCATGCCATGAAGATAATTATAGTGTGTGTGTGCACGCGCGCGCACGCGTGTGTGTAGGGGATAAGACTAATCAAGTGTTTAGGTGAGATTACACATAAGAGTGGTTCATTCTTAAGGGGTCATTTCTTTAGATTTTACAAACTATTTATCTTTTTGGAAAAAAGAAAAAGAAAAATGACGGTGGAAAATGAAAATAAAAAGAAAAGTGCAAAAGAAAAATTTGTTGGATACAACGATCGATGACTTTGTGTTTGATGATAACAAACGTGTGTGAACGATTTAATGAGTGTGCTAAGTGTTTTTCAGGAATGGCAAGCACGTAAATACTCAAGGAGAGACTTGGTTAAAATGATGGAGAATTTTCCATGCATTAGCAAAGTGGACTTGGTTAAAGATGGAGATAATGGCTACAAAAATTGGACTAAGTCAAAGTGGGGAGATAAGAACGAAATCAATTCAAATCCATATTTGAATTGATTCAAATCAATTGGTGCATGAATCAAATCCTAAAGCCATACAAATTGAAGACTTGGTCAAAGATGGAGAGATATGGAGAATCTCATGCAAATCAATATAAGAGATTAAATGAGATCTTAATTCAAATCCTATAGCTATTCAAATTCAAATCTTATAGCCATCCATATTCAAACTCCATATCCAATGGTGATTCATTCAAATCATAGTCAAGTTAGGATTCCATCCAATCTCCATATTCTATGGGTTTCTATTTGATTCTAATTGATCTCATCCTCTCCTATATAAACCCATACTCAAAGGAGAGAAGAGAGAGGGCAAACCAAGAGAGAATGTAACGGCATGTTTTCGTATATACGTATCTCGTACGCATTCGATTAGTATAGTGATTTATTTAAGTATTAATGTACGAGTTTATTTTTTATTATTATTTTCATAGCTCGAGAACGCGACTTAGCGACCGCGTTAATATCTCCTTTAAGTTGGTTGATGTTGATTGTAGAGATGGGATCATAATAATCCGATTATCCTGATCAGACGATTCCGTAAATCTCATCTTAATCAAATCTAGACCAAATCTAAACATCTTAACGATAACGATTTTCTAATCCAAATCTTAATACGTTTCATAAATCGATCAAATCTTAACCCAATGACCTAACGAATCATAATAATCGATTCTATTTGATCTCCAAATCTTAACTCTAAATATCTTAAACAATAATATGTACCAACTCTATATCGTAATAATAAGTTGATCACATCGAACTCTCCGAACCCAATCTTAATCGGGTTGATCAACTCAATTTTCCTAATCCAAATATCTTGACGAATCATTCAAACCATATCTAAATCCTAATGTATATATATCTAATATCTTAATATTAATATTTTTACTAAATTTTAATGCAGACTCTAACTAACATCTAATATTTTATTACATTAATACTTTCATATAGTAGTGCTCCTTATATAATTATACTGTCAAAGTTGCATGTTGATTTATTTTATAATAAAGAATGGATGTGTATTATTATTTTTTGTGCAGCCCCTACCACGTGCCCTACCTCTCTCCCCTAGCCCCATACATGGGTCTCATCACCCACTTCTTATATTATCCTAACTTAAATCCTTATTGACTCCTTTCTTTACAAACAATGTTGGAATTGGGTACCCACATGACAGGTTTAATCCATGGGGTAAATCGCAAATATCATATTAATAAGGGGTTATATGTAAATTGAGTTATCCTTAGTGGACAAGTGTAATTTACAGAAGTTCAGGGTTTCCCATGTAAATTTGTTTTAATAACTACCCTTACGTTATTTTGTTAACGTTGTTATGAATGAGGGAGGCCTTTGGCCTCCCCTCCTTCATTACCCATTCATTAGGCCCCATTACTTAGAGTAATGGGGACCCTTGGTCTCCTAGAGGCTTTTGGCCTCCCCACTATGAGATATATAAATAGAGCACCATGGCTCTTAGCTATGGTGACTTGTTCTTTTGCTAAGAAATCTTGTCTCTTTCTCTCTTGAGTTCATCATCATCCAACACGTTATCAGCACGTGTTCTTCCTTGAGCAAGAATCCAAGCCTAAATCCACACCAAATTGATCCCCTACGCGCAAGGAATCTTTGGTTGCTGCGGCGATTTGTTGGAGCGTTTCATCTATATTCATCCCTACGCGCATGGAATCTAACGTTGCTGCGGCGGTTCGTTGGAGCGTTGCGGCATCCTAAAAGCGTTCGGGAGCTTGGATTATTATTTCTACGGATCATCGTCGCGTTCTTCCCTAGATCATTGATCTAGAGGTAAAACCCTATAATCCTGTAGATAAAATTAGACTAAATAATTTTTACCTTGTTTTAATATACAAGTAAAAAAAATTTAGTCTAATAAAAGAAAAAAAACAAAAATTTATTCCTATTACAAAGTTTTTTTTTTCTATGAAAAAATTTTTTCCTTTTGCAATTAAAATTCTTCGGTGGGAAGAAGAACCGGAATGAAATCCTCCCCTCCCCCCTGACGGAGGAGGGGGCCTTCCCACAATGCCGACTATGCCCCCCCCTGCAGTGGAGAGGGGGGCCTTCCGCGCCCCCCCCCCCCCCCCCCGCTGAAAGGGGGCAGCCTGAGGCCGAGGCCGAGCCCTGAGGCCGAGGCCGATGGCATGCTGAGCCCTGAGGCCGAGGCCGAAGCCGAGCCCGAGCCCGAGGCCGAGCCCTGAGGCCGAGGCCGAGGCCGAGCCCGTGACCGTGACCCAAGGCCCGAGGCCCGAGGCCGAGGCCGAGGCCTGAAGCCGAGGCTAATTGTTTATTTTTGGCTCGAAGCCATAATAATTGCGACAAACAATTTTGCAGAACTGCGGAACGGGCCACAAGCGCTTATACTAAAAAAAAAAAAATTTTGGCCCGAAGCCACAAAATTCTACAGAAATTCGGCTTCTTCATAATTTTAAAGAAGAATTAAATTTGCAAATTGAAATTTATGAGAAAAACTTTGTAAAATCAATAATTACATTTATATGTTCCTCTATTTATTTAAACATCTCTCTTGCAAATTATTATGTATGGTTTACTAGAATTTTTAAAAAATATAATCATCTCAAAGATCCTGAGACCGCTCTGCCGATAGGTAATTAACCTAACGGTGTATGACGTTTCCCCGTGGTCTACGAGATAGTTATATTTTCTAGTTTACTTTTTCCATATTTTTTTAATGCTTGAGATATATGAGTGGTTGTTTAATTTATGCCTGTAGCATATAAACTGCGTGGATGTTTAAAATAAGTAAAAATGTGTTTTTCGGGATCGGCCATTGTATACCTATTTACTTTCCTTGCACTTTTATTATCTTTTGAGAGAATTTGTAAGTGAGGAAATTTGTATTTAAAAGCCCAAGCTCGATGCAACAGCACATAGTATTGATGAAAACTCCTTCAATGGATCATGATGTCGGTCAATGTGCTTGGCTAAGTTTGCTGGACCAACCTAGCTTGACTGGGTAACAAGTGGTCCTGGCTTAGTCAATTCCCTGGCCGCGTCCGCTGGACCGCAAGGAGTCGATTCATGACTGTGTAAGCCAAAGCTCGATGCAACAGCATAAGAAGACGGATGCAGAAATAGGAACCCACCCGGGGTTTCCAAAGTTGTATTTTTTAATCTCTTTTCTTTGGACTGTAATCGAACTTTGGACTGTTTATTATTTTGGGTATCTGGCCGATCCCCGCATTTTTACTTATTAATTTATGCATGGTTTGTTGAATTTATTTTAATCCATGATTATCATTAAATTGCATAGATAAAATGGCCAAATTGGCAAGCGTCGATTTCGATGTGCTCGATGCAGCTGGCAAGAATTACTAGAGCTGGCGAGTGGACTTGAAGTTCCACTTGCGCTCCATGGCGCTCCTGCACTCCATTCTGGCCCCAGCATTGGCCCAATCATCGGCTCCCGCAGCATCCGATGCATCTGCTAGCAAAGCCCCAGAAGCGGCCCTTTCAGCTGGCAGTACCTCTACCACTGTCTCTGACATGGATAAGGCGAAAGCCATTATCTATATCAGACGACACATAGATCGGACCCTGAAGGCCGAATACTTGACGGTAGAGGACCCTCTGGAGTTATGGACAGCGTTAGAGGCACGCTACAGACATCAAATTGATGTCATACTCCCGCGTGCCAGCTATGAGTGGGAGAACCTACGACTTCAGGACTACAAGTCCGTTGCTGAGTACAACTCAGCACTTCACAACATCACCTCACGCCTGAAGTTGTGTGGTGAAGAAGTCTCGGAGCACCGCATGTTGGAAAAGACATTTACCTCGTTTCACGAGAAAGATGCTATCCTCATGCAGCAGTATCGTGAACGCAATTTCACGAAGTTCTCTGAACTGCTCTCTTGCCTCCTTAGGGCAGAGCAGAATAGAGACCTTTTACTGGCCACTCATAACCAGCGCCTGGCAGGCTCAGCTCCTATTCCCGAAGCCCACAGTGTTCACCACCCGAAGTGGAAGAACAAGAAGAGGGGCAGAAAGAACAAAGGAAATGCCCCTATGAAACCAGCCATTGCTCCTCCCCAAAGCAAGAATAACAAAGGGAAGAAAAACTTCACTTGGAAACGTAAGAACACTGATACAGTGTCAAATCCAAAGAAGACATGGGAGGACAAATGTCATCGTTGTGGCATGACTGGACATTGGTCCAGAAACTGTCGCACACCTCGCCACTTCCAGGAACTGTATCAGGCGAGCCAGAAGCCTCCGCCTGAAACAAACATGGCAATGTGGAAAATCCGACGAAGTTCACTTCCAAGGATTTCGAAAATGACGACCTGCTCGATTGAGCCTCATCTTTATCTATGCTTTTCAAAGAATAAATTGTAGCTTCATCTCTAGTATGCTTAATAAAGACGATCTTTTATTTTGAATGTATGCATTTTACATTTCCATCAATAAATTTTCGTTTTTGGCTTATATAGATGATGTATGAGTGCCTAGTGGACAGTGCCTCGACGCACACTATCCTTCGCAATGAATGCTATTTCAATAGCATAAGTAAATATGACGGTCCTGTCATTACAATTTCAGGACTGTCCAAAATAATCGAAGGATCTGGTGATGCAATATTATTGCTCCCAAATAACACAAGACTAAAAATCAATAATGCACTATTTTCTCCAAGATCAAATAGAAATCTCATAAGTTTCAAGGACATCCGTTTAAACGGATATCACTTAGAAACTAGAGATGAAAATAAGGTTGAATACCTGTATGTCACTCTTCGTAAAGATGGCCAGAAGACCATCTGCGAAATATTTAAGGGACTACCGTCGGGTCTCTACCAAACATACATTCAACCAGTTGAAGCCAATATGACTGAGCACCAGACGTGCCAGCCAATGCCACCATTTCAACTATGGCATAACAGACTTGGTCACCCTGGATCCATTCTGATGCGACGCATCTTATCTGAATCCCGCGGACATGATTTGAAGAACCAGAAGATTCTTCAGAAAGGTGAATTTTCTTGTCCCCCTTGTTTCAAGGGGAAACTAATAACGAGACCATCGCCCCTAAAAGTGGGTTTAGAGTCTCCTGGCTTCCTTGAGAGGATACATGGTGACATTTGCGGGCCTATTCACCCCGCAAGTGGCCCATTTCGGTACTTCATGGTACTAATAGATGCATCCACAAAATGGTCTTATGTGTGCCTCTTGTCCACCCGTAACCTAGCTTTTCCAAAGCTGTTGGCACAGATAATTAGGTTACGTGCTCATTTCCCCGATAACCATATCAAGAAACTACGTCTTGATAATGCGGGCGAATTCACATCTCAAGTCTTCGAAGACTATTGCCAGGCAACGGGTATAGAAGTTGAACATCCAGTAGCTCATGTTCACACCCAGAATGGATTAGCAGAGTCCCTTATAAAGAGACTCCAATGGATTGCACGTCCATTGCTTATGCAATCCCAATTGCCGGTGGATGCTTGGGGCATGCTATTCTGCATGCCGCATCTCTTATCAGGATACGCCCCTCTGGAGGCAATACATTATCTCCGATGCAACTAGCATACGGCTCAACTCCAGATATATCTCATTTGAAAATATTTGGTTGTGCGGTCTATGTTCCAATAGCACCACCTCAGAGGACCAAAATGGTTCCTCAACGTCGTTTAGGAATCTATATTGGATTTGATTCACCCTCGATTATTAGATACCTAGAACCCCTAACGGGGGACGCATTTAAGGCACGTCTTGCTGATTGTGAATTCGATGAGAAAACTTTTCCAAAGTTGGGCAAACATTCCAAGAAGCCTGAAGCTTCGGAGACCATTAATTGGGAAAATAAGTCTTTGTCCTTTTATGATCCGCGTACAAATCTGTGTGACGATGAGATCCTGAAGATCCTTCACATCCAGAATACAGTACACCAATTGCCGGATAAATTCACGGACAACCAGAAGATCGTCCGTTCACACGTCCCTGCTGCTAACACTCCAGCTAGGATTGACATCCCTATAAATGGATGCAATCCACCCGCAGCAGAAATGGTTGTACCTCAATTGAAAAGAGGACGGCCACCGGGTTCAAAAGATAAAGTTCCTCGAAAGAGGAAGATTCCTGGTGAAAATAAGATTATCCCTCCATAGGATACTGAGCTCAGGACAGCTACCTCTCCCCTCCTAATTTCCCCCGCAGAGGAAACATTAGGAGAAACATCATTAAACTTTGTACGTACTGGGGAGGTACTGGACCGACATAGCACAGTCGTCGACGACGATTTTGCGTTCACTATTACCGTTCACGTCGCTGAATACGACGATTACGTCGAACCACTTTCTCTAGCGGATTGTAAACGCAGAGATGATTGGCCAAAGTGGGACGAGGCGATAAGAGTAGAGCTGGACTCACTCTCGAAACGCAAAGTCTTTGGACCTGTAGTCCAAACACCAGTAGGTGTAAGACCTGTGGGATATAAGTGGGTTTTCATTAGAAAAAGAAATGAACAAAATCTGATCGTCCGCTACAAGGCGCGTCTTGTAGCAAAGGGTTTTTCCCAAAGACCGGGTATCGATTATGAAGATACATACTCCCCGGTAATGGACGCTATTACATTCAGATTCTTAATAAGCCTATCATCTCTGGCAAGCCTAGAAATGCAGCTCATGGACGTTGTGACTGCATATCTTTATGGCGATTTAGATAAAAAGATCTATATGAAACTACCAGATGGGTTTAACTTACCCACAGAGATGAAAGAGATACCTCGGGAGGTATTCTCTGTTAGACTACATAGATCCTTGTATGGACTAAAACAGTCAGGCAAAATGTGGTATAACAGACTAAGTGATTTCCTTGCACAGCAAGGATTCACTAATAACGAAGTCTGCCCGTGCATCTTTATCAAAAGAACGGGAAAAGGATTCGTCATCATAGCAGTTTACGTTGATGACTTAAATCTCATAGGCTCTCCAGCAGAGATTAATGTGATATCTGCAAGGCTAAAGCAAACTTTTGAAATGAAAGACCTAGGCAGAACGAAGTATTGCCTTAGCTTACAGATTGAACACCTACGAGGTGGAATCCTCCTACATCAATCCAATTATACCAGGAAGCTTTTAAATAAGTTCCAAATGGATAAATGTCATCCTTTATGTACCCCTATGGTCGTAAGATTATTAGACGTACAAAAGGACCCCTTCCGGCCTCTGGAAGAGGGGGAGGAGATACTGGGTCCAGAAGTACCCTACCTAAGTGCCATTGGTGCACTTCTCTATCTGGCTAACTGCACGCGTCCCAATATAGCGTTTGCAGTCAATCTCCTAGCCAGACACAGTGCAGCGCCTACAAAGCGCCACTGGAATAGAGTAAATCATCTTCTGCGATACCTCCAGGGTTCCGTAGACCTTGGACTTTACTACCAGAGAGGTGCCTCCTCCCAGTTACTTGGTTATGCCGATGCAGGCTATCTTTCAGATCCGCATACGGCAAAATCACAGACTGGTTTTGTCTTTACCTACGGAGGTACTGCTATCTCCTGGAGATCGGTAAAACAAACCACTACTGCTACATCTTCTAACCATGCAGAGCTCATCGCGATCCATGAAGCGAGCAGAGAATGTTTTTGGCTACGCTCCGTCGTCCAACACATTCTCCAATCCACTGGCCTGAAGACCGGTGATCTGGAGCCTACTGCCCTATTCGAAGAAAACGCCGCGTGCATTGCTCAGCTTCAGAAGGGCTACATCAAAGGCGACAGGACAAAGCACATTTCTCCCAAGTTTTTCTGGACGCACGAGCAGAAGAACGACAAGCAGATTGAAGTTCGACAGATCCAGTCATGCAACAACCTAGCTGATCTTTTTACTAAGGCATTGCCTAAATGTACTTTTGTAAAGCTTGTAAAGAACATTGGTATGCGACAGTTGAAAGACCTACAAGCCTGAAGCTTGTACGGATCAGGGGGAGTAACATGTGGGTTGCACTCTTTTTCCTTAAGCTGTTGGGTTTTCCCACTGGGTTTTCCACAGCTAAGGTTTTAACGAGGCAAACACACTTACTCTGGATCCAGAAGTATCCACCCCTTGCCTCAGTAGCTGAGACCGAAGTGATGAATGTGTAAGGGGGAGTGTTATGAATGAGGGAGGCCTTTGGCCTCCCCTCCTTCATTACCCATTCATTAGGCCCCATTACTTAGAGTAATGGGGACCCTTGGTCTCCTAGAGGCTTTTGGCCTCCCCACTATGAGATATATAAATAGAGCACCATGGCTCTTAGCCATGGTGACTTGTTCTTTTGCTAAGAAATCTTGTCTCTTTCTCTCTTGAGTTCATCATCATCCAACAAACGTTGAGTTTTCAACGGTAGAAAACTGCTCCCCTTTAACCCTATTTATACCCCATTGTCTGTGAGAATTAAGGATCGAATGTTTTTTGCGTTCTCTCCCCTCTCTCCCAAAACAACAACTTGCAAGAGGAAGAAGACCAAGAGGTATCTTGGTGGTGAAATTCATTCGGTTTCCTTAGGTGATTCCAAACACGATCCAAGGCGAAGCGCTGCTCCTCTAGTCCACTGCGAAGGTGATGTATTCGTCCCTTTCCTAATTCTAACATTGGTATCAGAGCAAGGGGCTCAGTGAAAAGCATGGGGGATCATCGAAGAATCGATCGACAGCCATCGGGAGTCTGCCTCCATTCGTTTGGTCTTTTGGGCATCATCCGCACCGCCGCTTAATGCTGAGTCCTCCGCGCAATCGATGTCTGCCGCTCGGGTGTAGGCCATCACCCTGCCTTTCATTCGAACCATGGGGTTTTGTCAACCCCAGCGCTCGGCACTTGGCCATGGGTCGTTCATCTGCCCCTGTTGAACGGGAAAAAGGTATCATCCGAGCGGTTCATTCGTCTCTGAGGAACGACATGTCGATTGGGGCTAGACCATCGCTCGACGGGCATGGCGATGGCCGATGGGGGCTAGCTGTACCTAGCTTCCTTCTAGTTTTTGGGGCTTCTGCGAAGAGGAGGCGGGCATGGCGATGGGGGCTCACTAGACAAGGCTTCCCTCTTGATTCTCAGTTGATGGGCGGCCATGGGGATACACCCCTGAAGTTGTGCCACTGCAAATCGTTGGCCCTGACTGAGCTTTGGGGAATTTAAATTGTGGATTAAGACTATTGCTGCATCATGGATCATTTGCACTTGTGATCACCACATATGCTTACCCTATTCCACTATATATTTTTTTGTAGGATGCTTATTCTGTTCAAGCCTCTTTTAAAAATATTAAAAGCATATGATTATTGACTTGGTCTTTTTTTCTGCACAAACTACAATCTGTAGTTTTCCCTGCAACATATTTCTTTTATGTTGCAATATGGGCTAAGCCTGCATATTATATGTTATGAATTTGATTTGGCCTACATGTTTATTTTATTAATTGGGTCATGCATGTTGTTTGGGGCCATATAATGTTTTTTTATTAGTAACATATTAAATTAATTGGCCCATATTTTATAAAGATGTAATGACATATTATCATTGATTAAGTTAATTCCTTTAGATATGATGTTTTTGATATTATTTTCAAGGTTAGTTCTTGAAAATATAAAGTGATTAAGAATTGATTAATTTGATTAAGTGAATTAGTTCCTTAAGACTTATATGCATGTATTTGTTTATGCATAGGAAGAGCATGATATGTTTTGTTGCTCAAGAAAAATTGTTTTTGGAACTTATGGCTTATATGCATATATATTGCTTACTTATTCTCATGCATGTATTTTAGCAAACAGATTTGCATGAGTTAGAGTGTTTAATTATCTAATGGACATTGATGTTATATGTTAACATTAATTTGATTGGAAAAATTAAAGACAAGGGGCAAAACTGGAAGAAGAACCGTGGCAAAAATGCAGCTTTGAAAATCAAAGACAAGGGGCTGAGGAAATTTGATAAGAAGAATAAGAAAAAGATAAATGTTGATAAGCTAATGTGCTTCAACTGTCGTCAGAAGGGACACTTCGCTCGGGATTGTCCTGAGCCGAAGAAGGTAACTTCTGATTCTTCTTTTATTTCTTATCATAGTGCATATGTGTCTAGTTCTGCTATGCTTATAGAACCTGATCCTTGGTGGATTGTTGATTCAGGAGCGACATGCCACATAGCAAGAGACAGAGACTATTATGTGGAGTACCGCCATGTTCCTGGAGGAACAAGATGGGTGTATGTTGGCAACAACAACAATCTAGAAGTAAAGGGAGTCGGTACGTGCAAATTGAAATTGCGCGGAGGACGGACCTTACTATTACATGATGTCTTGCATACTCCAGAAATAAGGCGGAACTTAGTTTCTGTAATATCCTTAGCTAGATTTGGATTTAATTTGTTATTTAAACAGCATGGACTGAATATAAGTTTGTGTTGATGGAAATTGAATTCCACCCCCAAGTAATTTTGATGATGAGCACACCAAATGAATGCTTAGTGTACTAACTACACTACACTTTAAGTATACAGATTTCGTGAAGCTCTACTAATACTCCAAGAAGCACGCATCAACGCTTCACGACAAAGACGAACATGGCTAAACTCAAGTGATGAAGCTCAAGCTCAAACAGAACAAGAAGCTCAAAGAGAAGCTCACCTTCACTTCATCAAGTTGACTAAACTTCCGAAGACATGTTCAGAGTCTAGTGTGAGTGTGTCGTGTCTTTTAGGGCATTTGTCAAAGCCATATCAAATAGACAACACATACACACAAATGATTTCGAAATAATTTTTAACTATCTTCAAAATAGTTTTCAAGAGCTTTTCTAGTCACTTCATAATTCCCGTAGTGAAACTCCACGCACCCTGGAGCTAACTACAACTTTTGACTAGAACAACAGGAAAAACTCCTCTGGAAGTCGACTACCAAAAGTAGGGAGTCGACTACTTCTCAGGGATGAAAATTTCCTAGATTCCTCTGGGAGTCGACTACCTATAGGAGGGAGTCGACTACCTGCTGGAAATTTTCAGACGTTTTGAATTTGAATTTTAAAATCTTTTGAGCAATTTACTCCGAAATTTTTGGGACAAAAGTCAAACGAAATTTGAAATTCAAATCTCAGTTTTTCCCTATAAATAGAGCTTAATTCTTTTGTGAAAATAACAATTATTGAAAATCAAAATTCATAAAAGCTCTCGTAAATCAAAGCTCTCTCATTTTCTCTCTAGCCAGTTTAATTTCAGTTTTTGATCTTGCAATATTTTCTCAATTCTTTTTGAAGATCATATTATTATTTTTATTGGCTAAATTGTTTTTCAAAATCCTCTCTATTATTTCTCTCTAATTTTATTTGAAGGATTTTTTGAAAAAGCTCTAGATCACAAAGAACTTATCTCGTATCTTTGTGTGCTCTAGACTATCATTCTATTAAGCCACTACACAAATTGTCTATCTTTTGATTGGCTATAGAATCGGGTGTATTTACCAATCTCTATCATTTATTGTAGAGTATTGGACAAATCTCTTATTGTGTTGATTGTTGGAACACTAGACAAGTCTAGTTGTTGCCAGTTGGAAAGTCCTCGGTTTGTGAGGCAAGGGTAAACCCTAGACAAGTCTAGGTGTTGTGTTCGGAAATCCTGGTCAAGGCTAGGTCGTTGGAAATCCTAACGAGTGAAGTTAGGTGCTTGTATTTGCCAAGGCAGATAGTGGAAATCTCGTACCAGATTGGTCGGGGACTGGACGTACCCTGGTTGCGGGGAACCAGGATAAAAATCCTTGTCTTTGCGTTTGCATTTTCTGTGTTTGATTATCTTTACATTTTTGTCTTCTATCTACAGCAAATATCAATTCTATTTCTATACGCTGAAATTCATACTTGTAATCTTATTTGTTCTAATATATTCTCTGGGAGTCGACTACTGCTCATAAGGAGTCGACTACCTGCTGTGAAATTTCGCTGTGCACTTTAAATTATATTGTTGATTAAGAACCAAGCGTAGATCACTCTACTTGGTTTCTTAGGCAACGTTAGAAGGAATTTACTTGTGTTAATATCGTTGAGCGAAAAAGTTTTAGTATTTGATCAACACTATTCAACCCCCCCTTCTAGTGTTGCTTGCCATCCACAGGATCCAACATGTGTAACGTATATTATAGATCTGGTTCTTATGTTAATTGTTTGGAAATTCTTAATACAAATAATTATTCTTCTGGTTATATGTTAACCTCATCTTCATCTGCAACATCTGATAATGCAACATTATTATGGCATGCTAGACTAGGTCACATAGGAAAGGCCAGGATAGAATGCTTGGCTAAAGAGGGTCTTTTGGGATCTCTCACCAAAATAGAAATTCCTACTTGCGAACCATGTTTAGCAGGCAAAGAAACTAGGAAACCATTTGGAAAGGCAATACGAGCTGATACTCCATTACACTAATACACTCTGTCATTTGTGGACCCATGAGTGTGAGGTCTAGGCATGGTGCCTCATATTTCATTACAGTTATAGATGACTATTCTCGGTTTGGAAAGATATACCTTATATCCCATAAATCCGAAGCATTAGAGTGCTTCAGATTGTTTCTCAACGAAGTTGACAATCAATTGGATAAAAGGGTTAAAACCTTAAGGACAGACCGATGGAGGGAATATCTATCACATCAGTTTAAAGATCTATGTAATGAAAAAGGAATTCTAAGACAGCTTACTACTCCTTATACACCTCAGCAAAATGGTGTTGCCGAGAGAAGGAATAGAACTCTCTTAGAAATTGTAACGACTGGTTTTCTTGTATCTGAATTTATTATAATATAATATATGTTTTGGTGGATTTTCTCCTCTTGTGTGGTTTTCGTCTCCGTAGCTTTCAATTTCGATCGGTTCGTCGTATTTTCTCGTTTCTTCCTTAGGATCGTCGATTTCGAAGTACGTCGTTTGTGACGGGCTTCATAACGGTCGTATCTAACTATTAGATCAAGCCTAGGAGTCTTAGGATTCGATCACGGGGCCTCGCGCTCCGTATCGGAACTTTTGGTGCTCATTAGCCGGTGTAAGAAGGGGCACCGACCGACTAGATGACGATCCAGTCGGTCGGCAATCCTTCATGGACCGACTAGTGAGCTTTCTAATTTTCTGAGGAAGCTACTGTTTATCGTTAGTCGGTCTAAGAAGGTTTATTGACCGACTAGGTTGCAAACTAGTCGGTCGGCAATGCTTCTTTAACCGACTAACTCATCATCTAAATTTTAGTATCAATACTGTTCATCTCTTAGTCGGTCTAAGAACGTTCATCGACCGACTAGATGATAAACTAGTCGGTCAGTATTTGTTCATGGACCGACTAACTCTAAATCCTATTTTCGTTCAGGAGTTACTGTTTACACTTAGTCGGTCAGCGTTGGTCGACCGACCGACTAGTTGCCAAACTAGTCGGTCAGTGGTTGTTCTTTGACCGACTAGTCTGTGTTAAAACCCTAATTTCTGGGCAGCCGCCAGCCCAACCTATAAATACCCCTCCCAATCGTTTCTTCTTCCTCCAACACGATCCAAAACCCTAGAAACTTCCCCTTTGAGCCCCCATCTTCCTCCAAGCTCCATTTCTTCATTCCAAGCCCTAGAATCATCATCCAATCCAACCATTCACCCTATCTACTTCTCATATTCCCCAAATCTCCATCAAAATCCATCAAACCCATCAAAATCCCCTAAACCCTAGTTTCTCCAAACTTCCCCAATCATTTCCAGATCTGGTCCTAGGGTTCCCCGGAGTGTTTCTTCCGCCTCCTCTCGGTAAGAAATCGATCTACCGTTGTTTTTGTAACTTAGATATATTTTTATGAAACCCTAATAATAATTCATGTTGTTTGTTGATTGGTCCCCCCAAACAGCGATTTCCCCGTAGATTGGCATCCGTGTGACGAAGTGGTTCATTTCCGATGCTAGGCAAGTGAAACTTGCCACTTAGGGTTTAGGCCATGTTTTAGGCCATTTGCTTATTGTAGGCGTAAAAGAGACTAGGCGACGAAATGATACTCGCCTAGGCGCAAATTGGGGAGTTAGCTTGACAACGAAGCTAATTTCGACATATAGCATGTTGCACAATTACCATGTCATGTTTAATTTCCATTAACGGTACGCAAATTAAATGTCATGTCATTGCATTGTTTTGGTGATCCCGTGATTGCGTAGCTTTGCTACACTACTTGTGTTACCTGGCTCGTGTTCCAGAAGCGAGCCCTGTAGTTGGAAACCCCAACGCTCGATATTGAATTGTGAACTAAGAAACAAGCTCCCGTGCGGGGCAACCCTGGCTCACTTGCTGGGCTCATGTTCAGGGACCCTGGCTTGTTTAGTGTGGGATGGGGTGAGGGTTAAGCGGCCATTCAACTGGGAGTCTGTTTGATCAACAACTGCAGTTGTAAGGCGTAAACTCTTTGGGCTGGGGTAGTGTTTGGGGCCGATCGGACTGACATGCTAGCCATTCAGCGAAGGGCGCAAACATCTACAAAACAACCGTGAAATGTGAATTGTGTTTAGTGCTGATCGGTCTGAAATGCTTGCCATTCAGCGAAGGGCGTAAACACCTACAACAATGTGAATTGATTGAGAATGTTAGTAGCGTGGCTACTCTTGTCTTGTCTTGTCCCGATGGTTGCTCTCATGTACAAATTGTCTTGCCTTGTTTTAAATTGTGCACTCATGTTATAACTGCCATGTCATGCATACTAAACTGTTAGGTTGCTAGTTGCCTTTCTTTTAGTTTCCTTGCACAAGTCTTTCCAGACTTGCTGACATGTGCCCCTCTCTCTTTTGGGTGACGCATGTTAGACCTTGAGCCTGAGTTGCCCGCTGAGGGTGAGGTGTTTGCGGACGCTGAGCTTGAGCCCGTGTTGGACGGGGAGTACGTGGACACTGGGGACCAGTCCTAGTGTCTCCGTTGTGTTTTACTTTTGTTAGACAGTTGTTTTGTTATTGGTGCGTGGCACCTATACTTATTTATGTTGTTGCTTTTGTTTGGCCTTGTTCTGGGCCCTTAGACTCTTTCTTTTAGCCTGGTGGCTTTTCTGTGAAGTTGAATATTTGTGGACAACCCTTGGGATTGGTGTTTCTTTTCTGTCTCATATTATTATTATTGTTGTTTCGATTGCAATTACAGGGACCTGCTTATACTAAATTGACGCTTATCGGGTTTGGGGCTTCACCGCTCCACTCCCGTGCGGACCTTTTCACGTCTCGCCTCCATTTTAGGGAAGCGGGTCGTGACAGGTTTTAGTGGTGGCCCATGCAGGTCCTCTGTAACTGCAATTATCGGGATACCGATAATAATGCAAGATTGTCCAACAAATAATTTCGACATCTGAGCCCTAAGCTATGAGTCTAATTGTTTCGTTTTCTGCGTCAATAGATGGCAGGAAGAAGGATCACCCGAGGTGGTGGTAGTGGTGCGCCCCCTCACGACGAGGAGCCTGAGCGGGAGCCCACTAATGGGGAGATGATGAGGATGATGTTGCAAATGATGCAGGTTCAGCAGGGTGTGCTTCTGCAGGTGCAGAATGCTCCGGTGACTCGAGCTGCTCGGGTGGTGGAAGCCCCTCGCTCTGAGCCCGGGGCGAAGCAGTTCAGAGAGCTGGGTCCTGCGTATTTTGATGGAACCGAAGGTCCCCTAGCTGCTGATGAATGGATGAGGAATATTGAGGACAATCTGAAGATGTCCAAGGTCAACGAAGTTAGTTGGGTTGACTTGGCGAAGCGCCAGCTGAAGGATAACGCCAGGAATTGGTGGGATGCTGAGGAAAAGATGTTGGTTGAGCTGATCGTCTGGGCTACCTTCAAGGCCAGATTTGATGGTGAGTTTTTCCCGAAGGCTGCCAGGGAAGAGATGCTGCAGCGTTTTATCGACCTGAAGCAGGGGAACTCGTCGGTGGACATGTACCACCAGGAGTTCATGAGGCTTAGTCGGTTTGCACCAAAGATGGTGCAGGACGCTGAGGAGCGAGCTCAGAGGTTTCTGCAGGGGCTTGCTTCAGAGCTCCAGAGCTTTGTGACCTCTTCTGACCGGGAATCTTATCAGAAGGTTTTGGTCGCTGCCAAGAGGCAGGAGCTGCTTGTGAACCAGAGGAAGGGGTTTGTTGTTGGTGCTGTGAGGAGGCCTGTGGAGCAGGCGAGAGCTGTGGTTAGACCTGGATTCAGGCCTAATCAGTCCGCTCAGTTTAAGAGGCCGGGAGGGCCTATTCTGAAGTCTTGCCATTTCTTCGGCAAGCCTGGCCATATCAAGGATCAATGCCGGAAGTTTTTGGGCCAGTGTCTGATTTGCGGTGATGCCTCCCATATCGCGAGGGATTGTCGGCATGCGGGTCCGCTGCGGAGGGCTCCTGTTGCAGCTCAGCCGTTGCAGCAGCGAGCGCCTGTTCCTGCTGGACGTGGAGCGGCTCTTGTTCCACAGGGGCAGGCTTTTCGGCAGGCTGTTCCGCCGAGGAGGCAGGCATTTCTGATGACCGAGGAGGAGGTTTTGGCCATGGATGAGGTCATTGCAGGTAACTTTCGATCTAGATTGTTCATTCCTTAATTAAATTGATTGTTAAAATTATGTGAATGCTTGTGTATGGTGTTGCTAGAATAAGATTTGATCGATTAGACTGTTTGTTAGGTGTGGTTTTGGTTTGCACGTTCCCTGCCCGAGTCCTCTTTGACTCAGGTGCGTCAATGTGCATTTTGGCCCAGAGCTTCATGGAGAAGCATTCCTTGTCGACGTCCCCTCTCTCCAAGAGTTGGAACATCGTCACAGGGAATGGAGTAGTCACGGTGCATCGTGGGTGCAGTCCTTGCTCTGTGGTGGTTTGTGGACATGAGCTTTATGCTGATTTTATTGTCCACAACATCACCAACTACGATGCGGTCTTTGGGATGGATTGGCTTGCGAGCTTCTATGCTACGATCGACTGTCGTCGGAAGAAGGTGGTGTTCGAGATTCCCGGACATCCGGTCTTTGAGTTCAGTCGTGGTAGCAGTTCGCTTGGTCCTGTCAGATTTCGGGCCAGGCCGGTGGAGGCTGTTGCTATGCAGATGGAGCTGGATTGGCCAGCTGTGGTGCGAGATTTTGGCGACGTCTTCCCCGAGGAGATGTCTGGATTGCCGCCTGATCGAGCTCTGGAATTTTCTATTGACCTCGTTCCAGGTGCGCAGCCGATTTCGAAGGCGCCGTATCGTATGACACCTGCTGAATTGGAAGAGTTGCGAAAGCAGTTGGATGAGCTGTTGCTGAAGGGTTATATTAATCCTAGTGTGTCTCCGTGGGGAGCACCGGTGTTGCTGGTTAAGAAGAAGGATGGTTCGCGTCGCATGTGCGTGGACTATCGGGGATTGAATGCGGTGACCATTAAGAATAAATACCCGTTGCCTCGCATCGATGATATTTTTGATCAGCTTGGAGGTTCGAGGGTGTTTTCTAAATTGGATTTGAGGAGTGGTTACCATCAGTTGAAGGTGAAGAGGGATGATGTTCCGAAGACAGCGTTCAGGACGAAGTATGGACACTATGAGTTTGTGGTTATGCCTTTCGGCGTAACTAACGCGCCCGCAGTTTTCATGAATCTGATGAACCTGATTTTCTACGACTTTCTGGATAAGTTTGTCGTTATCTTCATTGACGACATTCTGATATATTCGAAGTCGGAGGAAGAGCATGCATCGCACTTGAGGACGGTATTGGAAATTTTGAGGAAGCATCGTTTGTATGCTAAGTTTTCGAAGTGCGAGTTTTGGCTGGATCGAGTTGCTTTTCTTGGGCATGTGGTGACTGGAGATGGTATTTCTGTGGATCCCGAGAAGATTAGGGCCATCAGGGAGTGGCCTGTTCCGTCGTCTGCGTCTGAGATTCGGAGTTTCCTTGGACTTGCTGGTTACTATCGGCGATTCATTAAGGACTTTTCTCGTATTGCTGAGCCGATGACCAGGTTGACGCGGAAGGATGTTGCTTATGTTTGGTCGGGTGATTGCGAGGGTGCTTTTGGTATTCTGAAGGAGAGGTTGACGAGTGCCCCTATTCTTGTAGTGCCTGATCGCAGCGGTGGATTTGAGATCTTTTGCGATGCTTCTGGCAAGGGTCTCGGTTGTGTGTTGCATCAGCACGGGCATGTTGTGGCGTATGCGTCTCGTCAGCTTAAGGTTCATGAGAAGAATTATCCGACGCATGATTTGGAGTTGGCTGCCGTAGTGTTTGCTCTTAAGATTTGGAGGCACTTCTTGCTGAGTGAGAAAGTGAAAATTTTCACCGATCACAAAAGCTTGAAGTATATTTTTACTCAGAAGGAGCTCAACATGCGACAGCGTCGATGGTTGGAGCTTATGGCGGATTATGAGATTGATTTGCAGTATCACCCTGGCAAGGTGAATGTGGTTCCTGATGCTTTGAGTAGGCTTCCAGCGGTGATGATTTTGACCTCGCAGTGGAGATTGCAGCAGGATTTTTGCGAGTCTGGCATGGAGATTGTTCTTCCTGGGGAGGCTTCTTCATTGATGTACATGCAGGTACAGTCGACGATCGTGGATCGGATTAAGGCTGGCCAGGCCGGAGATCCGAAGTTGGTAAGGATTCGGGAGCAGGTGGAAGCCGGTCTGCGGACTGACTTTTTGATTCATGAGGATGGCTCGCTGAGGTTTGGAGCCAGGTTGTGTGTGCCGGCTGGGGATATCAGAGAGGAGTTGATGGTGGAGGCACACAGTTCGCCGTATTCTGTGCATCCTGGTGGCACCAAGATGTACCAGGATCTTCGTCTGAATTATTGGTGGCATGGTATGAAAAGGAGTGTGGCTCGAAGTGTGGCCAAGTGCTTGGTTTGCCAGCAAGTGAAGGCGGAGCATCAGCGTTCGGCCGGGTTGCTACAACCGCTTCCGATTCCGGAGTGGAAGTGGCAGCACATCACTATGGATTTCGTGACTGGACTACCTCGGAGTCCGAAGAAGAATGACGCGATTTGGGTGATCGTAGATCGATTGACCAAATCCGCGCACTTTATTCCGTTCCGAGTGGGACAGTCCACGGAGGTGCTAGCGAGGAGATATATGGAGGAAGTCGTGCGACTTCATGGAGTCCCCGTGAGTATCGTGTCTGACAGAGACACGAGGTTCACATCTCAGTTTTGGCAGAGTTTGCAGAAGAGTTTGGGTACGCGTCTGAGTTTCAGCACGGCGTACCATCCGCAGACGGATGGCCAGTCCGAGAGGACGATTCAGATTTTGGAAGACATGCTGAGGGCGTGCATGTTGGATTTCAAGGGTTCGTGGGAGGACCATCTGCATTTGGTGGAGTTTTCCTACAACAACAGCTTCCAGGCGAGTATTGGCATGGCGCCTTTCGCCGCTCTTTATGGGAGGAAATGTCGATCGCCATTGAGTTGGGATGACGTTGGTGATCGGGAGTTGTTGGGACCTGAGATGATCGTGGAGGCCGTGGAGATCGTCAGGAATATTCGGGAGAGGTTGAGGATTGCTCAGGACCGTTTTAAGCATTGGGCTGATGCTAAACGTCTTCCTTTGGAATTTCAGCCGGGCGACCATGTGTTCTTGAAGATTTCCCCGAATCGTGGTGTGATTCGTTTTGGGAAGCGTGGGAAGTTGAGCCCGCGATACATTGGACCATTTGATGTTTTGGAGAGGGTTGGCGAGGTAGCGTATCGCTTGGCCTTGCCGCCATCTTTGGAAGGAGTTCACAATGTTTTCCATGTGTCGCAGCTTCGTCGATACATTAGCGATCCATCTCATGCCGTGGATTTCTCGGAGATCTCCGTTCGCTCAGATTTGACGTATGACCAGTATCCGGTGCAGATTCTGGACAGGCGTCAGAAGTCACTTCGAAGCAAGGTCGTCGATCTTGTTAGAGTGATGTGGCGGCACGGTTCGCCGGGAGAGTCTACTTGGGAGAGAGAAGATGAGATGCGAGAGCGCTACCCACTTTTGTTTCCAGACTCGTGAATATTCGGAAATTCCGAGGACGGAATTTTTCTTAAGTTGGGGAGGATGTAACGACTGGTTTTCTTGTATCTGAATTTATTATAATATAATATATGTTTTGGTGGATTTTCTCCTCTTGTGTGGTTTTCGTCTCCGTAGCTTTCAATTTCGATCGGTTCGTCGTATTTTCTCGTTTCTTCCTTAGGATCGTCGATTTCGAAGTACGTCGTTTGTGACGGGCTTCATAACGGTCGTATCTAACTATTAGATCAAGCCTAGGAGTCTTAGGATTCGATCACGGGGCCTCACGCTCCGTATCGGAACTTTTGGTGCTCATTAGCCGGTGTAAGAAGGGGCACCGACCGACTAGATGACGATCCAGTCGGTCGGCAATCCTTCATGGACCGACTAGTGAGCTTTCTAATTTTCTGAGGAAGCTACTGTTTATCGTTAGTCGGTCTAAGAAGGTTTATTGACCGACTAGGTTGCAAACTAGTCGGTCGGCAATGCTTCTTTAACCGACTAACTCATCATCTAAATTTTAGTATCAATACTGTTCATCTCTTAGTCGGTCTAAGAACGTTCATCGACCGACTAGATGATAAACTAGTCGGTCAGTATTTGTTCATGGACCGACTAACTCTAAATCCTATTTTCGTTCAGGAGTTACTGTTTACACTTAGTCGGTCAGCGTTGGTCGACCGACCTACTAGTTGCCAAACTAGTCGGTCAGTGGTTGTTCTTTGACCGACTAGTCTGTGTTAAAACCCTAATTTCTGGGCAGCCGCCAGCCCAACCTATAAATACCCCTCCCAACCGTTTCTTCTTCCTCCAACACGATCCAAAACCCTAGAAACTTCCCCTTTGAGCCCCCATCTTCCTCCAAGCTCCATTTCTTCATTCCAAGCCCTAGAATCATCATCCAATCCAACCATTCACCCTATCTACTTCTCATATTCCCCAAATCTCCATCAAAATCCATCAAACCCATCAAAATCCCCTAAACCCTAGTTTCTCCAAACTTCCCCAATCATTTCCAGATCTGGTCCTAGGGTTCCCCGGAGTGTTTCTTCCGCCTCCTCTCGGTAAGAAATCGATCTACCGTTGTTTTTGTAACTTAGATATATTTTTATGAAACCCTAATAATAATTCATGTTGTTTGTTGATTGGTCCCCCCAAACAGCGATTTCCCCGTAGATTGGCATCCGTGTGACGAAGTGGTCATCATTTCCGGTGCTAGGCAAGTGAAACTTGCCACTTAGGGTTTAGGCCATGTTTTAGGCCATTTGCTTATTGTAGGCGTAAAAGAGACTAGGCGACGAAATGATACTCGCCTAGGCGCAAATTGGGGAGTTAGCTTGACAACGAAGCTAATTTCGACATATAGCATGTTGCACAATTACCATGTCATGTTTACTTTCCATTAACGGTACGCAAATTAAATGTCATGTCATTGCATTGTTTTGGTGATCCCGTGATTGCGTAGCTTTGCTACACTACTTGTGTTACCTGGCTCGTGTTCCAGAAGCGAGCCCTGTAGTTGGAAACCCCAACGCTCGATATTGAATTGTGAACTAAGAAACAAGCTCCCGTGCGGGGCAACCCTGGCTCACTTGCTGGGCTCATGTTCAGGGACCCTGGCTTGTTTAGTGTGGGATGGGGTGAGGGTTAAGCGGCCATTCAACTGGGAGTCTGTTTGATCAACAACTGCAGTTGTAAGGCGTAAACTCTTTGGGCTGGGGTAGTGTTTGGGGCCGATCGGACTGACATGCTAGCCATTCAGCGAAGGGCGCAAACATCTACAAAACAACCGTGAAATGTGAATTGTGTTTAGTGCTGATCGGTCTGAAATGCTTGCCATTCAGCGAAGGGCGTAAACACCTACAACAATGTGAATTGATTGAGAATGTTAGTAGCGTGGCTACTCTTGTCTTGTCTTGTCCCGATGGTTGCTCTCATGTACAAATTGTCTTGCCTTGTTTTAAATTGTGCACTCATGTTATAACTGCCATGTCATGCATACTAAACTGTTAGGTTGCTAGTTGCCTTTCTTTTAGTTTCCTTGCACAAGTCTTTCCAGACTTGCTGACATGTGCCCCTCTCTCTTTTGGGTGACGCATGTTAGACCTTGAGCCTGAGTTGCCCGCTGAGGGTGAGGTGTTTGCGGACGCTGAGCTTGAGCCCGTGTTGGACGGGGAGTACGTGGACACTGGGGACCAGTCCTAGTGTCTCCGTTGTGTTTTACTTTTGTTAGACAGTTGTTTTGTTATTGGTGTGTGGCACCTATACTTATTTATGTTGTTGCTTTTGTTTGGCCTTGTTCTGGGCCCTTAGACTCTTTCTTTTAGCCTGTTGGCTTTTCTGTGATGTTGAATATTTGTGGACAACCCTTGGGATTGGTGTTTCTTTTCCGTCTCATATTATTATTATTGTTGTTTCGATTGCAATTACAGGGACCTGCTTATACTAAATTGACGCTTATCGGGTTTGGGGCTTCACCGCTCCACTCCCGTGCGGACCTTTTCATGTCTCGCCTCCATTTTAGGGAAGCGGGTCGTGACAGAAATGGTTCGATGCATGATGTCGCAAGCAAACTTACCAATTAAGTATTGGGGAGACACATTGTTGACATCAGCACATGTTTTGAACCTAGTTCCCTCCAAATCAATTCATAAAACCACATATGAACTCTGGACTGGTAGAAGTCCAAATTTGAGGGGGATGTGCCGCTTATGTACATGACACTTCACATAAGCATGGGAAGTTGGGACCCAGAGGAAATAAGAGTATATTCATTAGATACTATGAACACTCAAAGGGTTATGTTTTCTTGGGTGAGCAAGAAGACGGCACTGTCACAGAATATGAATCAAGGGATGCCACGTTTATAGAGGATATATTCCTTAAACAAGGCGAAGTCAGAAATGAAGATGATCTCGATAAGTTGGAAGATCCAGACTTCGTGAGTATTAGGTCATTTGAGGTACAAGAGAATACTTCTCGAGTCCCTGAGATTAGTGGAAGCGGTGTGTCCGAAAAAAAATAATTCAAAATTCTCAGCTTGATGAGTCAGTTGGGAGAGGCAAAAGGGTTAAGGTTCCCCGACGAAGATTTGAAATCAAAGGGGAAGCCTTAATTGCTATACCTCAAGATGACGAAGAACCTCAGAGTGTAGAAGAAGCTTTATCTCGTCATGATCGAGATTATTGGAAGAAAGCCATAGAGGAAGAAATGGATTCCATGAAAGTTAATCAAGTTTGGGAACTGGTTAACTTACCGCCTAATCGAAAAACAATTGGAAATAAGTGGATTCTCAAAATAAAGAGAAAGGCGGATGGATCCATTGAAAGACATAAGGCTCGGCTGGTGACAAAGGGATATACCCAAAAGGAAGGTATAAATTACGAAAAAACCTTTTCACTAGTTGTTATATTTGCCTCTATTCGCCTAATACTAGCTTTAGTTGCTCACATGAATTTAGAACTTCACCAAATGGATGTCAAGACGACATTCCTAAATGGTGAACTAGATGAGGAAATCTACATGGATCAGCCAGTAGGTTTCATTATTAAAGGCCAAGAAAATAAGGTCTGTAAATTACAGAAATCTATATATGGCCTTAAACAAGCATCTAGGCAATGGAACCAGAGGTTTCTTAGAGTTGTCACCTCATTTGGTTTCGAAATGATCGAAGAATATCATTATGTTTATGTGAAGCAACATAAAAACAAATTTGTCATCTTGACATTATACATAGATGACATTTTGTTAGCTAGTAACGATATGGAGTATCTGATAACCATAAAGAATGGTTATCATCGAACTTTGAAATGAAAGACATGGGAGAAGCGGATTTTACACTTGGTGTAAAAATCCGAAGAGATCGTTCTAAGAGATTTCTTGCATTGTCGTAAGAAACATATATTAATAAAGTGTTAGAACGATTCAACATGTCTAACTATAATTCAATTGAAACTCCAACATTTAAAGGAGATAACCTGAGTATAGATGATTGTCCTAGTATAGCAGATGAAAAGAACAAAATGGCAAGAGTGCCATATGCAAGTGCGGTTGGTAGCTTAATGTACGTTATGTTGTGTACAAGGCCAGACATATGTCATGCAGTAGGATTGGTAAGTCGATATCAGTCTAATCCTGGACCTGAGCATTGGAAGGCTGTGAAGAGGATCATAAGATATTTGGCGGGTACAGCCAACTACAGTTTGTGTTACAAAGTTTCATCCACCAAACTGGAAGGCTATACAGATGCTGACTATGGGGGAGATGTAGATGAGAGAAAATCTACATCAGGATATGTTTTCTTGCTCGGAGATGGTGCCATATCATGGTGCAGCAAGAAACAAACTTCTGTGGCTCTATCAACCATGGAAGCATAATTTGTTGCTGCTTCATTAGGAGTTCAGGAAGCTATTTGGTTACAACGGTTTCTAGAGAATTTAGGTGTAAAGCAAGAACCAGTTGTTGTCTATTGAATCAAGCTGCGATAGCTTACACCAATGACCCAAGATATCACAGTCGTACCAAACATATTGACATATGATACCATTTTGTGAGAGACATTGTTACTAAGAAGATAGTTTCTATCAAGTATATATCTACGCACAAAATGGTTGCTGATCCTCTTACTAAGCACATTCCTAGAGATGCTTTTCTGAAACATGTAAAAGCTCTAGGATTGCGTAGAAATTGAAATATACTTGTGAATGTACTCTGTAATATATATTGATATTGTTCAATAAAATATTTATTTCATTCATTGTGTTGGATTATATGTGTTTGCCCAATAGTATTATTTGTTAACACATAAAAAGAGTTTATAAGAAAAGGTGTGTCAAATAGGCATGGAGATTGGCCTTCTCACAAAGGCAATCGCCTCTGACATTCTAGGTGAACGGACAGGGATGAGACTAAATCCTCTATAAAAGTCGCCTTAAATAAGTTTCAAGATGAGGTCATTTTATATATACAAATAATGACCATGATGAACAGATTCCCCAAAGTTCATCTAAGTCTATTTATGAGCCAGACACGAATTCTTAGAGCAGTTGATTGTTGTAGAATTCAGTGTTAAATGTATGAGTACATTTAACTTAGAGTCTGAACGGTGTTGTATTGAATTACTCCAAAGACATACGCAATACACCGTTGCATGTGATTCATACTACATGTGCTAGAGTCGACCATAATAGGAAGTGAGAAAGTGGATCCCTGCCTCTCCACTGTGTGAGTCCCTAGAGGATTGGGTTCCTCCCTATGCCCTTCGACTATTGACTAATATTCAAAGTCTCAGTCTTGGTGATAGCTACTTTAGCATATTCCTTATGGCCACGAGTGATTCGGTCTAAAAGGGTATGTCTAGGAAAGCGACTGAGTTGCAACTTAGAATATTGTGTGCAAAGGAATGACTAAGTTTGTTGATATCAAGTTTGATGATCTCGCTGGCCGGCTAATCTGTGTAATTAAGAGACATCAATGTGGATGTGTTTAAGTATGTCCTCAAGAGTAAATTATTACTGACTGGGATCAGGAATACTTAAATTGATGTAACAACTTAGACCTGGGGTATTATAAGCGACAGATATACTTTAGAGGATTGATTACATATAGGACAGTTGTGTATCTCTAACCAGTGCACAACAAGATTGCCTGTATTCGCTTATGGGTCGCACGACCAAGTTACCAAGTATAAAGTCTTCTTCACTTGTTGTTTTTGTAACAACAATCCCATCATGTGCGAGCATGAGATGTTGGAATTGGGTACGCCCATGACGGGTTTAATCCATGGGGTAAATCGCAAATATCATATTAATAAGGGGTTATATGTAAATTGATTTATCCTTACTGGATAAGTGCAATTTACAGAAGTTCAGGGTTCCCAATGCAAACTTGTTTTAATAACTACCCTTACGTTATTTTGTTAACGTTGAGTTTTCAACGGTAGAAAACTTCTCCCCTTTAACCCTATTCATACCACATTGTCTGTAAGAATTAAGGATCGATTGTTTTTTGCGTTCTCTCCCCTCTCTCCCAAAACAACAACCTGCAAGATGAAGAAGACCAAGGGGTATCTTGGCGGTGAAATCCGCTCGGTTTCCTTAGGTGATTCCAAACACGATCCAGGGCGAAGCGCTGCTCCTCTAGTCTGCTGCGAAGGTGATGTATTCGTCCCTTTCCTAATTCTAACACAAACTAATTTGTTCTTTTAACAAAAAAGGGGGAAACAAATCTTTTTTGTATTCATTTCTCTTTGCTGTGTAACTGACCCCCACATTATTTCCCCAGCCCCCCACGTGGAACCACCCCATTTCCTTTTCCCCAGTCACCATTCTTGCAGATACTTTGCCACAAAATCTTATGCACGGGATCAAACCCCCACGTTCACGCAACCGCTCTCCACATCCCTTCTTCTCTTCCTCTACTTCTTCTTCTTAAGACCTTTTGAGTCCCTCATCCCTTTATTTTCCAGCGCCCTCAGCCTTCCCACAAGCCAAACACCCTGCCAACATGCCTCTCCCTGGCCCTCTCCGACTCGCACCCCCATCACCAGTCGGCCATCGCCGTCCGGCCATTCGCCACGGTTCGCACCTCGACGCCACGCGACCAGCGAGCTCCCCTGTTCTCCCCTAGACTATCGCATTTCCCCCGCTTTACTTTGCTTACCACGACCACTAAACACTAACCCGCAGCCCGCCTCCTCATCATCACCCTCGCTGCCCAGCTTCACCGCGCCGCATCCGCTTACGTTTGCCTCCGCCCACAAATCACAAGCCCAGCGACCTCCTTCTTCGACTTGAGACAACCCCGATAGCACGCGCCACCCAGCACCACCCCTGCAGTCATGCGCAACCCTGTCATCCCCTCGAAACCCATATGGCAGCCTCTCCTCCAAGGCCCCTCCCCCGAGGCCGTATCTCCCCTTCCCTCTCCTCCAGGCCCCGAACCCAGCATCGCTCTGCAGCGAAGCTCGCTTCTCCAACACCTTGCAACCACCCTCAAACTCCGGTGCCGCCAAGCCCACACCATCGTGGCCATCCCCCTCATTTTGACCAGCGCACTCCAACCTCCTCCCAGTCACCACACCGTCGTTGCCTAGCTACCCCCATCTCCGACGCCGACTTCCCCGCACATTACCCTGGCCACCACGCCTCCTTCCTCCTCGCCAACACACCGCACCCCCGTTCCGTCCGCTCCGCCTCCTTTTTCCGGCAACCTCCCCGTAGCCAGCAGCCAACCCGTGCCCCCGTCTGGTCGCTACTCATCGCCACTGTGCCACTGCCCAGGCCGTATGGCCATCGTCCTGCATGCTGACGACGACAAAACCACGTAAGATACTCCCCTTTGTTCGTGAACAGTGCATATAGGGAATTATATATTGTGAATTTCTAAGTGCACCATAAAAATGCCGTGCACAGTACGTTTTTAATCATTTTTTAATAAAACAAATAAAATCAGCGTACGAATGGAATTTGATTTAGGTTTTTTTGAAAAAACAAAAACAATGTACGGTTCACTGCAAAGTTTGCGGTGCACTTAGAATTTCTCTATATATTAGTTATGTTATGCATTGGAAAGAGTACCGCATGTTTTCTTATAAAACAACTGAATTGTTAGTATTTGTGAGTTCCAATGCTAATAATGAGCCTTCATATGAACGGTATCCTACTATAGGTGAACGGTACTTTCTATAATAAATATTAGTGTGAGAATGAATGTTAGTATCATTTTAGTTAGTATAATAACTAGTTAGTATATTGTATATATATATATATATGTTAGTGTTCGCCTTTACCATGTTAGTTTTTATAAAGTAAATTTCCTTAGCTTAATTTGTGGATCAAACCTGGCAGATCAACTGAGCCTCTCGTTATGATCATCTGGACACCTAAATCGCGTCTCTTCAGGCAAGTGTACATATTCCTTGTTTTAAAATATTGTTACATCAAATTGTAAAGCCAAGAATTGTTTATATATATCATGATGCCTACCATACTGGCTAATTAACATGATTGTTCACATCCGATTGAATGGACAATGACGAAATATCTTGATAGAATGGAACACCTTGAAATCGTGAATTCATGCATTTGATTGGCTATTCCCGCCGGTCATATGTGACTAGTCTGGCTCGTGTTCCAGTAGGGTCACATGATGACTAGTCTGCTCGTGTTCCAGTATATAGCGGTTTAGCATTCGTGAACCCGTGTAATGGATTAGGCTGGCTCGTGTTCCAGCATAACACTTGGGTGGGGTAGTTCAATGTAGTAGAGACTGGAATGCTAGATTACACTCTATTGGTGAACTTGACCGACCCCTGACCGAGTCAGTGAGTAGAGAGCCACAGGTAGCTCCCGTTGGCTTGGGTGTACTGCTGTACACTTCCCCCTCAGACATTGGGCTTGTCACTAGGCACACTTAATTGATTGTCACACTCTTTTACTCCCGTTGTTACCATTGAGAATTATGTAATCTGCTAGTTCCTCCTACCTTGTTCGTGTACAAATACCATGCTTATTACTTTACACATTACACTTGCTGTGCTTATCGCTTTGCACATTACATCTGACATGTTTGTTACTTTATGCACTACACTTGGCATGCTACTGCTTTACACACTACACATGCCATGCCACTTCTTGCACACTACACATGCCATGTTTGCTACTTTACGCAATACACTTATCATGCTATTGCTTTACACACTACACTTGCCATGCCACTGCTTGCACACTACACATGCCATGTTTGTTACTTTACGCAATACACTTGTCATGCTACTGTTTTACACACTACACTTGCCATGCCACTGCTTGCACACTACACATGCCATGTTTGCTACTTTATGCACTACACTTGTCATGCTACTGCTTTACACACTACACTTGCCATGCCACTGCTTGCACACTACACATGCCATGTTTGTTACTTTACGTACTACACTTGTCATGCTACTGATTTACATACTACACTTGCCATGCTACCGCTTTACTCACTACACTTGCCATGCTTGTTACTTTACACACTACAATTGCCTTGCTTACAACGCTGTGTACCACGTTTGCTATACACACACGTTTCTCACGCTGCCATGCTTTACTTTTTGTAATCTTATTATGTCACTCATTTTGCCATATAAATGATTTCGAAAACCTTGCCAAGTGTCAACTTCTTAATACTTTAAATCTTGCTGAGTGTCACGCCCCGCTTCCCAAAACGACGGAGGCGAAGCGTGACTAAAGCCCGCTTAGGCCAGAGCTGAGAAGCTCGGACCCAATAAGCGTCTGTAGGGGTACCATTTTAAAAAACTTCAGGTTCTTGCATTAAAAAGTTCGAAACAACAGAAAGTACAGAAAGGGAGTTGCATTAATTAAATTAGAGATATAATATCCAACGAGTACAAAGTCAAAAAAGAAGCCTAAGCATGGCAACAAAATATCTAAAAGCAAACTAAAAGCAGTAACCTCTGAAAGTGACGACTAAAAAAGACCTCAAGGTCTGGTCCTCGTCAGGCACGTACTCTGGGTCGACGTCCTCGGCTCCTCGTACTCCAGTGAATCTGCCTCGTCCACGAACTCTGGCTGAGCACCTGACGTACAGCACCCAAGAGAAAGGAACTGTACGTCAGGTAAAGTCTACAAGAAGGGTTAGACTTTACTGCAAGTGCACCGAACTTTAGACAACAGTTTACTGGTTGATTAGCATGCTGACGTTCTATTACACAACAGTTTACTGGTTGATTAGCATGCTGTGGTTATAATAGAGTAACACAACATGAAGTAACGTAGCAGGAAAGTAAAACGGGACAGGTAGTAGTCGTAGCGTGTGCTACCAACTACGGGACTAACCTACAGGTGTCAAGACAAGTCGGGACGGGACGGGACAAGACAAGACAAGACAAGTGAGACACGAAAGGGTTCACGCCTTATGGTTCGAGGGGTATCAGACCCTTTTGCCGTGCGCACGCTCAACCCAACCCCAAACCCCAAGGAAGACAAGACAAGACAAGACAACAGTACAAGGTATCACTCGCTCTATCTTGGCGAGTGCCCTATTGCCCGCGGGCTGTGTATCCGTACAAGGGATCACTCTCTCTAGCTTGGAGAGTGCCCTATTGCCCGCAGGCTGTGAATCTGTACAAGGGATCACTCGAAGAGTGCCCTATTACCCACAGGCTGTGAATCTGTACAAGGGATCACTCGAAGAGTGCCCTTTTGCCCGCAGGCTGTGAATCTGTACAAGGGATCACTCGAAGAGTGCCCTATTGCCCGCAGGCTGTGAATCTGTACAAGGGATCACTCGAAGAGTGCCCTATTGCCCGCAGGCTGTGAATCTGTACAAGGGATCACTCGAAGAGTGCCCTATTGCCCACAGGCTGTGCAAGAAGGGACGTGACGTGACAAGACGGGAATGGTTATTCTAGGGTGTCCACACACACGCACACACATGATAGTCCTACGATATCAAAAGTTGTTGTTGTCAGGCTCAGACTTCGTGGTCAAGTCTGAGCCATCAAGGGTCGTCCCAGATGCTATCATTTCACGTCCGGTTCTATTTGTTCACAGTTATCAGTTCTAACCAACTAAGTCCTAAGCACGGCCATAAGTGCAAGTGGGATACACTTGCCTGCGATGGCGAGTGTGTCGTCCTCCCGAAGCGTCTCGTCCAAGCGTCTCGTTCGTGGAAGTCCGTCTGAAACAGTGCCATGGCGACGGTGTCAGGTCGCAATTTCATCAAGTCCTATTAGGGTTCGTTTCTAGGTTATCGGGACTATCCTATTCGTCGGAAGTCACATTTTGATGTTCAACCCTATTCGACGATTCTATCCTATGTGCACAGTCAAAAAGTCCATTCGTCGATCTACGGTTCCACATCATTTTAAGGGAGCAGAAAATAAATTTAATGAGTTAAGTGGCCGATTTTAGTTAAGTTTTCAGTTCTGCTATGATGTGGGTTGTGCTATGAGTTAGGGGAAACTAAACTCGTAATGTCGTCCAACAAGCGGAAGTCGGGTCTGAACGGCGCAACGTCAGCGTCGTCTGGAACTCCTCGGCTGTGGGTAGTGCAACGAGGTACCTCTGGACAGCGGGGTGGTGACGTGAAATCAGCGAGCTAATCAGCGATCTCCTTCCCGTTGCGAGTAGCGCAACGGTTCTTCACGATAACGGAGACGTCGGCTAAAAGTACGTGCGTGCGGCAACGCACGTGAACTTAGAGAGTCCAAGGGGGCTGTTGGTAGATGAAGTGGGACCAAAGGAAGATGCTCGGCCCGGTGGATGGCCGACGACGCGAGCGCACGGCGGTGGGCGGCCGTGAGAAGCCGGGGAGGACAGATTCGCGCCACGTCTGTTGTCGGGCGTCTCAGTGAAATTTCAGAGACGAACAGCAGAAACGGGAATTTGCAGTGGGTAAAGGACTTCAAGACGAAGCCAACGATAGTGGAGTTGTCACCGGGGGTGGTCGGAGGTGGCCGTGCGCGGACGACGAAGTTCAGCTTCCAGATCTGTGAAAAACAGCGGATGCGACATGTTCCGACGAGGATTACGGGAGCTACAGGTGGGCTATGAGCGTGAGGAAAGTTTCAGTTGGTAGGTGGTTTCGATAGGAATCCAACGGCAGTAGGGTGGTCTTGTAGGTGGCCGGATGGCCGGTGGGCGTGAGTTTTTCCGGCTGTGGCGCAGATCTGTAAAACTGTCGTTTGGGTTGTGTTTGAAAGCGTTTTGAGGGAGATAGAGATGAGGGAAGAGGGTAAGGGGAGGTGGAGATGCTTGGGGGGTCAGAGAGGAGTTGATCGGGGGTGGTGGTCACCGGAGGGGGTTGCCGGAGGTGGCCGGCCGGCGGTGTTTTCCGGTGGGGCGCAGTTCTGGCCTGGGCTGTGTTTTGTGTGGTTTTCATGGAGTTTTTTGATGTCTTGGAGAGGTGGAGATGGAGGAGAAGGAGGAGGAGCAGGTGGTGGCAGGTGGGGGGGGCTTGGGGGCAACCTGAGGTGGCCATAGATGGGTTCATGCGTGAGTTTCGAGGGCTTTAGGGTGAGTTTGTTTTAAAGAGAAGAGTAATTGCTATTACAAGGTTAAAAGGGGTATACTTAAGGATGACTAGGAGATGGGATGTAAGAGGGGAGGGGTTTAGTTTAGGGGTGGATAGCAAATGAAATCCCTCATGCATGATACGTAGGGATTCTCCAAAGATTTAATTAGGATTTGATTTTAAATTTGAAATTCAAAAGATTAGTGGCTAAACAACGGTTGAAATTGATTAGGGGATATCTTCCACTACGGGCATCGGAAAAATAATCCGAAAATACCGGGACGATCGTGGAGACGAGAAGTACGGGGCTACAGTGTCCGATCATGCATAACGCCTACCGAGAATTTACGTAAAATTGGAAACGGCGTTTTGAGTCAAATGACTAAAACGCCCCTATCTTTCAAAATCGTTTTGCGAGAAAACGAGCCGTGAAAAGACGTTCCCAAAACTTACTATAAAATTTTACACTCCCAAACGATCACAACGGCATATCGCATCGCTCATGCCGGAGCTCAGAAAAACCAAATAAAATACGTGCACGAAAAAGTACGTGTACGTAGAAAAAACGAACGGTCGGAAAGTGGCCGTTACATTCTACCCACCTTAGAAATGATTCCGTCCTCGGAATCACTCATACTATCAATAATAACATCTATATAACCTTATACCCCAAAACTCTCATGACTACGCCTATAGATCGATAATCTTATAACTTCAACCAATGTTCTTTAATTAATCCTTCATAACCTTCTTTTCACTGAATAATGCCATGACTAATCTCACATCCTAAGACTTAACCATAGACCCATCATTGCTGTTGAAATTTCCAACTCCAAGTCCTCACAAAAGAATAATAATCATCTTCTCATACCATACCACTCTATAAACATCATCGCTCAAAAACAATCTTTTAACTCTCTATCTCTTCCCAATATTAATCAATCGCTAAAATGATGTTCTAGTCAATCACCAACCCAAAACAAAAACTCTGTCTATCTTATAACACCTTCACAAATCAACAATCGTCGTGTCCTCAATACGTTCCTTGTCATATCTTCCCATAAATTCATCCGCCAAATAATTGAACTACCAAAATCATATCTTATCCTCACTCACTATAATTAATCCCAAGCAATATTAAGTCCGACTACCTAACCATCCATTTATCTCGACGCGTCGTATCATTCTCAAAGCCTTCTCACGTCAACTCGACAACCAAGTCTTGATGCTTACAAAGTTCTACTAATTCTCGTGATCATCCTGACTTATACTATACTCCGCAGTTACTCCTACCTACCACCCGTCTAAGCCTCAAGTCTGATAAGTTATCATCTCCTCGCATATAATTTCATCCGGCCAGAATTTCCCATTGAGTCCGTCTCACATCGGTATCATAAATAAGTTTTGGACAGCTCATCTTCTCATCCGAAAGAAATCTATTCCAATATCCTATTGTTCCAAAATCGGTTAATCAATGCTACAACAAATCTCATCTCTCCCTGAGCCTACCCGCAAACAAAATCCTACAACAATAATAGCTAGTCCCAAAACTATAACAACCATAACATTACATTCCAAAATGGAGAGAGAGAAGAGAAAGGGAAACTTAAAACCAGTGACACATTTTTAAAACATTTGGAAAAACGTGTGGAGTCGTGGTAATGGATGAGGAAGGATAATTGATTTGTGATCTTGTGAGCTAATTTCAAAAAATTTAAAGGTTTAGTTAAAAAACAAAGTTTTAATACAATCACACGCAGTCAAAGATAAGCTATTCCATAATCGCGAAAAACTACGTCTAAGGAAATTGCCTGCTATGACCCTATTCATATATGTATGAATACCGTCATTCAGACGACTTCAATCATATCATGGTTAACACTGAGTACACATTCAAGACATAAAAGGCAACTATCAGGATCCTAAAGATGACACACGCATACAGGTCTACACACTCTACCTATACTCACGCACCACAACGACATCACCTATCAAAGGGCCTACTCCTAAACTGGAGATAGCATGGACAACTACAAGGACTAATGTCTAGATAATAGAAAGAAAAGGAGACTAGATCAAGAGCGAAATGAAATAAGATCGGAAAGAACGAGTTCCAACAAGGCGGGGTAAGGAGATAGTTGGTTGGAAGAGACAAAATATTTCTCAGAATAATTAGATAGATGAAGGAGATTTACGTGTAAAATATGATATCGTATACTTTATACTTTAAAAAAAATATGTAGGGAAAAGTGAGCAGACGGTAAAAATTATTATAATTTTGGAGAAAGAGTTGGATGAAGGAGATAAAAGTGGGGTGAGGTAGCTGTTGTTTTGCAAATGAAAGTAAGTTTAACAAAGATTTTGAAATGTGGTCGTGAAGAACATAGAACTGGTATAATAATAATAATAAAATAATTGGAGTTCCCTCTAATTTTGGAGATATTTTAAAAAGTATGCACGTTAAGTGGTTAGAAATTTTTTTTGTAGTTTTTATAAAAAGAATAATATTGAATTTTCAAAATAGTAACAAGTTTTAAAACCGAAATTCGAAAGATAATGATTCGAAAGCGAGTACGAGATAGTAACCTAAGAATTTACGGCCAAGAAGGTTTCAAGTCAATAAAATAATTTTAATTCAACCGAAAAAACAAGAAATTTTAAATATGTAGTATAGGGGTTTTCAAAGAAATTAAGCTGAGCGAAGAAACTGAATAAGGAATTTCGAAAGTACTTTTAGAGGAGGCAAAATTGGCAAAGAGAAAGATTCGAAGGATCTACGATGACCGTCAGGAAGCGATCACGTGAATCGGGAGAAAAGTAAGATGATCGCATGACAGTTACACGCAGGATATGATTTACGGAAGCTATGATGGGACTCTATGGCAGATAACACAAAAGTGTAATGATCAAAGGGACGATAGAAGTAAGGGGTCCTAATTATCGGGTCGTCTAAAGATTAGGATAACTCAGCTCTAAGACTTCCTAATGAGATAGTCTATAATCGGGATCTAATGATAAGGTTCCTAAGAGAATCCAGGTTAGTTCTTCTGGGCCCGAAGTCGATGTACCCGAGCGAACGACTAAAAGAAGGGCTCTGGAAATTTAACACGGTCAGAGTCAAGTGGCTACTAAGGTATTCTAGGACGAGGATGACTAATTCCTAACCAAGGCGTCAGACTATCAAATTGGGACGTCTACCCAAGTCTTCCTACTATCTAAGACTGGGAAACTAATTCAGACTTGTACGTGGATATTAAATGAATGCGGTACTTTTATTGTTCCGAACTTTTGCAAGACCTGCATGGGCCACCACTAAAACCTGTCACGCCCCGCTTCCCAAAACGACGGAGGCGAAGCATGACTAAAGCCCACTTAGGCCAGAGCTGAGAAGCTCGGACCCAATAAGCGTCTGTAGGGGTACCATTTTAAAAAACTTCAGGTTCTTGCATTAATAAAGTTCGAAACAACAGAAAGTACAGAAAGGGAGTTGCATTCATTAAATTAGAGATATAATATCCAATGAGTACAAAGTCAAAAAAGAAGCCTAAGCATGGCAACAAAATATCTAAAAGCAAACTAAAAGCAGTAACATCTGAAAGTGACGACTAAAAAAGACCTCAAGGTCTGGTCCTCGTCAGGCACGTACTCTGGGTCGACGTCCTCGGCTCCTCGTACTCCAGTGAATCTGCCTCGTCCACGAACTCTGGCTGAGCACCTGACGTACAGCACCCAAGAGAAAGGAACTGTACGTCAGGTAAAGTCTACAAGAAGGTTAGACTTTACTGAAAGTGCGCCGAACTTTAGACAACAGTTTACTGGTTGATTAGCATGCTGACGTTCTATTACACAGCAGTTTACTGGTTGATTAGCATGCTGTGGTTATAACAGAGTAACACAACAGGAAGTAACGCAGCAGGAAAGTAAAACGGGACAGGTAGTAGTCGTAGCGTGTGCTACCAACTACGGGACTAACCTACAGGTGTCAAGACAAGTCGGGACGTGACGGGACAAGACAAGACAAGACAAGTGAGACACGAAAGGGTTCACGCCTTACGGTTCGAGGGGGATCAGACCCTCTTGCCGTGCGCATGCTCAACCCAACCCCAAACCCCAAGGAAGACAAGACAAGACAAGACAACAGTACAAGGGATCACTCGCTCTAGCTTGGCGAGGGCCATATTGCCCACAGGCTGTGTATCCGTACAAGGGATCACTCTCTCTAGCTTGGAGAGT
>CM061142.1:205039834-205189884 GCA_030789695.1 Scilla litardierei
GATGTCGTACACAGTTGAAGCCGACACCAAGGTTTCCATTGATGTCGTGTTTCCACCTTGGTGCTGTGAACAAAATCTTGTAGCCATATACCCCTACTTTCAGTTCGAACCTAGCTGCATACAGTGGGCTAGGTTTTTGGAGCTAAGGTGACGTGAAGCTGAACATCTTGAGGAAACGTGAGTTGAGTGCTGACGAAAGCACATGCATGCGATTTGAAGTAGTTGCTTTGTGCACATCTCAGTTTAGATTTGAGTTTTACTAGAATTTCTATACACACAAACCTGATTGCTTCTCAAGTTTGTGGAGTTACAGATTGAGATCCAGACATCAGATCGAGACTACATTTGCGTCAGAGCATACCTGACGACGTGCTGATCATCAGAGACTGCAACACTAACACAAACTGAGCTTTCTAAACTCATTATTTATTTATGTTTGTGATATTGGTTTGTTGATCTTTGTAGTGTGCTTAAACTATCACTTTGGGGGGTTTTGGGGTCTTAACTAGTTGGGGCTAGTCAAGAAAGAGCTTGTACTAGATTTGTAGTGTTTGGCACTTTGGTGAGTGTGGTACAGTACTTGGTTTGCGTAGAGTTGGGGCTCGTAGATCTTTATAATTTGTACCTTGATGTTATTAAATCGAATATTTGCTTTGGGGCTGGAGTAGGTCGTTGGGACGACCAGACCAGGGTAAATCTCTCATGCACTCTATGATTGTCTTTACTTGCACTTATCTTACTCTGCGTCTAATCAGTTGAGTTGAATATTTCTTGTGTGATCACGAAAATATTTTATAAGCCTATTCCCCCCCCCCCCCCCCGGATTAGATCTCGATCCAACAAGTGGTATCAGAGTAGGCTAGAGGATCTAGGCAAGAGAACCATAAATATTTCTGATTCAGCCTTTGATGAATGTTAGTCCATTGCCTGACCCCCTAAGTTTAATAGTGTAGACTTTGCTTATTGGAAAGCAAGAATGAAAATCTATTTAGTGTCTGTTGATTATGATGTGTGGAACATAGTTGAAAAAGGATATAAACACCCCATGATTAAAATTGAAGACACTGAAATCTTGAAACCTGAAGATAAATGGGATGATGCTGATAGAAAATGTTATTTGATTAATGGTAGAGCTATGAATGCAATTATCTATGCTTTGGATAAAGCTGAATTTAATTGTATCTCTCAATGTTTAACTGTGCAAGAAATTTGGCATACGCTGGAGGTGACACATGAGGGAACGTCGCAGGTAAAGGAGTCCAGACTAGCCTTGCAGACCACTGAATATGAAAGCTTCCGCATGCTTCCTATGGAATCCATCAAATAGATGTTTGCAAGGTTCACAGACATTGTTTATAATTCCAATGCTCTTGGAAAACCCTACTCGAGTTTGGAGCAAGTAAGGAAGATCTTGAGGGCGCTGCCAAGCTCATTCCTCCCAAAGTCACAGCTATCCTGGAAGCTATCTTGCAAAGCTGAGCATGGAGGAACTGATAGGAAACCTGATGTCCCATGAGCTTGAAATAAAGACCATCGAATCAAGAGAGAAATCTGAGGCCAAGACTTCCTAGGTACTAGCTTTTCAAGCTAAGGAAGAAGATGATGATGAACTTGATAAGGAGCAGGCACTGATGGTCAGAGGATTCAGAAGATACATCAAGACTAGACAGGGAAGAGCTGAAATGAAAAGAAAGGTTCAATCATTCTAATAAATTTAATCCTGCAAAAAATTCTTCTGAGCAGAATATTATTGATCAAGTACTTTCTTTTAAATGTAGGAAGCAGTACACTTTAAGAAGAATTGCCCACAAGGAAAGAACAATTCTACAGAGAAGAAAGGAATATCTTTGGCAGTAACGTGGGATGAGGATAGCAAGGATGAGACTCGGGATGAGACTACCTACTGCTCTCTCTGCTTAATGGGAGAGCTCGATGAGGTAAAATCCTGCACTAAAATTGAGCTTCTAAATATTTGTGAACAAATGTGAAATGGAATTGATGGCTTAGAATCTACTGTAGAATCCATTAGAGATGCTAACTACGAATTACAGCAAGATAATTTCAACCTGTCAATAGAAGTTGATAAATTGAAAGCTAAAATTGATACATATAAAGCTACCAATGATTTGTTGAAAAAGGAAAAGTCTAGTATGCATGAAAAAGTTGAATGCCAAAAATGTCCTACATTTTTAAGTGAAAATAAAATGTATAAAGAAAAAGTTATTGAACTAGAAAAGAAAATGGGAAATTTTAATATGATTGAGGAAGAGAATAAAAAGGCTTTTATCAGCAAAATTTACCATGCTTGTTAATGAAAACCTGTATTTAAAATCTAAATTATCTGATCTTGAGCTAACCATTAAAAAAATTGGAGTTGGAAAGCAATCATTAGACATTATTCTTGGAAATCAGATACATGGAAACAATAGACATGGTTTAGGCTATGGAAATAGAATTGATGAAAAGCCAAGAGTTAATAAAAAGATTCAAAAAGAAACAGGAGTTGGAAGAAAAGTTTTTCCAAAATGCTATATGTGTGGGGGTGTTGGTCATGCATATTACAATTGCAAGTACATGAACAAGAATATTAAATTTAAGCAAATTTGGGTTCCAAAAAGTATAATGACTAACACTGGTGGACCTATTTGGATTCCTAGGTCACACGTATCTTGTTCTTCTTATGTGTGGGTATATGGCATGGCTAAGGGCAACGGTGTGAGTGGTACTTAGACTCTGGCAGTTCAAGACACGTGACTGGATAGCGAAAAGTTCCTTAGCCTTGTAAAGCATGAAGAAGGAAGTGTTACTTTAGGGGGGACAAAGGAAGATGCAAGGTAATTGTTAAAGGTGTTGTAGGTAACAACACCTTTCAGCTTACAGATGTCATATGGGTGAAAAATCTAGCACACAACCTCATTTCGATTAGTTAGCTGTGTGACAAAGGTATGAAAGTAGAATTTGATTCAAAATTTTGTAGAATTATTGATAGCTCCACGGGTGATGTTATAATTACAGAAAATAGAAAGAACAATATTTACACTATTATGATTGATGAATTAACTGTTTTTAAATGCTTGCTTGTCAGTGAAGAAGAGGCCATACTATGGCACAGAAGATTAGCACATGCAAGCAAAGGGTTGCTAAAGAAGCTTGAAAATAAAAATCTGGTTAGAGTACTACCGCATCGGACCTACGAGAATGATAAGTTATGCATGGCATGCACAAAAGGTAGGCAAACTAGATCTACATTTTCTAGCATTAAAGAAGTTGCCACCACACGTATATTGGAATTAGTGCACATGAATCTATTTAGACCCATAGATATTGCTAGCCTAGGAGGTAAAAGGTTTTGTTTGGTATTGGTTGATGATTACACTAGATACACGTGGGTTTACTTCCAAGCCAAAAAATCAAACTCATTTGAAAACTTTCAGAATTTTTTGCATACAAGTTTCTAATGGGAAAAATACTTCCATTATAAAATTAGAAGGGATCATGGTGGTGAGTTTGAAAATGCAATTTTTGAAAACTATTTTCTTGAAGAAGGAATTTTACATGAATTCTCTTCTCCTAGAACACCCCAACAAAATGGAGTGGTCGAGAGAAAGAATCGAACATTAAAGGAGATGGCTAGGAGTAAGATAAATGAATATAGTTTGCCTATGTCTTATTGGGCTGAGGCCATTAGTACAGCTTGCTATGTGTGCAATAGAGTTATGATTAGACCTTTAATGAACAAAACTTCTTACGAACTATGGCATGGAAACACTCCAAACATTTCTTATTTTAAAGTATTTAGATGCAGTTGCTATATGCTAAACACTAGAGATCAGTTTGGCACATTTGAATCCAAATCAGATGAGGGAGTGTTCGTATGATATTCAATGAGGAGCAGAGCGTACATGATATATAATAAGCACACATTAACTATTGTTGAATTTATTCATGTTAAATTTGATGAATATGAAAAAGGGTCGTTGGCTTGCATGGAAAATGAAGAAGGAGAAAGTGTAGAACAAGAAAACAATCCAAGGAACAATGAGGAGCAACCTGAAAGAAAAGAGGATATTGGCACACAAGAAACTCAGGAAGAAGTAGTTAACAGAGGAGAGCTGAGATTTAATCCAAATCACCCATCAGACTTGATTATCGGTGAGCCTACAATAGGTATACGTACTCGTTCCTCTTTCAGCAATCTTTGTGATCTATGTATTTATAGAGATTTTATTTCTAAAATAGAGCCTAAAAATCGAAACTGCGTTAGAAGAGGAAAGTTGGGTTTTGGCCATGCAAGATGAATTGAATCAATTTGTTAAGAATAATGTTTGGAAAGTAGTACCAAGACCCACTGATTATCATGTAGTTGGCACAAAATGGGTGTTTAAAAATAAATTGGATGAATCTGGTAATGTTATTAGTAACAAGGCAAGACTGGTAGCTAAAGGTTATAATCAAATTGAAGGTATTGATGTGGATGAAACTTTTGCTCCAGTTGCTAGGTTAGAGTCCATTAGAATCTTGCTAGCTTTTGCAAGTTATAAAGGGCTCAAACTGAAACAAATGAATGTAAAAAGTGCTTTTCTTAATGGCTACCTAAAAGAAGATGTAATTGTCAAACAACCCCCATGATTTAAAAGTCATATTTTTCCACACCATGTATACAAATTAGAAAAATCTTTGTACGGACTTAAGCATGCTCCAAGGGCTTGGTATGACCGTCTTAGCACATATTTGTTGGAAAATGATTTTAAGCTGGGTAGTGCAGACAATACATTATTTTTGTTGCATGAATCTGATGATTTTATTATTGTAGAAATATATGTTGATGCATAATTTATGGTGCTACTAATGATCTTCTATGTCAAAAGTTTGAGAAATTTATGCAGGATCAATTTGAGATGAGCCTTGTGGAGAGCTGAAATACTTTTTGGGGTTCCAAGTAAAACAAGAAAAAGAAGGCATCTTTATATCCCAAACCAAGTACATCAATGAGCCTCTAAAAAGGTTCGGGATGGAGAAGTCTAAAGGAATTGGAACACCAATGAGCCCCTCTGTAAAAATAGACAAGGATGAACAAGGAGTCTCCATAGACCAAAAGCTCTATCGAGGTATGATTGGTTCCTTGTTATACTTGACTGCTTCTAGGCCAGATATAATGTTTGATGTATTCTTGTGTGCACGCTTTCAAGCCAACCCAAAAGAGTCTCATTTAAAATCCATTAAGAGGATCTTTAGGTATCTCATTAGTTCACCAACTTTAGGCCTTTGGTATCCATCTGGTGGTAATTTTGAGTTGATAGGTTATTTTGATGTAGACTATGCGGTGAGTATAATTGATAAAAAGAGCACTAGTTGAGCATGTTTTATGCTAGGACACTCTCTAGTTTCATTTTCTAGCCGTAAGAAAAATAGTGTTGCACTTTCCACTACTGAAGCAGAGTATAATGCCTTAGGGAGTTGTTGTGCCCAAGTATTTTGGATGATGCAAACATTATCTGAATATGGCTTAGATCTTAGGAGAGTCCCTCTTAGATGTGATAGCAAGAGTGCCATAGACCTCTGTAATAATCACGTACACCACTCTCTTACTAAACACATTGACGTAAGACATCACTTTCTTAGGGATCATCTCACTAAAGAGGATGTGTCTGTAGAATTCATTCCCACAGATTCACAGTTGACAGACATTTTCACCAAGCCTTTAGCTGAGGATCGTTTTTGTCGTTTTCGTCTAGAATTGGGGATAATTGATAAAAAATAGTATTATATTTGTTTTTTATGCTTGATTTTTTCCCTTTGTGTGCTAGTTTTTGCTTGATAGGATGTTTTATTTCATTATATAAAAACAAAATATAAAAAGATATAAAAATGATGCTTATTGGGTATTCCTCTTTTGCTCATTAAAATGATATTAATGAATGATATTCATATCCATGTAGAAATTGATGTGTTATTGTTACAACTACATGAGCATATTAGACTATCTAAATAACCATAACATGTTCAATGATTTGAATAACTTGATTTCTACACCTACATTTTCCACTTCAACAAGAATTAAATGTTGTTGTACTTATGGAGATATCTTTCATGAAATATGGATAAGTAGTTGTAGCATGATAAATTAATTAAAATTCTACGTGATCTGATGTGTTGTGCCTTGGATAAATATTAGAGCTCAAAATAATTGAATAAACAAAAAAACAAAGAATAAATGTGAAAGGAATAGAGATCCGTATGAAAACTGGATACGATCCATGGCAACGATACAACCCACGGGTATCCAACATATGCTTTAAAGTAAACTTTAGCGTTGGTGTTATACTGGTCAAGCAATGGCACCCCACGTCTAAGAGTCCTTATAGGTTATGTTTTGGGTATGGTAACGTGAACTCATTATTAATGAGGTAGGGAAAATCAATCCTACATGATGTCATGTTACAAGGAAAAGTGGATTTGCTTTGGTTGATTTTCTTGAAAGTTCTTCATATGTGCTTTAATGTTTAATCATCACACGAACACATGGGTGTAGAAGTCTCTGATATAATTTTCATTGAATATGAATTGTTTATTTTATCATCGTCTACATGCAGTTATTGGTTATGATTTATAATGCTCTCTTTTTGCCTGGAAAATGACATTGACTTCGTTAGTACACTTTTGATGATAACAAAAGGGGGAGAATAATTTTGGGAAGATTTGGATGATTGTGTATTACTTGTGCAAACATATATAGCATGAATATAGGGGGAGCATACTTATTGAACATCATTGCATGCATTATCCATCACCATCCACCATCATCACACTTCACAAACACGCATGTCATGATGACATTATTTGGATGCTTATTTCTCAAATCTTAAATATGGTTTGTCTTCATCAAAAGGGTGAGATTATTGGATACAACGATCGAGGAATTCGTATTTGATGATAACAAACTTGTGTGAACGCTTTTATGTGTTTACTAAGTGTTTCAGGAATGGCAATGATGTAAATACGGAGAAGGTGGCAAACTTGTGAATAATCAATGATGGACTTGGTCAAATTGATGGAGATATAAGAAAGTCTTTTTAAATAGAAAATCTAATCCTATTGATGAAGAGATAAGGAATTTAATTTGAAGATCAAAACAAATCCTATTTTGTATCATCCAAATCCTATACAACCCAATTTGAAATCACAATCAAATCCCTATTTCTTAGAGATTTGTTTTGACCCACCTTTCTCTACTCACTCTTATAAAAGTCCCATCAAAAGATAGATGAAGTATGCGGTTGATAACAATTAAATAACAAAAACCCTAGCGGCCAAAAAGCAATCCTAGTCTACAAAACCCTATGCCGCAACATCTCAAAGTTACATCCTAAAACAAAGCCTTTATCCGTAGCCTACCTCTCCGCAAAACCCTAGCTTAGGGACTGTTGCGCCATCTCCGCGCCTACTTCCCAAAGCCGTCAACATTAACTAAACTATCGTGCTGTCGTGATTCCTGTTATTACCATCCTTGCATCGTGCCCTTGCATCTTGCTGATGTCTTCAGACTGCCTACGACATCCTCCATTGTCATGGCGTCCACGGCTTCACCAACCGACAAAGATCATCTCTGCGACATCTTCAGGATCACTGCTGTAATTTCTTCAAGCCTCCAGCCGTCATCTTCTTCCTTGCCATCTATGTCAAGCCAGCAACCTCGTTGCTGCGTGAAGAACATTGTAGCCGTCATAATTCTCCTTAACCTGTGTGATCTACGAGCTACACATCTCCTCGCTATTGAAACAACTGAACCTAAAGATCACCCTGATGCCATTGGAAACTCTCCTTTCTACCGTGGCAACTTCAAACTTCAACCTTGCTTCCGTTGGGAAGTTCCTTGCTGCCATCAAAATAATCAGAGTACAAGCTGTAGCATCATCATCCTGTTTTCGAGAAGAAGCCACTGCCGAGGTCATCTTCCACACCTGCAACACCTCTTCGCCGACTTCATCCTGATGTCGTAGTTCGTTATCGCTGCCGTACATTGTTGAAGCCGACACCAAGGTTTCCATTGTTGTCGTGTTTCCACCTTGGTGCCATGAACAAAATCTTATAGCCATATACCCTTACTTTCAGTTCGAACCTAGCTGCATACCGTGGGCTATGTTTTTGGAGCTAAGGTGACGTGAAGCTGAACATCTTGAGGAAACGTGAGTTGTAGTGCTTACGAAAGCACATGCATGCGATTTCAAGTAGTTGCTTTGTGCACATCTCACTTCAGATTTGAGTTGTACTAGAATTGCTATACACACAGACATGATTGCTTCTCAAGTTTGTAGGTTACAAATTGAGATCCAGACATCATATCGAGACTAAATTTGCGTCAGAGCGTACCTGACGACGTGCTGATCGACAGAGACTGCAACACCAACACAAACTGAGCTTTCTAAACTCATTATCTCTTTACGTTTGTGACATTGGTTTGTTTATCTTTGTAGTGTGCTTAAACTATCACTTTGGAGTTTTTGGGTTCTTGACTAGTTGGGGCTAGTCAAGAGAGAACTTGTACTAGGTTTGTAGTTTTTTGGCACTTTGGTGAGTGTGGTATAATACTTGGTGAGTGTAGAGTTGGGGCTCGTAGCTCCTTATAGTTTGTACCTTGATACTATTAAATCTAGCATTTGCTTTGGGGCTGGAGTATGTCGTTGGAGCGACCGAACCATGGTAAATCACTCGTGCACTCTGTGATTGTCTTTACTTGCACTTATTTTACTTTGTGTTTGATTGGTTGAGCTGAATATTGCTTGTGTGATCACGAAAATATTTTATAAGCCTATTCATCCCCCCCCCCCCCTCTAGCCTTAGATCCCGATCCAAAATATAATCCTTGTATTGGACAAGAATTAGACAATGCTCCTATTGACTTTTTATATATGCATAGTTCAACCTCATTTTGATGAAGTCAAATCCTTTTACTATATCATCAAATTGGATGATTCATTTTTTTGATACTTGCTCTAATTTATAAATGAATTTAAGCAAACTGCATGCTTTTCTGTTGCTCTTGCTGACTTCAAAATCCATCTAGTTGTGTCATGTAAACAAACTCTTCTAAATCATTATTTAGAAAAGCTAGATTTATACCCATTTTCCAGATATTATAGTCATGGAAAGCTGCTATAGCGAGCAGTATTCGAATGGCCTTGTGTATGGTTACCAGTGAAAAAGTCTTGTCTAACCTTTTGACGATATCCTTGTGCCACCAACCTTGCCTTGTAGGTCTCCACCTATCCATCTACACCGATCTTCTCCTTGAAATTCCACTGGTTCCGAATGGGTTTCATCCTTTTGGGAACATTCTTTGATATTCTAATGTTGAAAGAGTGCATGGATTTCATTTCGGATATGACAACGTCAAGCCATCTTGCAGAGTCCATACTTTGCATGGCGTCTTAGAAACAAGTATCGTCATTGTCAACCATTATGTCTACTTGGTCTCCAAAGTGACTGAGAGTTGTTAAGTGTAGCATTATCTAGTTTTGTCTATTTATGCTTTGCATTTTGTGTTTCTAGAACTCCTTCCAGTTTTATCACAATGTCTGTTATCTCTTCATCAAGACATTTCTTCTCCAATAAGGTGGCATGCTGAGTAATAAAACTCCACTTGTTCCTCAGGTTGGTAGAAAAATATCCTAGAGAATTCTGTGGATATCACACAAACTTTGCACATCAAGGATTGTCAGTCAACCACATATCATAACAAACGTAAATTTTGGTTTTCTACCTTTTTATATATCATGTGGAATGATAAGCACGGCCTTAGATGGAACCATATACAACATGTGCACTACCATCTCTAGGGCATAGCCCTTAAAGGAAAGAGGTAACTCAGAATTACTCATTATGGATCATACGACATCTAATAGGGTGTGATTACATCTCTATAACATACCATTGTATTATGGTGTGCAAGGAGGAGTAATCAGAGAGAGAATCGCATTCACTATTAAACATACAAGGAATTTCAGACTTAAATATTTTTATCATCAATCTCATTAAATAATTTCAACATCTTATTTTTGGTATACTACTTCATGAAGTAGAAGTGTTCGTCTCTTACTTATGTAGACATTGGGCTACATATATCACTATGTGTAAGGCCTAAGAGTTCTCAAACTCTTTCTCTTTGTCTCACAAAGAGTATTTTGGTCATTTAGCCTTTGTGACAAGACTTACAAGTTGTAAATGATTCATAATCAAAAGAATTTAAAATCCGTCCTTATGCTACTACTTAAGCCTTTTCTTACCAATGACATAGCTTACAATATAACATGAAGATTTCATCATCACTTGGAGTCTTCTTCATTCATTTTATGAATATTGAATATGGTGATTGCATTCAAAACATATACGTCAGTATTTGATGTATCAAAACCATGAAATATATCTTTATTTAAAAATATGCATAACTTCATTCAAGAAATTTGTATCATTCTTCATCCCATATAGAAATGGATACAATCTCATATTTGATAAATGAAATCAATGTTGGTTCTTGGGTTCAAGACCAATGTTGTTTTTGATAATGATCAACATTATGTTGTATGCTAATCATCTTCTGTTTTAGTCTTAGATTAATTTCATGTTTTATCTTGATGGAGACAAAGCATATTGACGATGAGATGATGGTTTCAAGGCTTGGTTAGAAGATTACTTGAAGAAATATTGGTCTTCAATGTAATTCATTTGTATTTCTTCATTTCTTTTCATAGATTTGATGTAGCATTGAATAGATGCATACACACACTCATTTGCATCATTTTCCATCATAAGGAACCATAGTATTATCCTAGAACCCATCCCATTAGGTTTCTTGGCCAAAACACTCTTGATTGTGTTTTTGGACCAGAACCAGACGTCTGGTGATGGATGCCCAGACGTCTGGTGTGTTTGTTTTTATGATCATTAGACAATGCCTTCTGTCAGCCGTCTATAGTGCATTGGCCAAATGTCTGAACAGTTGATCAGATGCCTGACTAGTGAACTCCAGCCATCTGATTTCAGTGGGTTTATTTTTCGAAAGTTGTCTCTCTCCTCACCCACGTTTGATCAGCCATCTGATGTAGAGTTATTAGACATCTTAACAGTTTCCTAGCAGTCTGATTGTTGTTCTTCAGACGTCTGGTTGTTGTGTATTGGTCATGCTATTTTTCTTCAGACCAACAGTTGATCATCTGTCTGATGTCATATTCTCAGATGTTTGAACAGTTGATCAACCGTTTGAGAACCCTTCTTCAAATGTCTGATGGCTCGGATTTTTTACCTGTTTATATCCATTAGACTACGAAGTTCTTAGGTTGTTTTATTGGATTTCGTGCTAGTTATGTGAGGCTATTTAAGCACGATTGATAGGGATTTTTTTTGGATCTCTCCACACATATAGAAAGCATTTTAGAGAGCCAAATAGCTCAGGGATAAAGCATCATCTTCTCTCATTCTTCTCCTTCATTAAATCATGGTCTAGAGGTTGAAACCCTAGCTTAAGGAGAAGCTTCCAAGTACATCAATCGCATCATTAAGCACTTGGTTTCCACACTTCCATGCATTCATCTTCACATAGGTAATATCTATTCAAGGCTTAGGTAAGTGTGTATTTCATTTCATTTGTTTTTGTGAAACCTAGCTCTCGGGTTGTGAGAGCATATTGGAGGATGTACTCTAATTGGAAGGGTTACTCCATCTTAGGAGGGTTTACTCCTTTGTGGCTTAGGAGGGTTTACTCCTTTATACTCATGTAGTAGGAGAATTGCAACCAAGCATCGGGTTGTGTGTTGGTTATTTGAGCCCAAGTAGGGTGTTAGTGGAATCTACGGAATGCGATTGCAACTTGGGACTGGAGTAGGAGCACCCCGAAATAGGGATCCAAACCAGGATATGCCTTGTGTTTGTGTTTGCATTGGCAGTATTCTTTGTGTTGTTGTTATTTAGCTTATTGCTTTTATTTCCGCTGCGTATTGCATTTAATTATTAGTAACTTTTTAATTACGTATATTTGTTTACCAATACACTATTTATGACCCCTCTAGTGTATGTTGTGTAGCCACAGATCCCAAAAAGTGATATCAGAGCCTTGGTTTGGTGGCTTTTACAAGAATGACATATGCATCTCAACAACCTCCACCTTACTTCGATGGGGAGAATTTTGCTCAATGGAGGACTAAGATAATTGATCACATCAAGAGCAACAATCTTTGGGAAGCGATGTCAATGGCTACTTCAAATTCCAAGTTGGAAGCTCAAGCCAAGAGGATTTTGTGCATCACCATCTTCGGTCATGAGTTCGAGAACAATTCATGTATAGAGACAGATCATGAGGTTTTATCTATCTTGAAGTCAAGTACAACATGGCAAAGTTTTTGAGGGTGATAATGTCTCCGAGTCAATCGATAGTGAGGTATCTCAAACTCAATCGTCTTATGAGCATAATCTTGTTTATAGTAAAAATTTATTTGTTGCTCATAAGTGTAGTGCACATCCGCATCATGATGACACACATGATTGCACTTCTTTCCATGTTTCTCACATGTCTTTGATTGAATCTTTGCATGCTGAGAAAGACGAATTTTTTTCTCAAATTCATGAGTTGCGAGAAGAAAATTCCTCTCTTAATCGTCTTTTAGATGATGCTTACGTTTCAGATTGTGACTACATCATTTTTGAGAAGGATTCTCAAATTGACGTTTTGAGAAATAAGACATTGGTTCTCAAATCTCAATGTCTTGAGCTTAGCTCAAGTCTTTCTGCAAGGGATGACGACATTTCTTCACGTTTGAATAAGTGTGAGCTATTGTCTACTCAATTTGATAATTTCAGCAAGAGTAAGGACTAGGGTTTGGGATTTTCATCTTTGAACTTGACCAAACCAAGCTCTTCTCCTAGAAGCAACCAAAAAAAATTTATGGGAGAGCCTTCTAAGGGGTTAGTCACATCCAAATCTTCTTCTGGCCAAAAATCAACTTTGAATATAAAGCCAAAAAGGAATCATGCATATTTGTACACTTCATTGCATAAGAAGCCCGTTCAAAAATATATGCATGTGACCGCTTCTTCTTTTGTTTATATGCATGATGATTCTAATATAGGAATGATTTATATTGTTTGCATGCTAGAATTGATCCCGCTTATTCTGTGCATGATTCACATGTTTCTATGCATGGTAGAAATGTTTCTAGTGTGAATGATTTGTATGCTCACTCGCCTATTTCACACACAAGACATGCTAATGCTTATGTTCCACCTCACAAGCATGTACCCCCACCTCATATTCTTGTCCCTACACAACCTCTCTTTAGGAAACCCAAATCACTTTCTTTGTAGATTTCTAAGAATGTATCTCGGTATGATAGGAACTCGTATATAAATTTGTATGTTCGGAATGTTATATTCTTATACAAATATTTACGAAAACCAAACTCCATGTTTGTTTGGTTTCCCCCTCGCTATCACTCACACAGTGTATTCATTGCTTCGGAGCCATGCTTAGTATGATTACTTTATACCCAATTTTGCAAGTATTATATGATTTGGGGGAAGAATTGAATTTTTACTTGCTAGTAGGTTTATTTCCATTCATATGACATATTTCATGTCATGTAAATTATGTTTGTGCATTTGAGTTGGTTATTTCTCTAACCCTTGGATTTTCTCAATTTAGCACATTTTCCATCTTTTTGATATGCCAAATGGGAAGAAATAGTAGATTATGTAAAAATATATACCATATTCCTTTTATGCGTAATCTCTGTTAGTATTTTTTTACATAACACCCATCAATATGCTTTGTGCTTTGTTTGTTTATTTTGTGCACAAATGCATATCGATAGGGGGAGTTTGTTAGTACATACATTATACTTCAATGTTTATTTTATATGTTTACGTAATGTTTTTTCATCATCAAAATGGGGGAGATGTTGGTTCTTGGGTTCAAGACCAGTGTTGTTTTTTATGATGATCAACATTATATTGTGTGCTAATCAAATTATATTTTAGTCTCAGATTAATTTCATGTTTTATCTTGATGGAGACAAAGCATATTGGTGATCGGATGATGGTTTCCAGACTTGGTGAAAAGATTGCATGAAGAAATATTGAACTTCAATGTAATTCATTTATATTTCTTCATTTCTTTTCATAGATTTGGTGTAGCCTTGAATAGATGCATGCACACACTCACTTGCATCATTTCCATCTTAGGGAACCATAGGATTATACTAGAACACATCCCATTAAGTTCCTTGGCCAAAACACTCTTGATTATGTTTTGGACCAAGACGAGACGTCTGGTGAAGGATGCACAGCCGTCTGGTGTGTTTGTTTTTATGATCATCAAACACAGCCTTCTGTTAGCCTTCTGTAGTGCAATAGCTAGATGTCTGAACTCTTGTTCAGATGCCTGACTGGTGAAAACTTGTTCAGACACCTGATTGGTGAACTCTAGCCGTCCATTTATTTTCTGAGAGTTGTCTCTCTCCTTACCCACGTTTGATCAGTTGCCTAATGTAAAGTTATCAGACGTCTGAACAATGTTCCAGCTGTCTGATTGTTGTTCTTCAGACGTCTGGTTACTGTGTGTTGGTCATGCTATTTTTCTTTAGACTAACAGTTGATCAGTCATCTGATGTTGTGTTCTTAGATGTTGGAACAGTTGATCAGCCCTCAGATAACCCTTCTTCAGATGTCTGATGAGGATTTTCTGTCTGTTTATAGCCATTAGACTACAGAGTTTTTGGGTTGTTTTCTTAGATTTCATGCTATTTTTGTGAGGCTATTTAAGCCTAATTGAGAGTGAGTTTTTGGATCTCTTTACACATATAGAAAGGAATTTAGAGAGCAAAATTGCTTTAGGATAAAGCATCATCTTCTCTCATTCTTCTCCTTCACTTAAATCATGATCTAGAGGTTGAAACCCTAGCTTAAGGAGAAGCTTCCAAATGTATCACGCTCATCATCAAGCACTTGGATTCCATACTTACATGCCTTTATCTTCACATAGGTAATATCTATTCAAGGTATAGGTAAGTGTGTATTCCGTTTCATTTGTTTTTGTGAAACCTAGCCCTCGGATTGTGAGAGCATATTGGAGGGTGTAGTCCAATTGGAGGGTTACTCCATCTTAGGAAGGTTTACTCCTTTGTGGCTTAGGAAGGTTTGCTCCTTTGTGGCTTGGGAGTATTTACTCCTTTGTACTTCTGTAATAAGAGAATTGCAACCAAGCACTGGGTTGTGGTGTTGTTTGTTTGAGCCCGGGTATGGTGTTAGTGAAATCCACGGAGTGCGATAGTAACATTGGACTGGAGTAGGATCACCTTGGAATAGGGATCCGAACCAGGATACGCCTTGTGTTTGCGTTTGCATTGGCGTTATTATTTGTGTTGTTGTTGTTGAGCTTATTACTTGTATTTTCGCTGCGTATTGTGTTTAATTATTAATAACTTTTTAATTACACATATTTGCTTTCCAATACATTATTTATGCCCCCTCTAGTATATGTTGGGTAGCCATTGATCCCAACAATAAATTACGTAAGATCAAAATATTTTCACTTGGTAATTTTTTGTGAGAACACCTAATGCTATGCACCAACACTTGCTCCAGCCCCAACTATAAAGTTATCTTACCAACTCACAATCTTCTATTTATTATTAATTCATGTAACAAACTACATATGCGAGAATTAACTTTGGTATCTCATACCTAAGTTATTTAAGAAATCATGAGTTTGTTTTCAATGTCAAATACAGCTTAAGATGAGGCATCACCATGCCCCCTCTTTTCCAAGAACTCTGCGTTGTCCTTGCAATTTCTAGGCTAATGACACCAGAAATATTCACCTTTTGCAACTTCATCCCTTCATCCTTCTTTACTTTCACCTTATTGACGCTTACCTTAGGCTTAATAGTTTTCTTATATCCCTTGCATATAGCATTTGGACGAAAAAAGAATGGTAAGCATAACTAGTGTCTTTTCCTTCAAAAAGGAATTCTCTGTCTTCCTCGGCATATCGAGGAGCTTTGAAAGTCAACATTTTAGTTTGTTCATATTGACATTCAATATGAATTAAGATAAGGTGCTAGGAAAAATATGAAGAAGTATATCAACGTGTAATTCATTGTCCAATCCCAACTGTTCCAACTCCCATATGAGTACAATTTATCTTGAGGACATAGTGTTATACCAAGATTCCAACTACCATCTTCGTTTGGATCAATTTTCTAAAATAATAGAATCAAGTTATTCATGAGTGCCCTCCATATAACTCATTTTAAATGAAGAAATATGGTTTGAAATTCCATATTCTTGTGTCTCCTTTGTAAAGCATTACTCATAAAGTATGACACAAGGGATTTGGCAATGACACATAAATTAGTCGAAATCTTATATGGATCAATATAAACATAGTTAGATTTCTTAGTTGGTGGATTAAATGGAGTTGCAACTGTAATACATGTTAATTAGTCATACGCCAAGGCAAATCTTAACATTTTTTCAGCCAATAATAATGATAAGGTCAAGTGGGTTTGACCAAGTCAAAGATAAATTTTAATGCTAGACATGATGCTATAAATGATATGTTTAAAGAGTTGTAATAATGTAAGCATATGTTCTTAAATAATTAGATTGGTACTTATCTAATTATTTCTCCCATTAATTTAACGAATATTTTCAACCTTAAAGATAAAGAAATATTATCAATATAATTTTATAGCAGGAATTGGGATCCAACTATCATGAGATTGATAACATTGATCGTTTCCAATAAGTTATCTTTCTCTATAGAAGGTAAACAAACTCTGTATCAATTACAACGCGTTGCATTTTCCAATTATGGTTTTTACACATAATCCCTTATAACCTTAATTACCACGAAGTCATAAGCATTAGCCAAGTTCGAACCTTACATTTGTATTTAGTAGGGTGAGATACGTGTGCCTTTAACCGTCGCCAACAATGCCATAATCAACCCTGCCAAATCATTCTTATGTAGCAAAAATGCATCACCTAGTATTGAAATGCTATGACTTGATCACGACCAGCAACCATATCACCAATACTAAGTACTCTACATCTTTAAAATGAGAAGGGCTAGGGATTATTCTTAAAAAAATAAACGTAATGGACTTGGTATAGTTGGAAAAAATTAAGTCAAGTTGATTTAATTTGATAGAAAATTTGTGCTAATCAATTGGCCAAGCTAGCCATATAAGGATAGGGACTTTTCCAAGACTGAAATACCGGAATCTCTCAAAACATGCCTTTCTTAGACACCAATTATGAAAAAGCAAAATTTCAAATTGTTATGAATGAGGGAGGCCTTTGGCCTCCCCTCATCTTTATCCCCACATTACTCTCCATCAAGCTTACTAATGTGGACCTTCGGTATCCCATGTCCCTTGGCACTCTACTATTATGAATAAATAGATAACCATGGCTTTGTGTCATGGTTACTCATTCTCTTGTTTTCACCACGTTATCAGCATGCTCTGAAGCTGAACTGAATCCTTGCCGATGGACGAACTGCGAGGACGTGGATAGGGCTTCCTTCTCCAACCTTCGCTAGATCCGACGGGTAGGATCTAAAGGTAAATTTTGAGAAACCCCTAGATCAATATTTTAAACATGCGCATGTTGTTAAATCTGTGATAATTATTTTCTAAGAGTCCTATAGCATAATCTATGGAAAGAAAATCAAATTACACACACAGATTTACTATTAACAACTTTCAAATCTGTTTTTCATAGATTATTTATTTTAAAAAATTACAACAAAAAAAATATTTAGCAGCGCCCCCCTGGTTTTCGGACCGCCGGGCATTTCAAACCGACGCCCCCTCCCTATCGTAGGGTGGCCTGCTGATTCGTCGGAGAGCACCACCCCCTCCCCCCTGTCGGAGGGCCTAATAAACTAATTTGTTTCTGTATTATAACCTAAAAGCTATATCAGATTGGGGGAAAAAGTCTTCAGGTTTTAGGCAAGTTTACATCGGTAAGTGTAGAAGTCACTCAATGAGCTGCCTGCGTAGGCATGGTCTACTCGCACATAACATGCAGCAAAAGCTTGAGTAAATTCAAAGATAATTTATGAGGCCGGTTAAGAAATAACTAGCATGTGCACTTGATTTAAGAGCCATTCGAGTATTGACTATGTTGCATAACTTTTAATGATATACTGAAACTTTTGCTTAGACAAATTGAAAAAAAAACTTTGGATAAAGGTCATCCACTGAGCCAGTTTAAAAATTTTGATAGTATTAAACATTTAAAAAGATCACCTGATCCTAGTACTGCAAGTGCGTACAAGCAATTAAAACAGGACACAAATGTACAAGGTGGTGGGTGGGCACTGTTCCCTGCTGTCGAAATCAAAACGAGGAACGAGGGGGTCTTTCCGTTTTCCTGGCGGCTGACTTTACCAAACCCCAACTTTCCACCATAAAGCTCTAATTAGGGTAAGGGTGAGAAGAGGAATGATCTCCCCTGATGGGCCAGAAGTCCAGTAATTAACAAAATAAATAAATAAAATGGGTATTTTTTTTACTAACGGACCTGCAGCCCGCAGCCAGCCCGCGGGTCTGTGGCCTGCAGGCCTATTTCAATTTAAATTATATAATACCCTATTACCCCTGAAATTTCAAGAAAATTCTGGAAATATCGGAATAAATCCGGAAAAGTTCTGGAAAAATCCAGAAAAATCAGGGAAAATCAGGGTAAGGATATTGAGTTTTATTAACTCTTAATGGGGTTTTTGGAGCAAATTAGAAATCTGTTAATGAATTTGATGTGTAATTCATTATTTATCGCCTTATTTTTAATTGGATAAAAAATTAATTTATGTTTTAATAAATTACAAGGATCCTGAGACCGCTCTGTTGTTAGGTTAGTTACCTAACCTAACGGGTAATGACGTTTTCACGTGGTCCAAGTAACTTTTTAACGTAAATTTAATATATTTATCCAATAAAATTGCCTGCGATGTTGAATAATTGTATTGATTATGCTTGTGTGTTTGTGTGGTTGATTTTTATATTACCTGTAGCATATATAAACTGCGTGGATGTTGTAAATAATTCAGTCTTGTTGTTTGGGATCGGCCATTTTGAGATACACCTTTTTATATTCCTCGCTTTCTTTTTCTGTTTTGAGAGTTTTTGTAGTAAGGTTATAATGTAAAATGCCAATGACCGGAGCTCAGCCAAATTGAAGACAGAGATGAAATCTGCTTTATGCTGGGACCCAAACTAGGTTTCCAAGTTGTATTTTTCATTTCTTTTTATATTTCATATTTCGACTGTATTTGGACATTTTTGGACATTTTTTTCCAAGGGTATCTGGTCAATCCCCACATGACTGTTTATTTACTTTGCGTGAATTTATTTTTCGCAAATATTAATTCATTTATATTCAATTGCATTGATAAATGGAAAATTTTGCTAGCGTCGATTTCGAGGTCCTTGACGCAGCAGGAAAGAACTACCTGAGCTGGCGAGTGGACCTAAAGTTCCACTTGCGTTCAATGGCACTCCTTCACTCAATTTTGGCCCCCGCAGCGGCCGAGACAACTGCTAGCAAGTCCCCTACAGTGGCCTAGCCAGCTGGCAGTTCTACTACTGTTGTCTCCTACATGGATAAGGCGAAAGCCATTATCTATATCAGGAGACACATTGATCGGACCTTAAAGGTCGAATACTTAACGGTAGAAGACCCTCTTGAGCTGTGAACAGCGCTTGAGGCACGTTATAGTCATCAAATTGATGTCATACTACCACATGCCAGTTATGAGTGGGAAACTCTCCATCTTCAGGACTATAAGTCCGTTGCTGAGCACAACTCAGCACTTCATAATATCACCTCACGCCTGAAGTTGTGTGGTGAAGAAGTCTCGGAGCATCGCAGTTTGAAAAAGACATTTACCTCGTTTCACGAGAAAGATGCAATCATCATGCAATAGTACTGTGAACGTAACTTCACGAAGTTATCTGATTTGCTCTCTTGCCTTCTTAGGGCAGAGCAGAATAGAGACTTACTACTTGCCACTCATAATCTGCACCCTACTGGTGCTGCCCCTCTCCCTGAAGCCCACCATGTTTCTCCCCAGAAGTGGAAAAAACAAGAAGAATGTTAGAAAGAACAAAAGGGAAAGCTGAAGTGAAGCCAGCAAGAGCACCACCCCAAAACAACAATAACAAGGGGAAGAAAAACTTCACATGGAAGCGTAAGAACACTGATCCAGTGCAAATTCCAAATAAGAACTGGGAGCACAAATTCCATAGATGTGGCATGACTGGACATTGGTCCAGAAACTGTCGCATTCCTCGCCACCTCCAGGACCTGTATCAGGCGAGCCTGAAGCCTCCCCCTAAAACAAACCTGGCGGATATTCAAGCTCTGACCAAGTTCACTGCACAAGACTTTGAGAATGATGATCTGCTCGATTGAGCCTTATCTTAGCTTGCTTTTTTATCTTTGCATTTTAAATACTACTTTCCGTCATCTGTAATTCCTTTTTGAAACTTTATGAATGCATATTTATCTTTTCTATTCATTCTGATATATAGATGAAATGTGATATATTATGGACAGTGCTTAGATGCACTAGTGAAGCATTAAAATTTCTCACATATACAATGAGACTATAAGATGCAAATTTCTCTCCTTAATCATATAGGAATCTCCCAAGTTTCAAGTATATTTCGTTTAAAACAATCATACTTTGGAAACTATGGATAATAAATGGTGAATATCTTTATGTAACTCGTGATAACGATGGCCAGAAGACCATCTAGTACGATTCGTTGGACCTCATCGGGCCCCTATCATTACATATATTCATCCTATAGAAAGCCAACTTGACTGAGTATCAGCAATGTCTTTCATTGCCAGAGTTTTCAACTCTTGCACAATAGACTTGATCATCATGGATCAGCGACGATGGACGCATCATCAAATGAATCCCTTGGAGAACCTGAAGATTCTTCAAAAAGGTTGAGTTTCAAAAAGGTTGAGTTTCCTTGTCCCCCTTTTTCATAAGGGAAAACTTATATAGAGACTTTTCCTTCTGAAAGTGGGATTAGAGTCTCCTGGCTTGATTGAGAGAATACATTGTGACCTTTGCAGGCCTATTCACCCCGCAAGTGGCTCATTTCGTTACTTCATTGTACTGATAGATGCATCTATTAGATGGTCTTATGTGTGCCTTTTTTGTTCACCCGCAACCTAGCTTTCTCAAAAGCTGATAATATGGGTGAATTCACTACATATGTCTTTCAAGACTACTGCCAAGCAACTGGCATTGAAATTGAACATCCTGTAGCATGTTCATACTCAGAATGGGTTATCAGAGTCTCTGATAAAGAGACTCCAATGGATTTCACGTCCATTGTTAAATCCCAGTTGCCTGTGGATTTTTAGGGATACGTCATACTGCATTCTGCATCGCTTATCACGATACGGCCTTCTTGTGGCCATATCTTATTGCTGATGCCGCTTGCTTATGGTTCACCACCGAACATATCTCATTTGAGAGTGTTTGGATGTGCTAATGTATATCCCCATAGCACCGCGTCTTGATAACTGTGAATTTGATGAGCAAACTCTCATTATAATAGGCACGCAGTCTTAAGAAGCCTGAAGCTTTTGAGACCATATCATGGGACACAAAAGTCCTAATCTCGTTATTATCCGCATACTATTTCTATATGAATATGAGATCCAGAAGAGCCTTCACATTCAGACTAAAGTACATCAATTGCCGGATAAATTCATGGACAACCATAAGATTGTTCGTTCACACGTCCCTGCTGCCAACACGCCAGCTAGGATTGACATCCCCATAGATGGATGCAATCCACCGGCAGCAGATTTGGCTATATCTCAATTGAAAAGAGGACGCTCGCCAGGTTCAAAAGATAAATTTCCTCGAAAGAGGAAGATTCCTGGAGATATTAAAATGATCCCTCCACAGGATGCTGAGCTCAGACCAGCGACCTCTCCCTTCATAATTTCCCCTGCAGAGGAAACAGTAGGAGAAATATCATTATATTACGTACGTACTAGAGAGGTACTGGACAAATATAGCACAGTCGTCGACCACGATTTTGCTTTCGATATTTCCGTTATGTCGCTGAATACGACGATGAAGTTCAACCCACTTTTCTATAGCATAAACACATAGATTGGCCAAAGTGGGACGAGGCAATAAGAGTAGAGCTGGACTCACTCTTGAAAAGCAAAGTCTTTGGACCAGTAGTCCCAATCCCTGAATGTGTAAAACCTGTGGAATATAAGTTGGGTTTTCATAAGAATAAGAAACGAAGGAAATGTGATCATTTTCCTATTTCATACTAAGCCTGAACGTCTCTGGAAAAGCCAAGAAATGCAGCTCATGGACGTTGTGACTGCATATCTATACAGCTATATAGATATAGAGATCTATATGAAACTTCCAGAAGGGTATACTCTACCTCCAGAGATGAAAGAGAGACGTATGAATGTCTCCTCAATAAAGGCTTCAAAGATCATTATATGATCTTATGCAATCACAAAAAATGTGGTATAACAGATTTAGCGAATTCCTTGCTGAACAAGGATTCCCTAATAATGAAATCTGCCCATGTATCTTTTTCGAAAGAATAGGGACATAATTTGTATTAGTCACCATCTATGTGGACGACTTAAATCTAATAGGATCTCCTACAGAGACCATTGATATATCTGATAGCCTTAAGCATACCTTCGAAATGTAATACCTAGGCAAAATAAGGTATTGTCTCGTCTTACAGATTAAACATTTTCGTGGTGGAATCCTTTTATACCTATCATATTCTTCATACACCAGGAGTTTATGAAGAAAGATGTCCATTTGCAATCTATTAAAAATGGATGATTATTTATATCGCCTTCCAGTTGCTGGAAGAGGGGGAGGACATCCTAGGTCCTGAAGAACCTAGCTCTAGTGTACTAGTTACACTCCTTTATCTGGCCAACTGCACGTGTCTCTAATAGAACGTCTACAGTAAAGTTGTTAGCCAGATACTGTGCTGCCTTGGAGAGCATCACTGGACCAAGGATAAGCTGCTTCTGCGCAACTTCCAAGGGTTAATAATCAGCATCCAAAGAATAAATAGAGCAATATGCATGTTTACATACCATCACGATGACTAATCACAAATGGTCGACCACCTCCTAAAGATCTACGCATCATCCTCCAAAAGTCTATCTTCTGAGAAGCTCACCATCCAAAAAGCATATCTAGAATACGCTCATCCAGGTCCAGTAATACCTTGTAGACACGGTGTAGACTGAGTAAAAGAATACATACGTGGAGTCATCTACCAAACTTCGAAGAGCATATCACTCCTGAGTGCCACTGTTTTCCAGTAGCCGCTAGATATGAGTAAAACTTGTATAGATGAGTGATGATTGTATTTTCTTTCAGAACATGATGGATGTAATAGACGAATAGGAAATGATTATATATATACATAGGATATCTGCAAGGCTTGTACAGATCAGGAGGAGTTGATAGTAGAGTTATACTCTTTTTCCCTTAGCTATGGCTTTTCCCATTAGGTTTTCCATAGCCAAAGGTTTTAATGAGACAACCTCATTTAACTCTGGACCATGAAGTGTCCATCTCTAATGAAAGCTGAAAGACCTACAAGCATAAAGCTTGTACGGATCAGGGGGGAGTAACCTATGTGTTGCACTCTTTTTTCTTAAGCTGTTGGTTTTTCCCTCTAGGTTTTCCACAGCTAAGGTCTTAACGATGCAAACACGATTACTCTGGATCCAAAAGTATCCACCCCCTTAGCATTATACGCTAAGACCAAAGTAATGAATGGATAAGGAGAGTGTTATGAATGAGGAAGGCCTTTGGCCTCCCCTCATCTTTATTCCCCCATTACTCCCCATCAAGCTTACTAATGGGGACCTTTGGTATCCCATGCCCTTGGCATTCTACTATTATGAATAAATAGAGAACCATGGCTTTGTGCCATGGTTACTCATTCTCTTGTTTCCAACACAAATCAAATACTTTCAATAATCATTTTGTAATTCCAACTAAAATGAGTTTACATTTATCAATTAATCTTATTAATTAGATTCTATAAATTCTTTGTTTGCAAGCAAGTAATTGCGACTTTCAATCTCATTAAAATATGCATAAACATACGCAAAACAATTATGGGTGAACCAAGCAAAATAATCTAATTAATTTGCTTAATAATTATTTGGGCCACGTGACGATGTCATATACTATTAGATTAGTTATTAATGGAAGAATGGTCGTAAGATCCTCATAATTATTTAGTCAATAATCACATTAAAGGAAAGCACAATATGTTATCATATAATAAGGCATTATCATATCATGAAATATTTTAGAACACTTTTAAAATTTATTTAACAAAACTTTTATCTCGTAAAATTCTTTAAGATTTAATTGTCATCAAAACAATTCGTTATCTCATAACAAAAATCATAAAAATAAAATATTTAACTAAAAATTGCAATTTTCAGCCAATTTTTGCAAATAAATCCAAAATTCTAATTTTGTGGAACCACAAATTTTTCATCTCATGAAATAATTGTGTTAATTTAAGAATAATTTTCAAAACCTTTAAAAATTATTCTAGGAAACCTACATTTTATAACATAAAATATTTCAAGATTTTTTTTATCAAAAATATGTTATCACATAACAAAATCATGTAAATAATTTTCAAATTAAAATTACATCTTTCTAGATTTTAACGATATCACAATTTAACAATTTTAGAAATTAAAAAATTGTAATCCAAGAAAATCTATTATAAGCAATCTGAAAAAAAAATTAAATCAGCAGAAAGATAAGTTACATAGCGTGGCTCTCATATCACTGTGAAAAATATGCTAGTGTTTCTATACTATTTAGAAAAGCAACAGAAGACCGAAAGATCAAATTTTTTTGAACTAACATAAAAAGCCAAAATCAAACTGTAAATACTTGAATTTAATGCTGCAATAAAAGACATACCTTTACATGGATATTCTTCCATGATATCCCATATCCAAATCTCGTTTGGTGAAGCCCGTAATCTCGTTCATCAACCAATCACTATAAAAGATTCACCTTGATGACGTGTCCCTTCACAATTCACGAACTCTTCAAGAAATCAAACTGGCCCCAACACGTTGCTAGTACGAATGAGGAGGAGAAGAAAAAATTTCAATGTATAGAGCAAAGATAATTCTCCCCGTGAAGAACGCAACCCTTTGTATTACTTCTAATTTTGCAAGGGACCAATTTTTCCACATCCTTGGGTAGGCAATGATCTTGTGCTTTATACTTCCTTGGGGATATATTTCACGCACTTGGTACGCTTAATTCCTTTGGCAAATATATTACACCCATTTCTTTCGTGATATATCCTTAGGGATAATATTTTGTCACGCACTAGTTGTATGATATTTCCCCTTGGACATCTCCTTCATGTATTAGGTGCATGATTAATTCTTGAGAATATTATTGTCACGCACCGAGAGAGAGAGAGAGAGAGAGAGAGAGAGAGAGAGAGAGAGAGAGAGAGATCCTATTGAGATCAACTTGATCAAAATTGCGGTATTCACTAGAGTTACTATTCAACCCTATCTCTAAACGTGCAATTAGAAGAAGGCATGTTCATTAGGTTTTCTAATCCCATTAGGATTTTAGTTTAGAATCCAAATATTATCATAAAACAAGGTGGGATTATTAAACTAAAACTTATATGCATCCTTTAACACTTAGGAATTCTTGTTAGAATCAAACTCAATCAATTTGAGTTGGTTTTAGATCTAACTCTTGGAATAAACCCACGCCTAATAATAAACCCCAACTCATGACGATCATTAGTCGACTAATGGTCAGCACTGGTCAACTAATGAGAAACGAAAACTGTGATTTGTTTCATGCAGTCGGATTAGTCAAATATTGCTTAGTCATTAGTCAACTAGCCCCGAGTTAGTTGACTAATGACCATCATTAGTTGACTAATTTGAAACAAAAACATTTTCTGTTTCCTTATTGACTGTTTAGTCGACCAATGGTCTATCATTAGTCTGCTAATGGCTATAGAAAGCCATTAGTCGACTAATGAGTCAACTAACCTTCTTGTAAAGGTTTGATTTGGAGTTTTTTCCTTTCTTTTTTAACTTGAAATATTTGTAACTCCTTATGAACATTTCTAATACGCATTCGTAACTGTTGGAAACTCCAACTCCTCATATGGTTTTGATGATACAAATATATTATCTTTGTCCTAACTTTATATATGCAGATGTTATAATACAATTCAACTAAGACAATCATCAAGTATACAAGTTGCAAGAAGCATCCACTACAAGACGAAGCTTATCGATGATATTTTGTATCTTGTAAATGAGATGTAATCTTTATTTTTTTCTCTTACATTTACTTATAATGTAAAAGCCTTGATGATAATCTATCTTAGTCGCCTAGGATCCGTCTTCAAAAAAAATCACGTCAAAAATTCTATTAGTCGATCAGCCACTAATGCTAGTCGACTAATTTTAATATTAAAATATTTCTGTCCTAAAACTTCGTCAGACCCATTTTAAAGTCTTTAGGATCATTTTCCCATAAATTTCTAAATTTTCAAATTTTTAGTCGACCAACAGACTTTATTAGTCTACCAGTCTATTTTCAAAACAGTTATTTTAAATGATTTATCATTTAAATAATATATTTTATTTCTGGAAGTTAGAACTGACATAAACGTCTAGTTTTTGTCAGTTTATATCCGTTTACAGAAGTTACTTTCCGGTTTTGGAAGTTACTTTCTGAAAGGACACCTCAATAGCCAGAATCCTAGTCAGCAGTTCTAACTAGTCGACCAGTCTCTCCTATTAGTCGACTAATATGAAAAACTTCCCAGAATTTTTTGAAAATTTAGGCAGTTGTCCAACGTCTAAAAACTACCTTTTTGGACTATAAATAGACCCCCAGACCTCTGCCTAAGACACACGAAAATTCACTTTCTTTCTCTTTTCTTTAGTTTACTTTCTCTCTCTAAAAAGTGAGTGATTTTCATATTTTCTTAGAGGAAGCTCTGCAGAAATTTTTCCTCTATAGAAAGTCCAATCTTCAAGTTTGTTCTGCTACAAGTTCTATAGAACCTTAGAGATTCAACCACCTTCTTGCGCAATAATTCCATCAATTATCAAGGCTATATGTGATATTGTTTCATACTCTTTTTTACTTTATTTGGTGAATCTCTTGTTAAAGAGATTGTAAAAGTTTGCAACACGGGGAGTGTTGGCATCTTTATATGTTGATTACTTGCAAGGAGCAAGTGTTTTAGTGGATTCAAATCTCTACGGGGTAGAGCACTGGACGTAGGATCACAAGGATCCGAACCAGTATAAAAATATTTGTGTTTACGTTTGGAATATTCTGGATTGTGTTCTTTTATTTTCCGCACTCTTATTGCAATTTTTTATTAACTTTTAATTTTGCAATATCGTCGTGAAATACATTATTCACCCCCTCTAGTGTATTTGGTGTGCCAGGAGATCCAACATTTGATATCAGAGCTACATGGTTAAGATGGCCTACACCTATCCGACGAACAATTCAACGTCTACATCACAATTTCCAGAATGGCACTCTATTACAAGGCTTTCACTATTCAATGGTTCCAACTACTCTTATTGTAAAACAAGGATCACAGTCTATCTTCAAAGCATCGACGATGAACTTTGGAACAAGTTGGAAACTCAATACGAGAAACGTACAACTCCATATGCCCAATGGACCACTACTGACAAATCCGCTGCAACCCACAACTCAAAAGCAATGAATGCACTATTCTGCGCTATTGACAAGAATGAGTTCAATCGTGTCTCCCAGGCCAAATCAGCATATGACATCTGGCATACACTCCAGGTAACACATGAAGGAACTAATAAAGTTAAGGAAACTAAAATCTCTATTCTTGTTCACAGGTTTGAGTTATTTAGAATGAAGGAGAATGAACCAATTGGAGAAATGATCACTCGATTCACCGATATTGTCAACTCCTTAATAGCTCTTGGAAAAATCTATTCTCAAACAGAACAAGTAAGGAAGATTCTTCATGCCTTAACATCAGAATGGGAGAAGAAGACTAAAGCCATAGAAGAAGCCAATGACTTGTCACCTCTCACCGTTGAAAGCTTGGTTGGTAACATGATGGCCTACGAAGTACAACTTCAAGATCGCAAAGAGCAAGCAGATACAAAGAAGAAAACTCTTGCATTCACCGCTTCATCAGACACCGATGATTCAGAAATAGACGATGATGATATGGCACTTATAACAAGAAACTTTAAAAAGTTTCTACGAAGATGTAAGTTTAAAAGTTTTAAGCCCAAAATTACTGAAGCTTCTTTGTGTTTTCATGACCAGGACATATGAAAAAGGAATGTCCTCTTCTTAAGCCAAAAGAAAGGACATTCAACAACTTCAAAAAGGATAAGAAGTTCGAAAAGAAAAAGAAGGCACTAGCAGCAACATTGGACTCTTCATCTTCAAATGAAGAAGAAGAAGTCAACAACCAATCTAATGAAGAGAATGCACATATGTGTTTTATGGCACAAAATGATAATGAGGTATGTAGTTTAGATAATGAAAAACTACTTGATGCTTTTAATGAATTATATACTAGATTCAAGAAATTGAATTCTCAACATAAGGCATTAGTTCTCTCTCATCAAGAACTAACCTCTTCTTTTTCTTCTTCATTAGATAGTCTAAAAATTGGGAAGGAAACATTATCTTCTCAAAATGATAAACTATTTCATGAAAATGAGATTCTCAAATCTGAGAATCATAATATGATTTTACGCATTTCAATTTTAGATAAGGATATTTTTCTCTGAAGTTGAAATATGATGATATGCCTTCTAACATTAGTAAGTTTAATAAAGGAAAGAATAATCCAGATGATTTACTTAGATTACAACATCCTGCTAATCATAGGCAAGGTTTGGGATATAAGAGTACTCCCAAATCCAATATTTTTGGTAATGTTATTTTAGAAAAGAAAAGGCATGTATTTATTAATGAAAAGAAAATTGATTCTTCTAATAGCATGAAAAGGGATACTATTCATATTTCAAAGAAAACCAATTTTCTTACATCTTCTAAGAAAAAATTAGGCATAATATTTGGGTTCCCAAAGACATTTGCTTATATTAAGGATTTATATATATCTAACTTTATGCAAAATGTTATTCTTTCTTCTAACTATTTGAAGAAACCAAGTCCCACTTGGGTTTGGTTTCCTAGGGACTAATCCTGAGGACCTATATAAAAAGGGTACCAATATTTATTGTTTATCTTTCAGGTATCCATAAAACAAAAATGGATACTAGATAGTGGATGTTCTAAACACATGACCGGAAACATCAAACTTCTATCAACCGTACATTCAAGGATGGTGGCACCATTATTTTTGGTGATAACAACAAAGGTAAAGTGATTGGCATCGGAAAAGTTGGTGATCCAACTAAGCCAATCATCGAAAACGTGCTCCTGTTGACGGTTTGAAACATAATCTCTTATCCATTTCTCAATTATGCGATAAAGACTTTAAAATAGTTTTCGAAAAGAATGCATGCATTATATATGATTTTAATATGACTAATATTTTATTTCAAGGTAATCGTAAGAATAATATATATATATTATGCATGAAAATATCTTCAAATGATCATTGTTTACTAGCATCCACGGATAACACATTATTATGGCATAAACGTTTTGAACATACTAACTTTAAGCATTTGGCACGTATTTCAAAATAAAAGTTAGTATCTGGTATGCCTAATATATCTTTTACTCATACACAATTTTGTGATGCATGTCAACAAGGAAAAATGAATAAATCCTCTTTTAAATTGAAAGATGTTATTTCTACTAAAAGAATTCAAAATTTGAAGTCTTCATCCATTATTACTATTCGTAGTGATCATGGAGGAGAATCTGAAAATGAATTATTTACGAAATTTTGTAGTAAACATGGTATAACACATAATTTCTCTTTTCCTTGAGTCGCACCACAAAATGGTGTAGTTGAAAGGAAAAATAGAACATTACAAGAATGTGCTAGAACCATGTTATGCGATAGTAATCAACCAAAATATTTCTGGTCAGAAGACGTTGGTGCTACATGTTATGTTTTGAATAGAATTTCGGTAAGACCACAAATGAATAAAACTTGTTTTGAACTATTTTATGATCGTATACCTCGTGTGCCTTATTTTAAAGTATTTGGTTGTAAATATTTTATTTTTAACACTAAGGATTCACTAGATAAGTTTGATTCTAAATCAGACATAGGTATTTTTGTAGGATATTCTACACGTAGTAAAGCATATATGATTTATAATAAAAGAACCTTATGTATTGAGAAATCTCTTCATGTAAATTCGATGAGAATTCTACACCTATCACACATTTAGATGAAGAAGATTCTATACATATCACTGGTTCTTTAGAAAACACTAAGTTAGATGACGATGATTCTACTAATTCCATTCCTGAGATATCCCTGAAAATACTAGTCTTCCTAAAGCATTTGTTGAAGTTCCTAATCATCTCCATGATTTAGTTATTGGAGATATTTCTGATAGAGAAAGAACTAGATCTCAAATAGAACAAATGACTAATTGTGCATTCATATCATCCATCGAACCAAAGAATGTTAATAAAGCATGTAAAGATAATTCATGGATTATAGCAATGCAGGAAGAACTTAATCAATTCAAAAAGAATGATGTATGGGAATTAGTACCTAGACCTTCAGATCATCACATTATTGGTACTAAGTACGTATTTAAGAATAAATTGGATGAATATGGACAAGTGATTAGAAAGAAGGCTAGATTAGTTGCACAAGATTATAATCAAGAAGAAGGCATAGATTATGATGAAACCTATGCTCATGTAACCAGATTAGAATCTATTAGAATGCTTTTAGCATATGCATGTAATAAAGATTTTAAGTTATATAAAATGGATGTTAAAAGTGCATTTCTAAATGGTATTATAAAGGAAGAATTTTATGTAGAACAACCACCAGGATTTCAACATGAAAGTTTGGATAATCATGTTTTCACGATAAAGAAAGTATTATATTGATTAAAACAAGCACCTCGTGTTTGGTATGAAAGATTAAAGAACTTTCTTTTCGGGTTATTCTATTGGGAAACTAGATTCTACTTTATTTACCAAATATATAGATTTTGATGTTATCATTATACAAATATACGTTGATGACATAATTTTTGGTTCTACTAATGATTTTCTTTGTCAAGAATTTTCTAAGGAAATGCAAAATGAATTTGAGATGAGTCACATGGGTGAATTGACCTACTTCCTTGGACTTCAAATCAAACACATGAACGAAAGTATATTTATACATCAGAGTAAGTATACAAAGGAACTCATCAAAAGGTTTGGATTAGAGAATTCTGCAGAAAATCGTACTCCAACGTGCTCTTCATCAAATCTTGATAAAGATCCTAATGGTAAGAGGATTGATCAAACATTATATCGAGGTATGATTGGATCATTACTTTATCTTACCGCAAGTAAACCAGATATTATGTTTTCTGTTTGTATATGCTCTAGATATCAGTCGGATCCTAAATTATCACATTTGAGTACTGTCAAAAGCATAATTAGGTATATCAACCATACATCTGATTTTGGTTTATATTATCCAAAATCAAATTCATTTGATCTAATTTCATATAGTGACGCAGATTTTGCTGGTTGCAAATCTGATCGTAAAAGTACAAGTGGAACTTGTCACTTTTTAGGTTATGCATTAGTATCATGGTTTAGTAAGAAACAAAACTCTGTTTCTCTATCTACTACTGAAGAAGAATACATTGCCGCTGGTTTAGCATGTGCACAGATTTTATGGATGAAACAAATAATACTATATTATGGCATTACATGTAACACATGTCCTATTATGTGTGACAATACTAGTGCTATAAATTTATCCAAAAATCCGGTACATCATGCACGCACTAAACACATAGATATACACCATCACTTCTTGGATGATCATGTTCAAAAAGGTGACATTATTCTAAAGTATATAGATACTAAGAATCAAATAGCCGATATCCTTATTAAGCCCCTTAAGGACTTTTCTAAAACTTAGAAGAGAACTTGGCATTATTAATGAATCAGTATTTTAACCATATATTATAGTTATATATTATGTTAGTATCATTGTATGATTTTTTTGGATTTTTCTGGATTTATTCATATTTTAATTAGTCGACCAATATTGGATACTAGTTGATTAATCCTCCAGAATTATTTATAGATATCGATATTAATCTTAAATATATTTCTTGTATAAAATTATTTTTTATTTTTCGGTCAACAATAGCAAAAGACAAACCTCTCTTCAAATTTTTGGAATTTCCCTCTCTTTATCAAGTACCAAGTACCAAGTATACAATGAAAGGTTCCATCTTCTTACATCATAAGTACAAAAGTACTTACATATGGTCAAAGTTTCTCTACACCTGGTACTTCCCAAGACCATACCAAATCAATCCTTTCCCTTGACGGAAATTTTTTTAAATAAATTTTTGAATTTCGACCATTGCCCAAACCGCTCAGATTTAATACGACCTATATCCAATCCAAGTCGACTAATCGCTGTACACTTCCAAAGAACAGCAGTTTCTTAATGTTGTTTTGCGGGATTTCTTGCTAGAATTCCCTCCCAAAAACGTTGCAGAAGTTCCCAAAACGTCTTAGGAGTTATTAGGAAGTTTTTAATTCGGTTTATTAATTCAAAATTCGAATTTCGCATTCAAACTATCTATTTAAACACTATGGGTCTTTCTTCTTCACCATGAGAAAACCGAAGGCACAATATAGCCGAAAATCTTCTATTTTCCGAGAGAGATCATAAAAATTCTATGTTGGAGCACTTCATCCTTCCCGTCGTCGCAAAATCACCGTCAATCCTTACGCTCGTCCTCCTCCTCCCCGACCAACACTACAAGATCAAATTGATCAACTTCGCGATGATGTCAACTCGGATTTTCCGATGTTCAAGCGCACCTTAGTGGTTTTGAGACTCGACTTGAGAGGATTAATACCGACAAGAACACGGGCTTTGAAAATGTGCAAGAGAGTCAAGCACAAATTCTAAGCCTCTTGAAATAGTGGTCTCCTTACTCTCCTTCCACGTCACACCGCGCACCTAGGCCTCCTCCACCATATTAGGATCCGGATGCTTCAATTTCTAGTCGACTAGGGAGATCAGCTGGTCGACTAGTAGTCCTTGTTGTTTGTTTTGTTTTGGTTATCAGAATGTTTGCTTTATGTTGTTGTATGTTTGCTTTAGTTTGTATGTTTCCCTATGGTATGTACGCATCTTATTATGTACTGTTTTGTCCTCTATTAATGCATTTCAATTTGCCTCCAAAAGTGTCTCCTCTGTTTTTCTGCTGTCTGAATTTTTCTGCAGTTAGTCGATCAACGGATCATATTAGTCGACTAATATATTAATTTGACATATTTACCCCATTTTTGATAATTTCCGGGGAGAATTAATATACTAATATTCAGGGGGAGATATATAATATTCAGGGGGAGATATGTCTATGCAACATAAGAAATATACATGATGCACTAACATTATATATTTCATAGTTTCACATTCATGTTAACATTCATGTATTTTCATTCCTAAAGTTTCTTATAACATCATATATACGAATTATCTCTTCATATATTATTTATAATCCATATATTAATGGGATCAATAACAAATCTTAGCACTAACATTTTTTTTGCAATAACATCATTTTATAATATTATATTCAATGTTTGTAAAATCATCAAAAAAGGGGAGAATGTTGGAAACTCACAACTCCTCATATGGTTTTGATGATACAAATATATTATCTTTGTACTAACTTTATCTATGAAGATATTATAGCACAATTCAACTAAGACAATCATCAAGTATACAAGTTGCAAGAAGCATCCACTACAAGACGAAGCTTATCGATGATAAATTGTATCTTATAAATGAGATGTAATCTTTATTTTTTTTCTCTTGCATTTACTTAGAATGTAAAAGCCTTGATGATAATCTATCTTAGTCGTCTAGGATCTGTCTTCAAACAAAATCACGTCAAAAATTCGGTTAGTCGACCAACCCCTAATGCTAGTCGACTAATTTTAATATTAAAATATTTCTGTCCTAAAACTTCATCAAACCATTTTAAGGTCTCTAGGATCATTTTCCCACAAATTTCTAAACTTTCATATTTTTAGTCGACCAACAGACTTTGTTAGTCTACCAGTCTATTTTCAAAACTGTTATTTTAAATGATTTATCATTTAAATAATATATTTTATTTGTGGAAGTTAGAACTGACATAAACGGCTAGTTTTTGTCAGTTTATATCTGTTTACAGAAGTTACTTTCCATTTGTGGAAGTTATTTTCTGAAAGGACACCTCAACAGCCAGAATCCTAGTCAGCAGTTCTAATTAGTTGACCAGTCTCTCCTATTAGTCGACTAATATGAAAAACTTCCCAGAATTGTCCAACGTTCAAAAACTACCTTTTTGGACTGTAAATAGAACCCCAGACCCTGCCTAAAACACACGAAAATTCACTTTTTTCCCTTTTCTTCAGTTTACTTTCTCTCTCTAGAAAGTGAGTGATTTTCAGATTTTCTTCGAGGAACCTCTGCAGAAAGTGTTCCTACATAGAAAGTCCAATCTTCAAGTTTGTTCTACTACAAGTTCCATCCAGAACCTTGGAGATTCAATCACCTTCCTTGCGCAATAATTCCACCAATTATCAAGACTATAGGTGATATTGTTTCATACTCTTTCTTTACTTTATTTGATGAATCTCTTGTTGAAGAGATTGTACAAGTTTGCAACACATGGAGTGTTGGCATCGTTGTATGTTGATTACTTGCATGGAGCAAGTGTTTTAGTGGATTCAAATCTCTAGAGGTTGAGGACTGGACGTAGGATCACAAGGATCTGAACCAGGATAAAAATCTTTGTGTTTGCGTTTGGAATATTCTGGATTGTGTTCTTTTATTTTCCGCACTCTTATTGCAATTTTTTATTAACTTTTAATTTTGCAATATCGTCGTGAAATACACTATTCACCTCCCTCTAGTGTATTTGGTGTGCCAGGAGATCCAACAATAACTCCATACAATGTGTTATTCCTTCTCATATTAGTTGATAACAAATCTTATGATCGGTCTCGTATATTACATATATGTAAAGTTTCATCCTTCATTTTTCGTGACGAGCTATCATCAGTGTGAGACAGTGTATTAATCATATCGTGTCATAAATATGACAGTACCCCTAAATGGGTATGAAGACCATCCCATTTTGAAATCATGATTATTTGGTTGGTGTTGACTTGAATCTCTTCCGACCACATTTAAGCCTGTCTGTGACATCTACCATGTAGTCTGAGACCCGTCACTACCATTATATAGTAGAGATCAATGCACACTTGTCTTTCTAGAATATTAATATCACGTCTTGATATTCCTACGACCAGGAATATTTAGGAGTTGTGCTTATATAGATCCATTGGGCCCAATTATCATGACTCATTATAATTACAATGCCCTCACACAACCCTAAGGACTTTATCCATGTAATTATATAACTATGCGCACACACATACTCAAATGCATCATGAATTACATAGATAAAGATATACCAAATTGCTTACTATCATTTTGAACGACATGTATCATCTTAGTTTGCCCAATTTCTCTTTCAAGAACATTGCATCATACATCAATGCACTTGTATCACCACCCCTAACAAAATAGTGCTGCTGAATGCAATCACCGTCGTTTGCTCAAATTGTCTCATGCTTTGTGTTTTGATACCGACCTTCCACATTCATTCTTGGGTGAATGCGTGCTCACTACTGCTTTCCTCATCAATTGAATACATGTACCAATTTTGTTTGGGAAAACCCCTTATGACATCTTAATGAACGCCAAGCCTTCCTACGTGCTTCCAAATGTATCTTTCTTGAGTATACATACGACCATTGAGGCTATCATGTTTATATTCTTGAAAGTAAGAAATTTTTTAACAGTCATGATGTTACCTTTTAGAAATATATTTCCCGTTTTTGAATCAGCAACTCCAAACTAACAAATCATAATGTTATTCCTAAATATTTGCTAGAGACGACCATATACACATTCTCCCTCGCCTAGTAGTAGCGAGTTCACTCCATCTTCATTTGATTCTGCTCCTGCTCTCTCTCCCGCTACATTATCTTCTCTAGCATCGCCTTCCTCCAGGAAGTTGACTCGCTCACATGTCCTCCATCTTATCTCAATGATTTTGTTTGTTCTTCCCTACAATTTCCGGATGCTTCATATAACACCTGCGCATAATCAGTTCCTTCATTTCGACCATGTACTCTTTATCCTATTAATGATTTTATCAGTTATTCACATTTCCCTGCATCTTATTTTACATATCTTATTGCTATTTTCTCATCACATGAGCTAGATGTTTTTCTCAAGCTATTACGGAACAACATTGGCAAGATTCTATGTCTGCAAGATTGTCACTTTAGAGCAAAATAATACTTGGGCTGTCCAATCTTTTCCTCTTGGTAAGAAACCCACTGGCTGCAAATGGGTTTACAAAATCAAACATTGTGCATATAGTTCAATTGAACGCTACAAAACTAGATTGGTGGCTAAGGGTTTCACTCAAAAGTAGGGTCTGGACTATCATTAGATATTTACCCTTGTTGCTAAAATTATAATAGTTCAACTCCTCCTCGCAGTTGTTGCCGCTAAGGGTTGGTCTCTACGTTAGGATTTGCATGAAGAGATTTATATGCGTCTTCATCTTGATTTTTCTTGATAGGATTAGAACCTTGTATGTCAGCTTAACCAGTTGTTATATGGTCTTTAAGAGGCTTCTCATGATTGGTTCAAGATATTTACTTCTATATTATGTCTTGTTGGTTATACCAAATATCTTACTGATTATTCCCTCTCTATTCTAGTTCATGGTTCTGTTTTTGTTTATGTCGATGACATTATTCTGGCATGTTATGATGAGGAGTCTATCAAGCAATTGAAGGGATTTCCCTCTAATAAGTTTTATATTAAAGATATTTATTCCTTGAAATCTTTCATTAGGATCGAAGTAGCAAGGTCATCTAGTGGCATCTTTCTCAATGAAGACAAGTATATATTAGATATTATCTGAATATGACCTTGTTGCTTGCCTGGGAGCATTTCCTATGAAACAGAATCACATTCTTTTATCTAATACAAGACCTCTTCTTGAAAATACAGGCTCTCATCGTCGTCTGATCAGTCACCTTATCTATCTTACCATCACCCAGCAGACATTGCTTACTCTATGCATACCCTTAGTAAATGTATGCAAGAACCTTGTCAATGTCATCTTGATGCTGCCATGATAGTCCTTTACTATCTCAAATCTTCTCTAGGCTAAGGGCAATTTCTCTCATAACCAATGATCTTCAAATAAGTGCTCAATTTGAATCGGATTGTGCAAGTTGTCCGACTACACATCGTTCTGTAACATGATATTTTACACTCTTAGGTAATAGTCCTATTTCGTGGAAGAAAAAGAATCATCATATTATATCTCGCCATTAAGCTGAAGTTGGCTACAATGCTTTAGCGATCATAGTTTCTGAACTCACCTGGCTTAAACTTCTTCAAGATTTTCACAATAATCATCTACACCGTATACATCTCTTCTGTGATAATTGAGCTGCTCTTCACATATAGAATAGTCATGTCACTCCTTGCGAGTACAAAGGAAAAAACATCAACACATAGGAATACTACGACCAGCGATGTATCTTGGTTTTACCACGAGATTCTCTCATAATTAGAGCGATTATTTCTGATCCACCATTTCAGGAGGATAACAAGGACAGTTAAGGTGGTAATCAAGCAACAATTATATGTTCATTCTTTAATAAGCATATACAACATGAACTAGATACAATACACTCAAATACGAAATGAAAAAAGAATAAAAGAACCCAACATGAGCCTGATACAATACACTCAAAAACAGAAAATGAAAAATGAATGGCGGTACCTGACATATACAGCATCCTCTGTGACACCCGTAGAGTTCCCGTATTCAATAGGGTACTCTGTGGAAATGGATAAATTTATGATATACATGTATTACTTACGGCCCACGTCTGCAATTGATGGCAAGTAATGTTCCTCAAATTGTTTTACTTATTACAGCATTCCTGCAATTGATGGCAAACAATGTTCCTCAAATTGTTTCAACTTATTTTAGCATTCCGCATATGCTAGAATCCCTGATGCTTTTCTTCATTTTCTTTGTTTCTTTCCATCTTTTTTCTACCACGGGGCTCAGGCTATTTGGGCATCCATGAAACCAAGAGCATATTAAAAACTTGATACTCTGTGGGTTTTGTATTCGTATAGATTAAAATATTTCAAATCTTCTAGAAAACTCGATATCTCATACCAGATGTTAGGGGTCTGCAGTGTGCTGCTTGCAACCTTTAGGCCCAAAATGTTGTGAGCTCCGTCTGACGGTTTGCCGACAGCTAGCACAGAAGTGATTTTGGCATGACCAACAGAAGATGTGATTATTGTTACCAACCTGTCAAATTTCCAACCAACAAAAATGGGTTCTGTCAGAGTGCATTCCAGAAGGTACATACAATTGCAGCACTATGGATTTTAATATTGCAAACCCAACTTGTTTTTTTTTTGCTACAGTCTGCAGAAGCTGAAGTTGCAGAAAGTATGAAATTTATGTAGAAATCACAACTCATAATCTATACTTCTTATAAAAAGCGCGAGTTTACTCTGTGTTTGTCTTTTTTTGGGTCTATTTAGAGAACATGTTGACAAATCTTGATTGTCCGATTCCCTAGAGACCATCTTGACTTCGACAAATTCTGACAGTAGTAAAAAAACGCAAGTTTAGAATTTCTGTGTAGATTATAGTATAGATTATAGTATTTTGGCTTTATCACTTACGGTAGAACTTGGATTGCTAGAAACAAGAAGTGTTGAAAGCTAGACTTTAAGAGGAATCCAGTGCCAATGATATATGATTATTGACACATCTATATTATAAAAGAGGGATGTTATCAAGAGAAATTGGACAAGAGATATTGGAAAAGAGAAATTGGATAAGGGATATCTATATTATAAAAGAGGGATGTTATCAAGAGAAATTGGACAAGAGATATTGGACAAGAGAAATTGGATAAGGGATATCTATATTATAAAAGAGGGATATTGGAAAAGAGAAATTGGATAAGGGATATCTATATTATAAAAGAGTGATGTTATCAAGAGATATTGGACAAGAGATATTGGACAAGAGATATTGGATAAGGGATATCAATATTATAAAAGAGGGATGTTATCAAGAGAAATTGGACAAGAGATATTGGACAAGAGATATTGGATAAGGGATATCAATATTATAAAAGAGGGATGTTATCAAGAGAAATTGGACAAGAGATATTGGACAAGAGATATTGGATAAGGGATATCTATATTATAAAAGAGGGATGTTATCAAGAGAAATTGGACAAGAGATATTGGACAAGAGATATTGGATAAGAGATATCTATATTATAAAAGAGGGATGTTATCAAGAGAAATTGGACAAGAGTTATTGGACAAGAGTTATTGGAAAAGAGATATCTATATTATAAAAGAGGGATGTTATCAAGAGAAATCTATATTATAAGAGAGGGATGTTATCAAGAGATATTGGATAAGAGATATTGGACAAGAGAAATTGGATAAGAGATATCTATATTATAAAATAGGGATGTTATCAAGAGAAATTGGACAAGAGATATTGGACAAGAGATATTGGATAAGAGATATCTATATTATAAAAGAGGGATGTTATCAAGAGAAATTGGACAAGAGATATTGGACAAGAGATAACTATATTATAAAAGAGGGATGTTATCAAGAGAACACACGCTTAATTGATATCGCTCAATTAAGAGGACACACGCTTAATTGATATAATTTCTTTCCAATCCTGTTTTAATGGTAGTTTACAGTAAACGTTGGGCGGAAATATACAGATAGCAACACAATTCCCTAAGGTTAGATTTTCTTTGATATGGTTGTATAGGAAAGATAACAAGATACCTTTCTGAATGCCAAAAATAATGATCTCCCATTTGAAAAAAAATGTCTTAATTTGAGGAATAAAAATGCATTTGGGAGATGATTATCATGTCACCATTTCACCCGTGCACTGACTGTCCTCCTCGGTTTCGCACTCGGGAGACAACCTTCGTCGTGCCCTATAGGCACGGGTTATGACTAGTCACTTTATATTTTATAACTGAAATAAGATGAAAAGTTTCAAATTTATAAAACTGTTGTAGCATGGTTAACAAACGATACAAGCTTATATTACTTTAAAAAACCATTGGCACATTTTCTATTAAAGTGAAAGCATCTCAAATTAGCATTCAGTTACAAAATATTAATTAATTTAAATTAATCACGTGGAAAAGAAAAGCTTTTGGGACTCAAATTTATCGTTATATGATTGGTAAAGTTGATAAACAAAATTTGAAAATCAAATAGAATACCTAAGGAGCATATGATTAGTACTTTGATACCTCTGTATAAAAAATAACGGTGGTGAAATACAAAGTTACTTTAACTGTCGTGAAATTAAATTAATATGTCATACTATGAAACTGCGAGAGACTGTGATGGAATATAGGTTGAGAAAGAATATCACATTATTACATAATCAATTTGGTTTCATACATGGATGTTTGACAACAAAGGCAATCTAGCTCATCAAACAGATTATGAAACAATAAAAAGCAAGCAAAGAGATTTGCATATGATTTTTATTGATACAAAGAAAGGCTATGATAGAGTTTGCATAGGATCTTTATTGATACAAAGAAAGGCTATGATAGAGTTCCTATAGAGGTTCTGTGGTGAACCTAAATGAAGAAAACAATCTTTTTAAAATACCTTACTCTGATTCAAAATATGTATTAAGAAGTAGTTACTAATGTGAATATTTATGCAGGAATATCAGATAACTTTTCGATCATCATTGGATTGCATCAAGGCTCGGTTCTGAATCTTATACTCTTTGTTATAATGATGCATCAGCTAACTAGACATATTCAAGATAGTATGTTATTTACAGACATTATTGTTTTGGTAGATGAACAAAAGTGATGTAAATTCAAAGTTAGAAATATTAAAACAGACATTGAAGACTCAAGGTTTCAGACTTAACATAAACAAAACAAATGTAAGTTTAATAGGGTGCGATATGAAGATCGTATCATTGTATATCTGGATAGAGAAACTAAATCAATAAGTACTTAAGTATCACAAGTCGGTTATATGCATGCATTACAAAAGATGTTAATCATACAATTAAAGAAAGATGATTAAAATGAGGAACCATAATAGGAGTGTTGTGAAATTGAAATGTATTGTTATAGTTTAAAAGCAACTTTTATAGGACAACGATTAAACAAGCTTTGTTATATGATATAACATGTTGGGCTATCACCAATAAGCATGATCATAGTTTAAGTGTGGTAAAGATGCAAATGTTACGTTGGATGTGTGAAATACAAGAAAAGATAAGATAAAAAATGAGAATAATCGAGCAAAAGTAGACATGATCCTTATCGAATATAAGATGAGGAAACATCATTTGATATGGTAAAGTAGTTCACGAACGATTTTAGGAATTGAAAGGAAAATTTGGGAAAGAATACAAGAGATTAGGGTTCCAATGCTTCTCGCCAAGGATTCCAATGCTTCTAACCAAGGAAGACACCTTTCTCAAGTGTGGAATTTTTTTTCCAAACTTTTAATTCATTGATTGGTGTGTTGCAAAAATAAAACAACTCTAGGGCCTTTTTATATGCTTACAACTCAACTCCTTTTCTATTCACATTAGATGTGGGACCAAACTCACTAAGACTAGAACTCTTAAAATAAATAAAAGACTCAAAATAACTATAATTTCAAAATTTAAATTAAAATTAAAATTAAAATTCTGATCCATTCGCTCTCTCCGGCTTGAACTTCACCACCTGGTGAACGACGACAAAAGTAGCACAATTAAACATAAATTAGTAGTACTATGCAATTGGAGAAGATGTGTCCACGAACCTTGAAGTGTAATAAGATGCAGATAGACAAATGAACATACTCTGATACTTTCTCACAATTCATAAAAGATGGAAAAGCATCCGGAAGCTGTTTGTTAGTTAAGGAAAGAGGATCTAGGATAGCAAACTCGATGTGCTCAATCGAAATCAGTGTTGCTTCTTTCGATAGTTCTGATGCATGTTTCACAGATGGCTCTAGATAAGGCTCTGACTCATGTTGTCATGCTGGATGAAGTTCTGTCTCTGGCTCAGAATGCGACACGAGATCAACTTGAACTTCAAGACTCAAACTCTGATTCAGACCCTTATTGTTTCTCCAATACGTGCTCAGGCTCTAGGTCGGACTCAAGCTTTAGCTTTTGTTCAAGTTCACATGTTGCCTCAAGAGTTGGATCAATCTCTATCGTGGGCGTTGATGTTAGTTTACTCTGTTATTTACTTTTCTATTGTTCGATCGCTTGAAAAATTCGTTTGATTTCACTTAATTCTTCTTCTGACCACAACTCCACCTTTGGGCTTGAAGATTACTGGGGTGCCTGTGGAATATATCGATGCTGGAAAGAATGTCAATCTTGAAGACAGATTTTGAACACTGACCATCGACGACTATGGCGTGGAAGTCGCATATACCAAGATCATGTTTCTCCTTTGAGCATGTAATATGCACATGTATATTTATGCTCTTCTGAAAAATAAAATTTGGAGAAATATTCTAAATAGGATTTCCCCTCATCACATACATACATGTCGAAACCATAAAAATATAAAACCCGATCATATATTGGTTGAGAATAGCCATGTAGTCTTTATCATGATAATCAGTAAGCTATCACATAATTTAGAACAAATCTTATTGTATGGAGGGTACATATGTGTAGGTGGCTGAGTCAACTATCCAATGGCGCAAAAGACACTGAATTTGGACCTTAAACGGATCCAGAATTGTCAAAACGATGAAACGTATGAAATTCACCCAAAATCAACTCCAAAATGCCCAGAAAATCCAACGGCTTACTGCTGAGCAATTACCGAGTCAACGGCTCGGCTGAATTGTTGACCGAGTTAAACGGCTCAACTGAGCTGGCTCAGGGTCAGCTCGTGGCTCAGTCGGCTCGAGCCGGCTACCGGTTGGATCGGTCTCGGCTCAGCTTGAGCCGATGAATAGTACTAGTTGAGCTGGCGGCTCAGCTGGTCATCGGATTCGGCTCGGACGAGCTGCTACTGTAGCACGATCAGCACGATGGCACCGACTGCGATTTCACCAGCAAACCGACAATGTTTTGCCACCTCCTTGATGTGGGCTCGTCTAGAGTTTACGCAACTTGTGGTGGGGTCAGCTCCCCTGAACGGTGCCGGTGATCTCTCCGACAAGTGTCGAACTCTTTGCGGATGGCGATGTAACGGCTTGTCGTGGTTGGACGCGGTGATCTTGGCTGCTAAAGGGGTCGACAAAGGTAGGGAATGCTTTCGGGGCATCAGTTGTGATTGGAGTCGCGTCGCTAGAGGCAACAGCATGGGTTCTCAGTGAAATGTTTGGGGTGATGTAGAGTTTGATGTTTGTTCACTGGTGAAGAAAGTTTGGGACGGTGGTGTTTGGGGTTTTTTTGCTAGTGACGGATGTTTGGGGCTGTGACGAAAGGCAGCGGCATGGGTTAGGGTTCTAAAATTTGTTTTTTATTTGAGAACTAGAAGAGCGATAATGAGAGCTTCGGCTTTGATACCAAATTGATGTAGTTCATAAACGATTTTAGGGATTGAAAGGGAAATTTAGGGAAGCACACAAGAACTTAGGATTCAAAGTCTTCTCATCAAGGATTCCAAGGCTTCTCACCAAGGATGGGACCTTTCTCATGTGTATGGAGTTTTTTTCAAACTTTAATTCATTGTTTCATTGATTGATTTGTTGCAAAAATAAAACAACTATAGGGCCTTTTATAGGCTTACAACTCAACTTCTTTTCTATTTCCATCATAAGTGGAACTAAACACACCAAAAAGACAAACTCTTAAAACAAATTAAAGACTTTAAAATAACTAAAATTATAAAATTAAAATAAAATTAAAATTAAAATTATGATCCTTATCAAATGGTTTAGCTATATACGCTGAAATCCTCTTGATGCGCCTATTAGAAAAATACAACATATAAATGGTATGGTCAAGCAAAAGAGATACATCAAAGAAGACATGAACGGAAGTGATAGAAAGAGATATGAAAGATCATGCATGAAAAATGAGTATCTGACATCACAATCTTACATTCTTTTTAATAAATCCATGAAGCTGATCCCAATTTTTGGATGAAGGATAAAATGATGATAATGAAAAGAAAAGCCTTCAAGTTAGAAAGCAATTATATAATGCATTGTTTGATAAGGATTGCCAAAAGAAATATTATTTAATTAGAATTGATTATAATTGATCCAAAACCCCATAAGATATAAATAATTTTAACTAAAAATATTTAGGTAGAATAAAGTATGAGCTTTTACTTGATTATGAAACCTCTAAAATTATAAGTGCAATTAAGAATCTTTTTGTATTAGTTTACTAAATAAATCCTTTAATGGATTGATCAATTAAGAATTATAAATCAATTAGGAAGTAAATCTAATGAAAAAAAATATAAAGTAGTTTTACTAGTGAAATTTTACTGATTAATAATTTTTTTCTTCAATATGAAAAATACTAATTTATCTAGGACTGGCTAATTAATTAACAATCCTTGTTTAATTAGGATTGACTAATGAATAAAAAAATCCTTTGATTAAAATTGGCTTCTCATCATCATGTTACGTTACTCATTAGCAACAAATAGTGAGTTACCATAAATTTCAAATTTCAAAATCGGGCTCGACATTTATCGGAACAATATACATATGCTATGAACTATGTCCAAACCATGTTGTTGTTATGCTATGAACTATGTCCAAACCATGTTGTTATTGTTGTTTTGTTCTTGTTTTTGGTGTTGTTATTATTGTGATTGTTCTTGTTATTTTTATTATGATGTTGATGCTTATTATTGTATTATTATATGTTATGTATCACGTGCAATGAGCGTGCCTAACTACTGATGTTGAAAAATGTTGCACTAACAAGGCCAACTCTTTAATGTCATTTTCCATTTTATAATGTTTGGATGAGGTCCGTTGAAATCCTCACTTTGTTTAGTTGTTTATTCCGACTAAAGTTACCTTCCAAGAAAGATGTGAAACTATGTCAAAACGTCTAAGAATTAAACATGCAATCCTTCAAAATCAGCCACATCAAGCAAGAGAAGAAAGAAGAATTACAGGCATCAGCACAAGGGGATTGAAGACATGGAGTATCAATTCCCGGCAGGTAACATCAAGATCAAGCTAATCACTGCATTAACTAGTTAGTTAACTTGTGTAACAACCTGCCCAAGTTCTAAAAGGCATAATTTAGAGTTTCAGTTCATTGATACACTCATTGGTGCTATGTCAATTGACAGTATGTGCATGTTCAATTACAGTTTTGAGTCCTACTCGTTTTGATAAGCAATATAAGGAAATGTCAGATGACTCCTACAATGCGTGGGCTACCTAATAATAGAGCTCTTTGAGGGTTGGGATTTATAAAATGTAGTAGAAGCTTTTATCAACATTTTGGACGTGCCACCCTCTGTAGCATACTAGCATTAGCAACCCCACCCTTTGTGGTTTGTTCTTCATTTGTTAACAAAAGGAGTTCTTGGAGGTAATGGCATTGTTTATTGCAATGTGATATAGATGGATATGGGAAGAATGCACTTTCTTGTAGCAGTAACCATGCCTTAAGAGTTCAAGTTTACTAGAGAGCCCTTATATGGAAATGGGATATCACTTTAGTGTCTTAACAGGGAAGGGTCCCCATACTGGGGATGGAAATCCCTTCAAATATTTCTTAGGAAATCTGTTTGATTTCAGAGATCAGACAGGTACATCCATGATTGATTCGAATTCTTCAATGATTTATGAATTAACCCTAACTGCTGGAATATTTTGCCCACATCTATCCGTAGATACATGCAAATTTCATATTCTCTTGTAGTTTACTCTTTATATACTTCTTCCATTGGGTTATTCCTGCAATCTATATTCCTTACCACCAACCCTTCTAAAATTTCATTAAAGAGTAAAAAAGTATTTAAGAACCTTATGATTTAATATGTAAACTTTAAATTAAGAGTAAACTACTAATAGAAACATTATTGAAATCTATCTGAGAAATTAATGTTTCTTACCATTAACTTTGGGAATGGGTTTTATTTGCCGTTACAACTTTACATATGCTGTTAAGTTTTAAACAATTCCCTGTGGAATGACAATTGTTCTAGCCCCCTCATTCGGTAGCATTATCTAGAAGATTTTTGGAGGCGACTTTCTTTTTTCTTCCTTTCTTTTGTTTGGAAGTAGGATATTGATGTGATCCGAATGAGAAGTGAGGATAAAATTGGGGTTTTGTAGTTGATTTGAGAGAAACGGTGGGATTTTTATTAGATCTCAAAAGGTAACATCGACATAATGGACCTCTTTCGAGAGGAGGCCGCTCTCCTAACATTTACTTCGAGAGAAAAGCCTAAATCTCCACAAACTAGGGTTCTATCAATCTTTTAGTGTTTCTTCTTCACAAAATTCACCATGAATCCCTAACGCTACCCGTCGTCTAATTATAATGGCTCTTTTCCCAAAAATTACAGAAATTACCAAAATATCCCTGACGCCCAAGATTACAAGGTTGCCACGGCGCCCAAATATTAGAAAAACGCCACTAGTGCGTGTGATCGCATCAGATATCCTTCTTGGTTTTACACATTAACATGCATACCCATTACCCAACCAAAGTTTTAAAATACGACGGCATGACGTAAGACGTTTTTTCAACCCGTGACGCAAGACGTAAGCCTTAATGCGTAAGGCGTAAGCCTTGAGCGTGTTGTGAGGCGTAACACTTTATAACCACATAATTAAATTTATTCATTCTTTCTGGAATTAAACATTATTAGCATCTCTCTCTCACTCATACACTTTCTATTCACCCTTTCCAACATCACAAAAAACAATGCACCTCTCTATCTCTCGCGATCACTTTCTCAATCTCTCTCATTCTCACAATAGAAACGAAAAAAACGCAGAAGAAACGAGAAAAAAATGAAGAAGGAACAAAAAAAGCGACGAAAAAAACGCAGAAAAAAAGAACAGAAAAAATGCAGAAGAAAAGAAAAAAAGCGACGAAAAAACCGGCGAACACCGGCGAGGGACATGGGGAACGAAGAAGAAGGAACGAAGAAGGAAGAAAAAAAGACAACGAAGAAGGAAGAAGACTAACATGGGGCGACGACTCAAGGTGGCAGCGAGTCCAGCTCCTCTTTCTTCTGTCTTTCTCTCTCTCTCTTAGCTTTTGTACCCGGGAATTTTAAAAAAATTGCAAAAACTAACATGTTTCAAGGTGTGAAACCCCAACGCCTCAAGGCGTGCCTCCGACCTGAAGCGTACGCATTTTCGCGCCTTCGGCGGGTGACCGCCTCCTCCTTCGCGCCTCAGGGCGCTGGAGGTGCGCCTCGCCCTGAGGCGCGCCTTGAGGCGTACGCCTTTACAGCCTTTAAAAACTTTGTACCCAACTCAAGTCAGCTTTTCTATTCAGCAAATCACCTTTTAAGGATGCATGACAATCCCCTCTGACATCAACTAGACACTGAATTTGTTCATTTGTTTGGATTTGTTGATATGTGAAATTCTCAGGCTTATTGAGAATATTTTGGGGTGAAATTGAGATGTAAACGATTACTCTATTTTGAAAGAAAGTTGGTAGCTTATAGTGTCCACACACTGACGTCAGAATGACATGGTACACTGACACTTCAGCAAATAGTAAAAAAAAACTCTAAAAACGGCAGCATTGTGGCAAATAAATGTGGCCAACATGTGTCCAACACGACCAGCTTCATAATAGCAGTGCATGTGCTAGCACCTAGCTGCAGGGACTAGGGGGAACTCAAGGCAGTTGAAGTTGAATCTATTGACAAGCAACAATACATTTGGAACTGTCCCAGAATTTTGAGCTGGGTATCATTCAAAGTGCAGTTTTGAGAAGTTGATTCAGATTGAAATGGAAGATGGAGGATGGTTAGATGTTTTGAAACCATAATAACATTCAAATAATGTGTTTTGGAAGGAAACCGTGATCAATTTTAAAAGAAAATGATATTAAATTCTCTAGATAACTTTATGGGCATAACTTTGTTCCGCCAAAGCTAAAGGAAAATGTCCGGTGTACTACAAATCTTGTTCTATTTTTATACAACATCATACACCATGTAACGCCCCATTTACGGGTGTCAGTACAATTTCTATCATACGTAGGAACTTCATGTACCAGTGAAAACAGAATAGATACAAAAAATAGGAAATATTATAAAAATAATCTACTCATTGTCCATCCACCAAGAGGGTACAAGAAAACATATACTAAAATGATAACAGACACCAAAACAGGGAAGTACTATCAACAATCATTCAGAAGATTGGAAGAATCACCTGTGCTAACTGGTACGGGTGAGTTACAAAAGGTTACCAACAGCAGAATACGTGGGATTATAGCATGAACTTGCAATGGGAAAATGAATTACATAAGCAATAAGCAGGCCAATGGGATTTCTAGCCAACAGGTCAATGGTCCAAAAGTATCAAATAGAAACACAATTCTCATGAATGATGTCATAACAGAAAGGAAAAGAGAGCTTGTCGAACATGGATATGTACATTACAATGTGCCAGAAAACATTTGATGCATATCTAGATTGAAAAATGACAATAATTGCAAGTAACTTGAATGCTCACCTTTGCGTTCAACTGCCTACAATTAGGGCATGGATGAGCCTGTGCAGGGTACATCTCAGTGTGTATCTGCCCTACAACCTGGCGCGGATTCATTTGTGTCTCCCAGCGAACAATCTCTTCACGAGAGAATAGTTGACAGCCTTCCCTGCAGCCATTAAAAAATCGACATTTTCATGCAAGTCACATATCCAACCAGCTAAACAAGTAAAGGTCATGATAGGCTTGCCTGAAATGGTCATATCCATCGATTGCCTTGTTACAATTATAGCAGAAATACTGTCCACAGTTCTGGCACACCATCTTATTGCATCCCTCGGTCCTTGAGATTGCCATTTTGCAAGATGGGCATTGCTTCGCATCACGAAGTGCTTCCTTAACACTGAGTATCTCATTAATGATCTCAAGCTCCCTGCGCCTTTGGTCTCCTTTGAGGTCAGAAGATTTTTGGCGTTCCTATAGCCAAAAAAAGTAATGTCAAAACTCAAATCACACATATTTTATTCCAGTAAGAGAGATGACTAGTATGCTGGCATATTCTTAGGAAGAGAAACATGCATTCGTGTATCATTTCTAGTGGAAGAATCTATCCGATACCGGTCCTTGATGCATGGTTCGGTGCAATCAGTTTTGGCAAAAGGGAAAAAAACCAAATTCAAATGTATTCTTATTTGATACTCTTCTTAAAGATATAAAAGGCATGTGCATTTGATATATCATTTCAGCCCATCACGAGAGTTCGAAAGAAAAGAAATGATTTTTAAATGCTACTCCACAATGTCTGCATTTCGTACCTGTAAAATGAGAAGTTTCATTTCTGGAGTCACACACTGTGATCCTACATGTCTACGCTCTCTACAAAGAGAGCAGAAGCTGAAGAAACACTTTGCACACAGAGCATGATGATCTTCATCTTCCAAGCATGCAGTTTCACATCTTGGACAGAAGACCACATCAGCCATCGAGTCTAGTGTTCTCTGAAGAATTAGTGACTCCCATCGTTCGTAGGATTCACTTCCAAGCAGCCTTCTCAATAGACCAGGTGGAATAAACCCCCCACATTTTGCATCAGGACACAACAATTTAGTTACCGTGCCCTCTTTCACATGTATATGAGAGTATGTTTCTAAACATTTAAAGCAAAAGAAGTGCCGGCATGGAAGTCTGACAACATCTGTACCTGAGAAAATTAAGAATATGTCTGAAGCATGTATATAGTCACATACAACATCCAAAATTGAACCATTTGAACCATCAAGCCATTACAGTAGAGGCCTTAAATGAGCCAATTGAAATAAATTTCTCAGTTGCATAATGTCACAAAGCATACATATATATAAGCTCCATCCGTAAGGGTTTATAACCACGGGTCCACAACCATACCAAACATTAAAACGGTAAAAGATTCACTCTAATACAGTTGATCTAAATCATCTGAAATGTCAAACAACCAAATTTTAGACTATTTTAAGCTTTCCTTCTCACGAATCAAGCAGCTGCAAATGTTCTAATGAAAATATTTGACTTTTAGCATTATGGTTAGAATGTGCTGGACTTGATCAATCACGTGGGCCGGATCCCGACCTAGAACCAAAACCGGCTCCTTTTTAGGATGCATTGGATTCCCAAGTACAAGTGAATTTAGGGTTTTTATCAATATATAAAGCATGCAAGTCCCAACACCCCCACCTCCACCCCCCCACCCCCCAAGAAAGACAAAAAATAGCAGCCATAGAAGAGAGTAATCAATCTAGCCACAAAACATGTGAGGGAGAGAATGCTCTCAAGAGAGGATCATGGAGCTAATAGGTCGTGGATAGCAAGAGCAGACTATAGCAAGAGGATACTCTGCTCGTGATGTCCTCTACCGTAGTGATGTTCGCTCGACCGACCGGTGCTACCATAACCACTTCAAGGAAAGATCATCATCACAACAAGCAAGCACGCTTCTGCTGCATTATTATATTCAAATTGGATGCATATATGGTGCACTTAAATCAAAAGAATGTTATAAACCTAACAAAAATCGATACCCAAGGGGTTTTAAGTCTTATAAACATGATCAATGGTAGCATTAACAAACTGAACTCCCCAAACCATAGATCACAAAAACCATCCACTTTCAGCTGTCAATTTCAATGCTGCTTGATGCACATGTTAAGAGTTGACAAAAGCCTATTCTTTTTAGGCGTTTCTAAATAATGAAGACCATGTCAGACAGTGTCAGACAATATGGATTTTCTATTTATACGTCTTTCAAAGCGATTGAACGTATGCTTAACTCTTGTCGATAGTATCCTATTCAAACATGATCTAAATCAACTAAAGGCTCAAAAACAAAATTTAATATACATTATGATGTTTTATATGTGCAACATAGGATCTTAAAATGACAATCGTTGGATCTCTAATTTTGTTGATCTATAGTTAGGACATTCAAATTGTAGTGCGACTTAACTTCATTCTATTAATTCTTATGTGTTTGAATTGGTTAGGTAACCTGCTCTCTAAGTTCAAAAAGGAGTTCTTGCATGCTCATGGTCCCAAAGGAGCAGCATGTAGAAGGCTGTTGGCAGCTGCCATGTTTCTCGCTGGAAATGAAGAGTCTGCTGCTGGAATGGATAGTCAAGCTCAGAGGACTGCTGGTGCAGCTAGCGAGAGAGTGCTGGATGTTGCTGATCCAAGAAGATCTACTGAGAGGGTAGATTTAGGATGTGTAAACAGTGAAGTCAACACGCCTATAATTGTGGATGAAGTGGAGTCTGACTTTGCTGGTCAGTGTAAGGTGATTGGATCCATCCATGTTGATGCTTCGGCTGGAACACATTGATGGTGCATCAATGTGTGATCTGGTAATTGCAGAGGAAGCGGGTACTGCTCTCTGCGCTGTCCCCTTGAAACCCCGTTCAGCTGATGGCTTGGAGTTTATATTCTGAATTAATTTTGTTAGTGGTGTGCATTGTTTTGTTGTGGAATGGTTATTTTGGCAGTTTGAATTGTATTAGTGGATACATGAACTTATGATTGCACCTTTTCAGTTGGGGATGCAATCTTCTGGGGGATTAAGGTGTAACAACTATTTGTATCAATGAAAACAGGCTGCGGAGGATCGATATGAGCCCCCATGATGATATATGTACACACAAAATAACTAGGAAAAGAAGCATACCTGTATAATCACTATAACAGATAACACACTGATGCAAATCAGTAAGAAAAGTTTCATGACACCTCTCTTCGTTGTAATTAATCAGTGAAGGAATATCGACCTCCAATGAGACACTCCCCGAAATGGCACGAACATCTCCATTACTCAACACATCAGTTGGGTCTAGCCTTACTCCATCATTGAAACCGAGGAATAAAAGCAAAGAATTATGTAGCCACTCTACCCATCTATACAAAACCTCCTGCCCAAGTTGTTCAGCCCAAATATCATCCAACATCCGGCAGAGGCTCGAAATCTTCCCACAATCCAGCCATTGCACATACAATGTGAAACGGGGAGGATCCAGACTCGGGTACGAAACAGGCAACGAACATGTCAAGATAATTGGAGGCAGATACTGAACTTTGAATGTATACATAAAACCATTGGATTCGTCTTTTCCTTCTAATCTTAGCTTCCCGATGGATGAATCAAGCTTCGCGGAAACAGAGAAGTCATTGGGGACTTCAAGATGCACATGAATCTGGAAGGATCGCAAATCTCCCTTTCTCTCAAATATAAAGACATCATCTCCATAAATAGCTTCCAATGCCAACAACTGAGAAATCATAGAACAACAGCTGATTTTAAACGTAATTTCAATTTAAAAAATTGAAATTATTCAAAAATAAAACAAAATTCAATCTTTAGGGCACCTCATCCTCTTGAAGCTGATCATTGATCTGTATCTGTTCTTGGGAAATCTCAGATTGCTCTCTGATAATCCGCAGCGATTCCAGTCTACTGATAGCTTCATCTTTAGCATCTCTACGAGGTTCCGACGATCCAGCAGGACTAGGGTTTATCTTAGGGTTCGAATCCGATGCTTGCCCATCGCTGGATTCATTGAGATCGTTTTCGGTGGTTTCTGGTTTTTTCACTGAAGACGATGGATTCGTTTCGGGATTCGATTGTTTTGGGGGACCTTGATGTGAATTTGGGAGATTTTTGAGGGTTTTTGGAGGGTTTTGAGAGCGAACAGGGCGATAAGTTTGCGTCCTCTTCGATCTTCTCATGGGGAATTGATTTCTCCGAGAAGTTTTGGAGGCCTTGGGACTCTGTGGCTGCGCATTTATTGGCGGCTGCGCATTTGTCGGCGTGGGATTTTAAGTAGATGTCGTTCGGCCCATAGAAGGCCCATAACCTGGGCCCCATTCGATCCCCTATACACTCTGATATCATTGTCTTAAAAATCAAGATCATCTCGAAAGGATCTCAAAGGTTCAATGGGCCTCTTAAATGGTCCGGTCTTACCTTTATTAGGCATTGGGCTTAGGGATGAGAACGGTCTGATTTGGTCCCAATAAAAACCCTAACCCAATCCACATGCCCAATCGTAAATCGAACAGAATCACTTCACCTTTAAACGGTTCCTATGGTTCGGGCTAGGATGGGATGGAAGGTGAGGTATGGAAGGTGAAAACCCCATGAAAAAAAAAAAATTCAAATTTTCAAATCAAAAAGTGTTAGAGAGTAATCAAACTCAATAGAAAATAGGGATAAGCTTTCTTAGAGATAGAATGAGTAACCATGGCCATAGGCCATGGTTCTCTATATATTAAACAATGAGGAGAGATGAAGGCCCTCAAGGAGACCAAGGGTCCCCATTACTCATAGTAATGGGGATCAATGAGTGAGTAATGAAGGAGGGGAGGCCAAAAGCTTCCCTCATTCATAACACTCCCCCTTACTCATTCATCACTTTGGTCTCAGTATCTGAGGCAAAGAGGGCTGGATACTTCTGGATCCAGAGTAAGTGTGTTTGCCTCGTTAAAACCTTAGCTGTGGAAAACCCAACGGCTTAAGGAAAAAGAGTGCAACCCACAGGTTACTCCCCCTGATCCGTACAAGCTTCAGGCTTGCAGATCTTTTAATTGTCGCATACTAATGTTCTTTACAAGCTTTACAAAAGTACATTTAGGCAAAAACTTAGTAAAAAGATCAGCTAAGTTGTTGCAGGACTGTATCTGCTGAACTTCGATCTGCTTGTCCTCCTTTAGCTCATGTGTCCAGAAAAACTTGGGAGATATGTGCTTCGTTCTGTCGCCCTTGATGTAGCCCTTTTGAAGTTGAGCAATGCATGCAGCGCTGTCTTCAAACAGGACGGTAGACTCCAAGTCACCGGTCTTCAGGCCAGTAGATTGAAGAATGTGTTGGACGACGGATCGTAGCCAATAACACTCTCTGCTTGCTTCGTGGATCGCAATGAGCTCCGAATGGTTGGATGATGTGGCTGTTGTGGTTTGCTTTACCGATCTCCAGGAGATAGCAGTACCTCCGTAGGTAAAAAAACCTGTTTGGGATTTTGCCGTGTGCGGATCTGAGAGATAACCTGCATCAGCATAACCAAATAATTTGGGGGAGGCACCTCTCTGGTAGTAAAGTCCAAGATCAATGGATCCCTGGAGGTATCGCAGAAGATGCTTTACTCCGTTCCAGTGGCGCTTTTTGGGCGCTGCACTGTGTCTGGCTAGAAGATTAGCTGTAAACGCTATATCGGGACGCGTATAGTTAGCCAGATATAGAAGTGCTTCAATGGCACTGAGGTAGGGTACTTCAGGACCCAGTATCTCCTCCCCCTCTTCCAGTGGCCGGAAGGGGTCCTTATGTACATCTAGTGATCTTACGACCATATGAGTACCTAAAGGATGACATTTATCCATATGAAACTTGCGTAGAAGTTTCTTTATATAATTAGATTGGTGTAATAGGATTCCACCTCTTAGGTGTTCTATCTGTAAGCCAAGACAATACTTTGTTTTGCCTAGGTCTTTCATTTCAAAAGTATGTTTTAGGCTTTCAGATATCTCATTGATCTCTGCAGGAGATCCTATGAGATTTAAGTCATCTACATATACAGCTATGATGAAGAATCATGTTCACGTTCTTTTGATAAAGATACACGGGCAGACTTCATTATTCATGAATCCTTGCTGTGCAAGGAAATCACTAAGTCTGTTATACCACATCTTGCCCGATTGTTTTAGACCATATAATGATTTATGTAGCCTTACAGAGAATACGTTCCAAGGCATCTCTTTCATCTCTGGGGGTAGATTAAACCCATCAGGAAGTCTCATATAGATATTTTTATCTATATCGCCATATAGATATGCAGTCACAGCGTCCATGAGCTGCATTTCTAGGCTTTCCAGAGAAGTTAGGCTTATTAAAAATTGGAATGTGATTGAATCCATGACCGGGGAATACGTATCTTTGTAATCAATCCCCAGTCTTTGGGAAAATCCTTGGGCTACAAGGCGTGCTTTATAGCGAACGATCACATTATTTTCATCTCTTTTTCTTATAAAACCCCACTTATATCCCACAGGCTTTACACCTACTGGTGTTTGGACTACTGGTCCAAAGACTTTGCGTTTCAAGAGTGAGTCCAGCTCTACTCCTATTGCCTCATCCCACTTTGGCCAATCATCTCTGCGTTTACATTCCACTAGAGATCGTGGTTCGACGTCATCGTCATATTCAGTGATGTGAACGGCAATATCGAACGCAAAATCGTCGTCATCGACTATGCTATTTCTGTCCAGTACTTCTCCAGTACGTACAAAATTTAATGATATTTCTCCCATTGTTTCCTCTGCTAGGGAAATCAGGAGGGGAGAGTAGCTGGTCTTAGCTCAGCATCCTGTGGAGGGATAATCTTAGTATCTCCAGGAGTCTTCCTCTTTCGAGGAACTTTATCTTTCGAACATGGTGGGCGTCCTCTTTTCATTTAAGGTACAGCCACTTCTGCTGCCGGTGGATTGCATCCATCTATGGGGATGTTAATCCTAGCTGGCGTATTGGCAGCAAGGACGTGTGAACGGACAATCTTCTGGTTGTCCGTGAATTTATCCGGTAAAAGATGTACTGTATTCTGGATGTGAAGGATCTTCGGGATCTCATCTTCACACAGATTAGTACGCGGATCATATAGGGACAAAGACTTATGGTCCCAACTAATGGTCTCAAGAGCTTCTGGCTTCTTAGACTGTGTGCACAGTTTAGGAAAAATTTTCTCATTAAATTCACAGTCAGCAAAACGTGCCTTGAATGGGTCACCCGTTAGGGGTTCAAGGTATCTGATAATAGAGGGCGAATCAAACCCAATATATATACCTAGAAGATGCTGAGGACCCATTTTGGTCCTCTGAGGTGGTGCTATTGGGACATATACCGCAAAACCAAACACTCTCAAATGAGAGATATCCGGAGGTGCGCCATATGTTAGTTGCATCGGAGATAAAGTATGGCCTCCAGAGGGTCTTATCCTAATAAGCGATGCTGCATGTAAAATAGAATGCCCCAAGCATCCACCGACAACTTGGATTGCATAAGCAATGGACGTGCAATCCATTGGAGTCTCTTTATAAGGGACTCAGCTAATCCGTTTTGGGTGTGAACATGTGCTACAGGATGTTCAACTTCAATACCCGTTGCCCGACAATAGTCTTCGAAGACTTGTGAAGTAAATTCTCCCGCATTATCAAGACGTAGTTTTTTGATATGGTTATCGGGAAAATGAGCACGCAACCTTATTATTTGTGCCAATAGCTTTGGAAAAGCTAGGTTGCGGGTGGACAAGAGGCACACATAAGACCATTTGGTTGAAGCATCAATCAGTACCATGAAGTACCGAAATGGGCCACTTGCGGGGTGAATAGGCCCGCAAATATCACCATGAACTCTCTCAAGGAAGCCAGAAGACTCTAATCCCACTTTCAGGAGGGATGGTCTCGTTATAAGTTTTCCCTTGAAACAAGAGAGACAAGGAAATTCACCCTTTTGAAGAATCTTCAGGTTCTTCAATTTGTGTCCACGGGATTCAGTGATGATGCGTCGCATCATTGCTGTTCCAGGGTGACCAAGTCTATTGTGCCAGAGTTGGAACTCTGGCAGTGATTGGCACGTCTGGTGCTCAGTCATATTGGCTTCTATTGGTTGAATGTATGTTTGGTAGAGACCCGACGGGAGTCCCTTGAATCGCTCGCAGATGATCTTCTGGTCATCTTTATGACGAGTGACAATCAGATATTCAACCTTATTTTCATCTCTGGTCTCTAAGTGATATCCGTTTAAACGAAAATCCTTGAAACTTACGAGATTCCTATTTGATTTAGGAGAGAATAATGCATTATTTATTTGAAGTCTTGTATTATTTGGGAGCAATATAATTGCTTCACCAGATCCTTCGATTATTTGGGACAGTCCTGAAATTATGATAACAGGACCATCATATTTATTTACGATATTAAAATAGCAATGATCGCGAAGGATTGTGTGCGTTGAGGCACTGTCCACTAGGCTCTCAGACATCATCTATATAAGCAAAAACGAAATTTTATTTGAGCGAAAATGTAGACATTCATTCGAAAATAAAAGTTCGTACTAAAGCAAATAAAAGATGAAGATACATTGAATTCTAAATTCATAGATAAAAGATGATGCTCAATCGAGAAGGTCGTCGTTCTCGAAGTTTTTTGCAGTAAACATTGTTGGCGGCTGAACAGCCGCCAAGTTTGTTTCAGGTAGAGACTTCTGGCTCGCCTGGTATAGATCCTAGAGGTGGCGAGGAGTGCGGCAGTTTCTGGACCAATGGCCAGTCATGCCGCCTCTATGGCATTTATCCTCCCAGTTCTTCTTTGGAAGTGACACTTGCTCGGTGTTCTTTCGCTTCCAAGTGAAGTTTCTTTTTCCCTTATTGTTTTTGTTTGTCTGGGGAGCTGCACCTCTTGGTTGCTTCATTACAGCGTTCCCTTTAGTGTTTTAAGCCTTCCTCTTGTTTTTCCACTTCTGGGGAGAAACGTGGTGGGCTTCAGGGATAGGGGCAGTGCCAGCTGGACGTAAGTTATGAGTTGCAAGCAGTAAGTCTCGATTCTGCTCTGCCCTAAGTAGGCATGAGATCAGATCAGAGAATTTCGTGAAATTACGTTCACGATACTGCTGCATGAGGATTGCATCTTTCTCGTGAAACGAGGTAAATGTCTTTTCCAGCATACGCTGTTCTGTCACTTCTTCACCGCACAACTTCAGGCGTGAGGTGTTGTTATGAAGTGCAGAATTATACTCAGCGACGGACTTATAGTCCTGAAGTCTGAGGTTTTCCCACTCATAACTGGCACGCGGTAATATAACATCGATTTGATGTTTATACCGAGCTTCCAACGCTGTCCACGGGTCCTTTGGGTCCTCAACCGTTAAGTATTCGGCCTTTAAGGTCCGATCTATATGTTTCCTAATGTAGATTATGGCTTTCGCCTTATCTACATCGGATACAGTGGTTTGAGGGCTGCTGCTAGATGTAGCAGAAGCTTCGGCCGCTGCTGGGGCCGAGGAAGGAGCCAAAATGGACCCAAGGAGGGCCATCGAACGCAAGTGGAACTTCAGGTCCACTCGCCAACTCAGGTAATTCGTCCCTGCAGAGTCAAGGACTTCGAAATCGACGCTTGCCAATTTTGCTATTTATCTACGCAATTTAAAATGAGCATGAATTAATTAAAATTCAAAATTCATGCATAAAGAAATAAACAAGTAAAAATGCGGGGATCGGCCAGATACCCAATAAAAAAGTACATAGTCCAAAGTTCGTTTACAGTCCATAAAAGAAAAGAAAAATACAACTTCGGAAACCCAAAGTGGGTCCCATTATCTTCGTCTTCATATGCTGTTGCACCGAGCTTTGGCTGTTTATACAAATTTCCTCACTTACAAATTCTCTCAAAACAAAATAAAAGTGCAAGGAAAGTAAATAGGTATACAATGGCCGATCCCGAAAAACACATTTTTACTTATTTAAACATCCACACAGTTCTAAATATGCTACGGGCATAAAAATAAACAACCACACATATATCTCAAGCATAACATATGGTAAAGGAAACTAGAAAATATAATTATCTCGTAGACCACGTGGAAACGTCATACACCATTAGGTTAGTTGACTAACGGCAGAGCGGTCTCAGGATCTTTAAGATAGTTATATTTTGAAAAATAGAACCCTAGTAAACCTTAGATAATAATTTGCAAGAGGCGATGTTTAAATAATTTTTTTAACATGGACAATATAAATTAATTGTGATTTTACATGGAGGAGAGTCCCTTTAAGTAATTGGCTTCAGGCCATCATTTAATTGGCAAGATTAATAACCATTAAGTAATTGGGGCTGCAGGCCCAAAGAATTTATTAATGGATTGGTAGGCACAAATGGGCTGCAGGCCCAAACAAAAAAAAATCAATTTTAATTAAATTAAGCCTACTTTTGGGTTGGGGAAAACCAATAATCCCAAAACCCCTAAGTCTGTCCCCACAATTTCCACCCAGTCAGTTACTGCTTTAGGTGTCATTGTCGGTGGCCAGAAATCTCCCCACGCGTCAGCCAGAGTAAAAGACCCCCCTGCCGTCCCGCAAGGGGGGAAGGCGACAGAGAAGAGCCCCCCTTCTGCTGGGGGGGTGGCTGACAGAGAAGAACCCCCCCCCGCTGGGGGGTGGCGACCAATCGGCTCCCCCGTCAGGGGGGGCGCTGCCGGAGACCCCCCCGCTGGGGGGTGCGCTGCCAGAGAACCCCCCCGCTGGGGGGTGGCGACCAATCGGCCCCCCCGTCAGGGGGGGCGCTGCCGGAGAACCCCCCCCCCCCCCGCTGGGGCAGGGGGTGGCGATCAATCGGCCCCCCGTCAGGGGGGGCGCTGCCAGAGAACCCCCCCGCTGGGGTGTGGCGATCAATCGCCCCCTCCCCCCCGTCAGGGGGGGCGCTGCCGGAGAACCCCCCCTCCACTGGGGGGTGGTGCTCAATCGCCTCCCGTCAGGGGGGGCGCTGCCGGAGAACCCCCCCGCTGGGGGGGGGGGGGGTGGACCGAGAACCCCCACCACCCCCACCACCCCCCGTCGGGGGGGGGGGGGGGGGGGGGGGGGGCGCTGCCGGTGCCGGAAACAGAAGAACCCCCCCGTCGGTGGGTGGGGGGCGACCGCCGGAAAATGTTCCCCCTACGGGGGAGGCAGAAATTTTTTTTTTAATTTAAAATTTTATTTTCATTGTATTTTATTAAGGCAAGATATTGTATTTAGCAGATTTTAAACAAGCCAAAAAGAGGTTGCAAAAAATCATGGCTAAATTATAAATTGTTTATCTACGGGAATATGAAGTATACCTCTAGATCGATGATCTAGGGACGACCGTAGAAAAGATCCGTAGAAATAATAAAAAAATCCGAGCTCCTGAAAAATTCGAGAATGCCGCAACACTCCAACGAATCGCCGTAGCAACCAAAGATTCCTTGCGCGTATGTGATCAATTTGGTGTGGATTTTAGGCTTGGATTCTTGCTCAATGAAGAACACGTGCTGATAACGTGTTAGAGAGTAATCAAACTCAAGAGAAAATATGGATAAGCTTTCTTAGAGATAGAATGAGTAAACATGGCCATAGGCCATGGTTCTCTATATATTAAACAATGAGGGGGAGATGAAGGGCCTCAAGGAGACCAAGGGTCCCCATTACTCATACTAATGGGGACCAATGAGTGGGTAATGAAGGAGGGGAGGCCAAAAGCCTCCCTCATTCATAACAAAAAGATAACTTTCTCTTATGAATTATGTTATTTATGCCCATTATAGCCCAATGTAGGGAATATACTATCATGTAGCAGATTAGAAGTTTGTATCCGACATAAACACTGTATCATACCATTGTATAAACTCTTACTTATTCAAATTAAGGCATGTGGTCCTTCCCAGAAAGTACTTAACAACACGTTATCAGTACGTTCTTCCCTGTGAGAGAGGCGACGCGGTACGAAAGTTTTTGCGGACGACGAAGGATTAAAGGACGTTCACGCGCATGCGTACGATGAAATCATTTTAAATTACTCCAACAAATTTTTCACTAAAATTATTATGATGATGATTATTTGAGCCCTAGATCTATTTTTTAAATCAAAAATATGATTTCAACAATTTATATATGAACACACACACTTTCGGCCAACGGCCGAACAGCCGACAGCCCCTCCACACGGCCACAGCGACGACGATGGCCTCACACGGCCGCCACCAACACACAAAAATGGGGTCGAGGTCAGATCGACCGGCGGCCACTTGGCCGTCGGACCCTATGGGGGTGACGGCCACCTGGCTGCTGCACCCCCTACCAACCGCTGCCTCCCCTAGCTGTGACGGCCAGAAACAAAAAAAATAAAAAAATGTGCCAGTCGGAGGCCTCTGGGCCGCCGAACCCCTATCGGTCGATAGCCGGAGGCTGCCAAAATGCTCCCCACCCTCACCCGTCTCCGCTACAGCAACAGAGCGCTGTCGTTGCAGTTGGTGGCACTACCCCTCGCCCAAAACCTTAGGGTTTTTAAAAATAAATAAATAATTAATTAATTAATTTGCTACAAATCGAAGCCTGCAAACAAGGCCGCGGACTTTAGGCCCGCATGCCAGAAATAAAAAAATTAAAATTTTTATTTGGCTGTGGGTTGAAGCCCGTAGACTATATCACCAGCTTCAGGTTAAAAATAAAAAAAATTATACATATAAAGGGAAAGGGGAAGGATAAATATAAACAATTAAATTATGTGGGTTTGTTTAGTCATTTCAATTGGGTTTCTGAACAAGACACTATTGACCCAATCCATACCATCCTCTTCCACTACAGACCTCCAAAAAATTCCTTTTTAGGTCGTATGCCCAAGAGATTTCGAGGGCGGGTCACATAATTGAAGGCATACAACAAGTATAATTAATGGGCATATAATCCTAATTATAATATAATTGCATGATTATTAGTTCTACTGTTTATTGCTTTAGAATTATATATATCTGATGTGTATCACATATTATTTGATATGCTTCTAGGATATAATAGGCTTATTTTTGTAAGCATTTGCTTAATAATTATGAGTATCCAGTGACCGCTCTGCCGTTAATTATCTAACCTTACTGTGTATAACGTTGCCTCGCGGTCTAATTAATTATTAAGCATAAAATATTTGAATTTTCATATCATATGATTACTATATGTCTGATATGTGATGTCTGATGAAAATGTTCTGAGCACAACTTTTGCATGAATGGATATATTGTGATTTTGGATCGGCCTTAGTCCTACTTTTATTTTCCTGCACTTTTTCTTCTTTTATAAAAGAAAAATGTAGTGATGAATATAATTTAATGCCCAAGACCGATGGCTACTTCCATGAAGGCAAAATGCCACCCCTAATGAAGAAGATTTTTATGAGACTCGCATGATTTCCAAAGTTGTGCCTTTTCATTTTGGTAAAAAGAGACTGTATTATTTGGACCATGGACATTATTTATTTGTGGTGACGGGTCGATCCACATAAGTAGCATATTTGCTTTATGCTTATTCTGCATGAAATGTTTTATCAATGATATATGATCATGCAATTGTGCGTATAAATAATTATGTGTAATGGCCCATGTCGCAATTATTGTCTTCAAAATTTTGAATAATTATTATCTATATTGGAAATTATTGTAATGCCTTGATAGCTACTGCACAAGTACTGGGGGGGGGGGGGTAAATAGTACTTTAAAATAATCAAGAGTAAATTCCTAATTATCTTGCAAACTCAACCAACAATGCAGAAATGAAAATTGACAACAAAGAAACGATCAACGCAAACAAACAATTTAACGGGTTCGGATCCACCCAAGTCTCCCCGACTTGTTCCCGGTGATCCTACGTCCCAAACACCCGGATCCCCTCCGGCTACTTGAGTTAGAATCCTCTAACTCAAATTTGCACTATGAAATTCTTGTAGAAAACCTCTACAAGATCAAATCATACACAAATGAAAATGTGACTCCCACAAACCGGGATCACATACTTCTCTCACAAACCGAGAGAAAAACTAGCAATATCAAAGTAAATGAAATATGAAATGCTTACCAACAAAATCCTATGCCTTGAGTAAACTTACGATTTTAGGGCAAGGAAGATTTTGAAGGAGAAGAAGTCACCAAACCCTAGCTCCAAGAAGATGACCAGCAATAGGTGGCTAGGGAGGAGTTGGTGACCTTGAATCAAGCTCTTGGCTTGAGGAGTGGTCTCTCCAAAATGTAACCCAAGAGCACAACCAAAAACTTGATCGGCCCCGGATACACGTCTCGGAGAACGATTGTAGTTTTACCGCAAGCGCACGACAAAGTTGCGAGCGGGTATCGAACACGAGGAGGTGGTGTTGGCTCCAATCTATCCTAGGTTGGTTTGACTACGAATGTTTTATTGGTGGAGATGGCTATGGTATGATGTAATGGCAATGGTGATGGATGTCGGTGTCGGAGATATAGAAATCGGTCAAATATCAATTCAAATACAATATAATAAAAGTGTCTAGGGCGAGGGAATCCCCACTACGGACCGTCATGCATCATTGCGAATAGTAAATCTCAATATTACTAGACTTGCGTTGAGGTGAACTAGTCGTAACTGAATAGAGAACCAAGCTCACGCTCTCGCGCTATTGCCGGTCTATAGCGAACCTAGGTTAGGGCCCAATCTCTTGCAAACCCTAGCCTAAGCCACTAGCATTAGGATCGACATCGTTGTTCAATCGCCCCTCGAGCCCACTCTCGTGCAAACTCGAGTTACGATCTAGGTTGTGATAGTTCGTATTCGTCCAATCTCTTGCAAACGGATATGTGTATAGATTTACAATTAAAAATCCTAGCTTTGGTCCAATCTCTTGCAAACCAAATCTAGAGAAACCCAATTATAAACCTAAATCGAATATCTAGGCCTTCCCATCAATCAGAATCCAATCTCTTGCAAACCCCAATCGATGGAAATCCCTAGCTATCCGTAATAAATCAATCACAACCTAACCTCCTAGCAATTCTAGCAATTTGGAAATTCATTCATCACAAATTTGAAATTAGATCCATATGGTTCATCCCCATGCCCTAGAACAACCAATCTACTCAAGCATAGCAATAAGGATATAAGAATCAATAAAAATCATTGCTTGCATATGAACAGATAGAAAAACAAAGATTCAAATAAGAAGAACAAAATACTTAGCTTGATGAAGATCTTCAATCCAAATACAGCTTTTAGATCCAAGAGGGGGCCTAGGGCATGGCCTAACCTCTAAAATAATCCCTAATAAAACATTTTTGGGAACCTAAGAAAACATGGGGGATCCTGTCACGCCCCACTTCCCAAAAATGTGGAGGCGAGACGTGAGAAGGTCCGCTCAGACTTGAAGCTGTAAAGCTCCAAGCCCGATAAGCGTCAATCAACAATAAATTGGCAGGTCCTTGCAATGCAATACGAAACAACGATATTAATAATGAAGTGAGACAATAAGCAATTTATTAATTCTCAGAATATCCACAAAATAAATTACAATATCACAGAAAAGCCACCAGGCTCAAAAGGAAAAAGCTAAGGCCCAACATGGCCAACAAGGTACAACATACAAGCAAGGGTGCCCCGCACCAACAACTAACAGGAATCCTAAAACAGAAAAGAAACTCAGCAAGGTCACCGGTGTCCACAAGACTCCACCACAGCAACAAAAGTGCGGCAGCAGCACCAAATCCCCTGCAACAAGCTCTGGCTCTGGGTCTAACATGTGACACCCAAAAGAGAGAGGGGCACATGTCAGCAAGTCTAAAAAGACTTGTGCAAGGAAACTGAAAGTAAAACAACCTAGCAGTTCTAGCATGATGCGATGACAGGGCATATAACAAAAGTGCAACAAGTAGGTAAACGAGCACGACAAGACAGGAGCATGGCATGGCAAGAGTAGCAAAGCTACTATCATTATCAAGGATTTCACTAATCACGATCATCACGAATCACGAATCACGAATCACGAATCACGAATGTTTTGTAGATGTTTACGCCTTACAGCTGAAATTGTCTTTCTTTCACGTTGATTGGCCGCTTAACACTACCCCAAAAACCCAGAGTTTACGCCTTACCATTGCAGTTGCTGATCGGGCAGACTCCCAGTTGATTGGCCGCTTAACTCTTACCCCCAATACCCACACGTAGACGAGCCAGGGTCCCTGCACAGGAGCTCAGTAAATGAGCCAGGGTTGCCCCGCACGGGTGATTCGGGTCCAATATTACATATTTAACCCCCCATTTAGCCCTATTTTGTGTTCATGTGATGCTACATTGCTCTCTAATTCATACGTATTTTCTACACATTTATTTATTCGAGAAAACACCTTATTTGAGCACAAATCAGCAATTAACAAAGAATTTCTGCACTTTTTATATTTTTCCTAGCACCGTCTCGATCTCACGATTCCAACGAATATTTATTTGTATTTTTCAGAGATCTATGCTAATTTCTATGATTTATTGAATGTAGGATACCATTTAAATGAAGAAATACACTCAAAATACTCTAAATACGGTCGGCAGCCAATGGGAGGATGACACGTGGCGAGATCTCGTCGTCCCCCGCCCAATCGAACGGTGTGCGATTATTGTCGAAAGGAAATTCGTCAGCCGTTGGATCTAAATCCAACGGCTGGCAGCGACCAAACTCAGCGTAGCAGCGGCGATAATTGCGACCGTTGGATCAAAATCCAACGGCCGCAGGCGTTTCAAATAAATGCAATTGAGCTGGGCGACGTGGCAAGTGCATCACCATTCGATGGCGATCAAACGGATCTAATTTTGCCCGCTCAAACGCACGCAGCGGCGTAACTTGGGACACGCGGCGGCCATCGAACGAAGCCCCGCCAGATTGAACGGACAGGAATCAATCCGCACGTGTATTTTGAGTTCGAACTGAGGAGAGATCCTGAGCGTGTGATCACGATCCAACGGTGGACATCGAGTCCGAGCTGAACTCGGAGTTTCTAACGAAGCGGGCGCGTACAGATGGATCCAATAGCCTTGTACACGTGGCGCTCCCAGATTCAATCCCGCATCCATCCAACGGCCCACAGTTGCGCCGACCGCGATCTGCGGCTCAGATGCATTCGGGCGTGATATTGGTGCGGGTTTTGACCCGCTAAGCACAGTAAACCCGCAATCTTATTATATAAGCGTATTTAGGGTTTTTTGGGCGTATACAAGCAGATTGGGGCATATTTTGAGCGTATTGGAGGCTCTAGGAGCCGTATTTCCCTTCTGAAAAATCCTGTAAAATTCCAGAGGCTTTTATTATTATTTCCAGAGAGTTTGAAGTCTTTTCAAGGAGAATTGGTGATATATTTCTTAACTTAAACCCCGTATTTAGTGTTTTTCATCGTATTTTGCTATAAACTTGATGTATTTTGCTATGGAAGTTGTTTATTATTGCATGATGAGTAGCTAGAACTTATTTGTGCATGGTATGGCGTAGTTAGGGGCTATGATTTGTGTTAGTTTGGTTGTATTCCATATGCTAAATCGTTAAACGTCGTTAAAGTTGTGATCTTTGTTCTTAAATCGACTTTTTCATATTCCAAAAGAATTGATTTAGTTGATGATCGCCCCAAAAGGGTGAGTTTTGATCTCCCCAAAAGGGAGTTTCATTTCGTAGTCTTGATCTCTCCAAAAGAGAGTTTCATATCGTATTATAACTTTAGCGACGATCTTTTTGAATATTGTGTTTTAACCCCCAAAAGGGCATCTTCCGATGAATTGCTCCCAAAAGGAGAATTCATTGAGTTATATTGGGTATTTTCCGGTGAATTGCTCCCAAAAGGAGAATTCATTGCGTTATACCTATCAACCAAATTAATACGAATCATCGATCCTAACGAACCCATACCATGTGCATACTTTTTATAGGTATTTTCATACACGAATTTCTTTGTTTATATTGTTCACGTGTTCACATCACCATCACCGTCATCATTGTTGAAGTGGTTAGTTTCTTTTCGTAGGATTTCTATTTGATTTGAATTGTGGTTGCAACAGATTTCTTCCCATGGATTCGACATCTGGACTCCCAGATTTTACTACTTGTACGGACTCTTGCGCTTGAGAGAGAGCACCTTTCCGGAGCCCACTAAGTTTTTGGCGCCGTTGCCGGGGAGGAATGGTTTGTGACTACGGTTTATTTCATTTAGAGGACCTTCGGTGAGATCTTTCCACTTTATTGTACATAAACTTTTTTTTTATTATTTTATTTTAATTTTTTAAAAATGGAATATATGAACTTCTATTGCACAAACAATCTGCATGATGCAAGGTATGCTAATGCACACAAACATAGAATGGAGAAGCTCAAAATTGTTAACTTTAATCAAACTGACTGTGAAACTTTCTTTCAGGCCTGGAGGAGGTTCACAAACATTATATCGAGCTATCCGCAGCATGGGTATACAAATGAAGAGCTTATGGTGTCCTTCCTAGATGGACTACGACCACAGCTGCAGGAATTCTTGGGAGGCATGACGCCGACAGAGGCGTGGGAATATATGGAGTCTCTGCAAGAAAACGAAGAAACCATGGAAGAGACTTCAGAGAGTGATTCAACGGAGCCTTCGTGCTTCGATCAAGGGGAGCAAAGCATAGACGTACCTTTGCAATCCTTGAAAGAGGACGCTTACCTGATCATTCAGAAACAGGAGGCCACATCCCATCAATTCCAAGAGAATTTCCTTGCTCGGAGTCGGCAGATTCAGAAATCCATCGAAGATCTTACTCTGATTGCCACTTGCTTAGAAGAAGGTAATGCTTTTGAAACTCAATTTAAAGAATCTAATACGAGTTTATCTTCTATTGCAGGAAAATCGAGCAAGCCATGTCACGTTGAGGACACGAATATAAATATACACATGGCAGAAAGTGTGTGCAAAAGAGAGGACGAGCTAGCAATTTTGGATGAATGAGAGGAGGAGACAGCTAGGGACAAGGGTTTTGAGATTATCGCCATGGAGTCAGAACCATGCCCTCCTCCAGTTTTGTCCCAAAATCATTTACCCCTCTCCCCATTGAACGAGCATCGTACAGAGAGTAGTGCATACCTTTCAGGGAGTAGTCGTCAACTTATTTTAATTTCTTTCACTTATTTTGATGACTACATTTGGAATAATTTTATTTCGAAGAATTTTAAACTAAAATGGATTGACGTGACTCATCTCTTGCAGGATACAGGTGGACATCTTATAGAGATGCTGGGAGTTATGTTGCTGGGATCCAGTTTAGTCGTTGGAGGAAGAATAATCGCCGAGGAGCGCAAGGAGCAAATTGAACAACTTCCTCCACCATCAAAGATTTGGAGGATTCAAAGATTTGGGATCCTCCATTTGATCACAGTGTGTTCTTTCCAGTAGTGTAGTTTTTAAATGCTTTCTAGGTTGCTTGCTTGAATAAACTCGTACCCATTTCGACATTGAGGACAATGTCCATCTTTAGTTGGGGGGTGTGTATGAGACCTTAGGATTTTTTTTTGAGAAGAATAAATCACCAAATCTCATCATTTTAAAACTCTTCATATGCCTCAAATACGGATGATTACGCATTGATTGAGTTCTGAAAATTGTTTATGGCTTGAGTTAATTATTTTTCCTTCATGGAATTACCGTTAATATGCTATTCATGAAAATTTTCAATTTCCTTGATTAATATCTCGAAATAGTTTGAATTTATTTCATGCATGCTAATGTGATGAAAAAGCTTAAGTATACACGGTTTATAAGAAAAGTTTTCAAGTTGAAGAAGAATTTGGCCTTTGATACTAATGTTTATATTCAAAGAATGGGTGTTGAGTTGCTTACAAACAAAAGAAAGAAAGAAAAGAAAAGAAAAGAAAAAAAGAAAATGAATGAAAAATGAATGAAGAAAATGAATTAGTATGTCACTAATACATAACTTGGTTGGCTCGAGTAGTACAGTCCGAGGGGTCCTTCTTGGCCTAATTGCCTATTATCGTCTGATTTGGGAGCCATTGACCGGAACCTCACTCATTTGATGGAGCGATCCAAGTTATACGTTTTTCTGCGAATGTTGCTTGATGCGCGTTACGCGGAACTAATAAAAGAAAGGAAATGGTGAATATACTAAGCAACTTCAATACCCATGTCTTGAATGATTGTTTTGATAGGCCAATTCCTTGGAAACAAGAAAACTAGAGAAAAAAGACGCGTTATACTTTCGCTTGCGCAAAACGATGCTTGCATGTTATTTATTCATACTAAATTAGAAAAAATATCATGTGATTGATTTTGTTCATGGATGTGTATATTGATGGTCAAGATCATGTTGGAATGCGTATTTTTGAGCCAGGCCATAAGCAATTTAAAAGAACTTATTGTTTTATTGATCATCCGTATTAATCGCTCTTTTTGCTAAAGACTAGCAAATTGCTAGTTGGGGGGTGTGATTCGGGTCCAATATTACATATTTAACTCCTCATTTAGCCCTATTTTGCGCTCATGTAATGCTATAATGTTTTCTACTACATACGTATTTTCTACACATTTATTTATTAGAGAAAACACCTTATTTGAGCACAAATCAGCAATTAACAAAGCATTTCTGCACTTTTTATATTTTTTCTAGCACCGTCTCGATCTCACGATTCCAGCGAATATTTATTTGTATTTTTCTGAGATCTGTGCTAATTTCTATGATTTATTGAATGCAGGATACCATTTAAATGAAGAAATACACTCAAAATACTCTAAATACGGTTGGCAGCCAATGGGAGGATGACACGTGGCGAGATCTCGTCGTCCCCCGCCCAATCGAACGGTGTGCGATTATTGTCGAAAGGAAATTCGTCAGCCGTTGGATCTAAATCCAACGGCTGGCAGCGACCAAACTCAGCGTAGCAGCGGCGATAATTGCGACCGTTGGATCAAAATCCAACGGCCGCAAGCGTTTCAAATAAATGCAATTGAGCTGGGCGACGTGGCAAGTGCATCACCATTCGATGGCGATCGAACGGATCTAATTTTGCCCGCTCAAACGCACGCAGCGGCGTAACTTGGGACACGCGGCGGCCATCGAACGAAGCCCCGCCAAATTGAACGGACAGGCATCAATCCGCACGCGTATTTTGAGTTCAAACGGAGGAGAGATCCTGAGCGTGTGATCACGATCCAACGGTGGACAGCGAGTCCGAGCTGAACTCGGAGTTTCTAACGAAGCGGGTGCGTACAGATGGATCCGATAGCCTTGTACACGTGGCGCTCCCAGATTCAATCCCGCATCCATCCAACGGCCCACAATTACGCCGACCGCGATCTGCGGCTCAGATGCATTCGGGCGCGATATTGGTGCAGGTTTCGACCCGCTAAGCACAGTAAACCCGCAATCTTATTATATAAGCGTATTTAGGGTTTTTGGACGTATACAAGCAGATTGGGGCGTATTTTGAGCGTATTGGAGGCTCTAGGAGCCGTATTTCCCCTCTGAAAAATCCTGTAAAATTCCAGAGGATTTTATTATTATTTCCAGAGAGTTTGAAGTCTTTTTAAGGAGAATTGGTGATATATTTCTTAACTTAAACCCCGTATTTAGTGTTTTTCATCGTATTTTGCTATAAACTTGATGTATTTTGCTATGGAAGTTGTTTATTATTGCATGATGGGTAGCTAGAACTTATTTGTGCATGGTATGGCGTAGTTAGGGGCTATGATTTGTGTTAGTTTGGTTGTATTCCATATGCTAAATCGTTAAACGTCGTTAAAGTTGTGATCTTTGTTCTTAAATCGACTTTTTCATATTCCAAAAGAATTGATTTAGTTGATGATCGCCCCAAAAGGGTGAGTTTTGATCTCCCCAAAAGGGAGTTTCATACCGTAGTCTTGATCTCTCCAAAAGATAGTTTCATATCGTATTATAAATTTAGCGACGATCTTTTTGAATATTGTGTTTTAACCCCCAAAAGGGCATCTTCCGATGAATTGCTCCCAAAAGGAGAATTCATTGAGTTATATTGGGTATTTTCCGGTGAATTGCTCCCAAAAGGAGAATTCATTGCGTTATACCTATCAACCAAATTAATACGAATCATTGATCCTAACGAACCCATACCATGTGCATACTTTTTATAGGTATTTTCATACACGAATTTCTTTGTTAATATTGTTCACGTGTTCACATCACCATCACCGTCATCATTGTTGAAGTGGTTAGTTTCTTTTCGTAGGATTTCTATTTGATTTGAATTGTGGTTGCAACAGATTTCTTCCCGTGGATTCGGCATCTGGACTCCCAGATTTTACTACTTGTACGGACCTTTGCGCTTGAGAGAGAGCACCTTTCCGGAGCCCACCAACGGGAGCTCGTTTTCTATATCACGAATCAGGAAGTGTATTTGGCATAGGGGTGCACCTAGCCTCAATATCGAGCGTTGGGGTTAGCAACTCACTATGCTCGCTTCTGGTCACGAGCCAGGAAGTACAAGTATTGTAGCGTGTGCTACGAATGCAACATTCAACATGGATAGCATGGATGACATGGCAAGTTATAATGCATTGCGTACAGTTATAGTATTAAAACATGGCAGATAATCGCGCACCGTTAATTGGAAGTAAACATGGCAGTTTAGTATGCATGAACAACAAGTTAAAAGGGTTGGATCTAGCTTCGTTGTCAAGCTAGATCAATTGAGGTGGCGGGTCTAGTTTCGTTGTCAAACTAGATCAATTGGCGTCTAGGCGGCTATCATTTCACCGTCTAGTCTCTTTTACGCTACAACAAGCAATTGGCCTAAAACATGGCCTAAACCCTAAGTGGCAAGTTTCACTTGCCTCACGCCAAGGAAGACGATCAACGAGGCACGCCACGAAAAGTTATCTACGGAGATGAAATCGCTGCCATGGCAAAACAACATTAGAAAAACATCCAACCTAGTTTATTATTAGGGTTTCAATAAAATCTTAAGGAGAGTTATGAGAAAACCAAATGATCGAACCCTACCATATAGAAGCGGAAGATTGATGCCGAGCAAGCACGGCAACGGAAGAACAATCCGGGGAAACCTAGGGTTCAGATCTGGAAATGAGGGAAAAATCTGGAGAAATAGGTTTGGATGTGGATTTTGGGGGTTTGATGAAAGTTTGAGGAAGATGAGAGGTAGAATGTGTTAAGTGAGGGTTTGGATGATGGATTTTGGGCTTCGGATGAAGGAATAAGGGTTTTAGGTAGTAGGGGACTCAATGGGGGAGAAATTAGGTTTATAGATGAAGAAGAAGAAGAAAACGTTTGGGAGGGGTATAAATAGGAAGAGCTGGCGGCTGCCCAGAAATTAGGGTTTCGACACTGATTAGTCGGTCAAAGAAGAGTTACTGACCGACTAGTTTAGCAACTAGTCGGTCGGTCGACCAACTGTGACCGACTAGAATCAAACAGCGTAAGAAGGGGAAAATCTGGGAAGTGAATTAGTCGGTCTGTGAAGGCCCGTCGACCGACTAGTTTGGAATCTAGTCGGTCGGTGAGTGTTCATGAACCGACTAACGAGGAACAGTAGCTTAGGTAAAATTAATCAAAGGAGCTAGTCGGTCTGAGAGCAAGTTCTGACCGACTAGTTTCACATCTAGTCGGTCGGTGGTTGTTCTTAGACCGACTAATAGTAAACAGTAACTCGGCTGGGAAAATGATCAATGAACTAGTCGGTTGAAGAACAATGGCTTACCGACTAGTTTGTAATCTAGTCGGTCGAAAGATGTTCTTAGACCGACTAAAGATAAACAGTAACTCCTGAATTATAATCAAAGCCCACTAGTCGGTCCATTAAGGATTGCCGACCGACTAGATTGAGATCTAGTCGGTTGGTTCTCCTTCTTGAACCAACTAACGTGTACGAAAAGTGTCGATTCAAAGCGCGAAGCTTCGGGAAGATTTCTATGGCTTCTAGGATCGATTTATACTCTAAGATATGAGCGATAAGAAGCTCGTCATGAGTGACTCACCTCAAGCTCGACGATCTAAGGAAGGAAGCTAGAAAGTCACGACGAAACGATCGAAAGTGAAAGCTACGGCGACGAAAACCACACATCCAAGGAGAAAATCCACCAAGCATATATTTTAATATAGATAATCCAATTACACGAAAACCAGTCGTTACAGATCCTCTCTAATGGTGGTTACAAAACCCTTATATATCCCCCCAAAACCCTAGCAAGAAAACCCTAGAAAACCCCTCAAATTCGTGCCCAAAATAGCCCAAACTGCAACTTAAAATCTGGGCCCGCCGCCGACTCGGCCGAGTGGAACATGTGACCCGGCGGAGTGGAAATTCCAGCACTGCAGCGTCAACTTGCAAAAATTCTCCAGATTTCATCCGACCTCTGATTGATGCGTTCTTGGCGGCGTTGGAACCGTCATGAAGTCTACTATCCATAAAAAATATAAGAAAAATACTTTGATTGCTGAAATGATAGTAGACTTCAAAAGAATGGGAGGCTGTCTGAAAATCTGGGCGCTGTGTGTCCTCGGCATCACTCGGCCGAGTGGACTTCTCTACTCGGTCGAGTGGGCTTCTCTACTCGGCCGAGTGACAGACCCTATAAAATTCCAGTAAGTAGGGGGTCTAGGGGGGTCTGTCTTCGGAGGTGACTCGGCCGAGTGGCTTTACTCGCTCTGCCGAGGGGCATTCGGTACTCGGCCGAGTCGAAACTCGGGAGCTGACTGACGGATTACAGTAACTTCGGGATTTTTGCTTGCCGTCATCGTGATTCCACTCGGGCGAGCGGTGTCTCCGTGCTCGGCCGAGTGGTCTGGCGATGCTCGGCCGAGTGCACGCTGATATTCAATCTGCTGCGTGTCCGATCTGGCCGGCCGAGCAGGCTTCTTTGCTCGGCCGAGTGACTCGTTCACTCGGCCGAGTGGCATGCTCAAAATGCCCAATCTTCATCATTTCGCTTCCTCGTCGCTCCTACGACGTTCTTTCTTCTTCCACTAGTCTTCTATCACTGACAGGTCCTCAATAAGTCCATGAGCGATGCTCCGGCACATGTGCAAGTCCTTTAAGCTCATTTTTGTTTCCGATCGCTCCATATTTCCTGAAATCCGATAAAAACAAGAAATAGTGAAAAGTAACGCAATATCGGCGAATACTCGTGAAAATCACAATATGAGCATCGAAATGGCGTGAAAACATGCAGAAAAAATGTGTAAAATAAGGAGTGATCAAAATCCCCCAAGCTTGCCTCTTACTCGTCCTCGAAGAAGATAAGTAAAGAGACGAACTCGGGACATGAAAATAAAGGAAATGAAATGAAAGAAAAAGAGAGAACACGAGGTGGAAGTGGTTGCTAGATTATTCTCTCAGATCTCAAGCCATAAACTATACATCACGATAACTTGGAAAAAACGAATCACATGCTATAATGATTTCAAATCTTACTTAGACATGGTACTTGCAATCTTTTAAGAACAATAAGAGGGATTCTCTAAATTCATACAATCAATTCATATCCACATCACGCATTTCATAGAATTTAATATACAAATGTTGGCGATGCACTTTTCAATCAAAAGTTATAAATGAAGCATATAAGATATACACCAAGCATGCAATAGAGAATAGAATAAGAGGCATGGCATTCACAAATTTATTTCAAATCATGAAAAATCTCCATATCTAATATATTTTGCAAAGTCTAAGCATTATCGAATATTCCCATTCATGCACGTCTCCACTCTAATGTTATACTCACTCATATGGTCAAATGAATTCACCCCCCAAGCTTAGCTTGAGGCATCACATCTAAAGGAATATGATAGTGGAAAATGGGATTTTTGCCTTGGTTTTCCCAAGTATTTTGTGGCTCCAATAGTGAGATAGAGAAATATTTTTTTTCTTTTGGACTTTGTTTCTCATATTTTCTTTTTGGATTTTTGTAGGAGCTATTTGATTTGTATTTTTGGTTTTTGGCTCCTTTTTGGCTTTTTGGACTTTTTGGAGCTAACTTTTCTTTTGTGGGGATTTTCGGGAAATAGATGCGATATAAGTAGCTTTAGGAGGTGAACTCAAGTGACATGTAGAGAATAAAAAGATATATGTGGAGAAAGAAATAATGTAGCACTCGGTTCACTCTAAGATGTGCACGAACTGTTCAATAAAATAATACTTCAACTAAAAATCATATGTAAGCATGGATATTCTCAATCATTTCAATAAATAGTGAAGTCAAGCAGTAAAGTTTACAACCATATCAGGCATGCAACAGAAGGTGAACAATAAAACTGATGCTTCAGATATACTAATGATGCTTGAATCTTGGTGCATTTCCAACAAAAGCATACTAAACACTAATCAATACATTCAGTTTCAATTAATATCATGCATTCATGTAGAGGAATCATCAAAAGAAATAGATTTGCAAGCATATGTGAATAGCAAGAATATGGAATACTCTAAGCAGCATGGCAAGGAATAATAAGCATCATGATGGTTGCTAAAGCAATAAGAGATATCATCATAAGGAACACATCTAGCAAAAGAAGAGAAAGGGAAATAAAGAAATAAGAAAAAAAAGAGAGAAAAGAAAAGAAAAACAAGCACACAACATGATGCATGAACACACATAAAAGGAAAATAAGATGGAACAATCAAAAAGATGATGCAAAAATTTGAAAAATTCTAAAAAAACCCTAAAATAAAGTAAAAATGCAACTAATGCATCTAAATGGCATGGAAATGCACTCCCCCAAGCTTAAACTTCACATTGTCCTCAATGTGATCATAGTGGAAGAATATGAGGAACAACGATAAATATGAGGGAGGTGAATGAAAAATGATGAAATGAATGACATGAAATCCTAATGCAACTACATGCACATGCAATGATGCATGAGAGCGCTTTCCCCCAAGCTTATACCAAACAATCCTATTCAAATGACTCGATCAAAAATGTCACGGCTTTGCAAAGCGTGATCAAGTCAAATGAATAAGAAAGTGAGTATTCACTTGAAAGAAATGCTCGATGGTGGTGAGCAAAAGGATGCGGCGTATCAAAATATGGAGAGGGGAATTAATATATATAATGGGTTTGGGGTGTAAAAGATTTTTGTTGTTGTCATATGAGGTGATATTTATTCAAGCAAATCTATACGGTCCCCTCGATGTCGAGGGGATTCGTGTTTATTTAAAGCATAAAAATTTCTACACTTATGGATTGATATCACCTATAGCAAAAAGCGGATCCAGTATCGTTGCTGGTGCAGGCAAATGCTCCAACTGCTCCTTCCGTGGCTCCGCTGGACGCGTATGTCCACAGACTCCATCAGACTCCAGCAATGCGGCTCCCAGCACCTCTCCAAGGACTCCACCTGTACCCTGCAAGAGATAAGCCCCATCAATCTGATGTGGATAATTCTTCCCCAAAATAAATGTATTCCAAAGAGGGTCATCAACATAAGTATTTAAAATTAAAAACGGTTGACAACACTTCCCTGGAAATAATCCAATATCCTCACATGCCGTGATAGCTGTCTCCATGGTATCCTCTCTCAGCTGCTCAGGTAAATCTAGATCATAGGTGTGGACCTCCTCGATAGGCTCGTCGAACCGTGACACGTCCAAGCATACCTCTGGTCCATAATCGTATGTGTGCTGCAAGATGTATGACGTGTCAAAAATATCTGAATCAAAATAAATATCAAATGGAATGCATGATTCAGAAATGGACTGGGTAAAAATATCTCCCTGAGTGGGAGCAGTAAGCTCTGTGGGATAGTCCTCGATGTCAGTGGGAGGATGAGGTGGCTGCGGGAGCTCCAATGGAGGAGGGTAGTGCTCGGGATCCTCATGAATGGCTATGTCCTCGTCCCGATGCACGACCTCCTCGGCGATAAACTCTGGCTCCGTGTGTGAGGCCTCCTCAAAAGCATGCTTCGGCTCTGGCTTTGTAGCAACACGCCCTGAGTATCCCATCGTAGTTCTCTCATCAGAAGTGGCTGCATCTATGCCTGGTACCGTTGTCTCCTCAGATGTGGAAGCATCAATGTCCTCAGCCTGCCGTCCAAGAATCTTATCCAGATACACATAAAAATGTGTGGTCCATATAATCACAGCCTCAGTGGAAGGTAGAGGTGGCTGCGGAAGCTCAACTGTAGGTGGGCAAGACTCTGGATTTATCTGAATGAAGTTGCCCTCGTCCCAAAGTGCTGCCTCAGTAATGTAATGCTCTGGCTCTGCATGTGATGTCTCCTCATGAACTATCAATGTAGGCTCTCCTTGGAATGGTGATGATGGTTGCTCATGTGTGTCAGCTCGTGGGGATGTATCATGTGGAGGGGAATTCTCGCAAGCAATCCGAAAATATAGTCTATCCCCCTCGAGACTGACATGGATGTCCTCCTCAATTGTTCCTGCAGCTGAAACACGGTTCATAACAAAATCTGCAAATTGTCGCTCAAATGCATCACCTGCTGTAATGCTCTCTGAACCGGCGAACCTCACTGACTCCAAGAGGCCCTCCAATAATCTCTGAAATCCATCCTCCTCTGGCTGCGCTGGTGGCTCAATTGCTGCTTCCTCCACTGTATCTTCGTCCATCCACTCTTCATATGCAACAGCTGTATTGTAGGATGTGGGATCGACGACGGCACATTCTGGCTCTGGTAATATGATTGGAGATGCTTTTTGCCCATAAGATGAAGGAACAGAACTGATATCTTTGGGAATCATCACAACCTTTAACATGAGCGCATTCATTTCAAGTTGCCTCTTCACCCGTTCCAATAAAAGGTTACCCTTTTCAAGCCCGGCTTGCATTTCGACCTGGTGTGCATGCATCTCATCAAAAAAGATCCTTTGTCTCTCATCAAGCTCGGGCCAGTGCATCTCCTCAAAAAAGTATTCTCCCATCTGAGCACTCTGATCATAATAGTATTCTCCCATCTGAGCACTCTGATCAAAATAGTATTCTCCCATCTGAGCACTCTGATCAAAATCTGTGGTCCAAGTAGTGTAATCCATAACACCTGATCAACAAAGATAAATACCTGAGAAAAATATCAGTGGCACAAAAGAATATAGAAATGATAGTAATGGTGGCGGGGGTGAAAATTTTCTTTTTTTTCGTAGTCTAATCAACCTAATTGTGACAAATTGGAACCCAACGGAAAACACCTCCCCGCAACGGCGCCAAAAACTTGGTCGCTCCAAAAAGTAACCCAAGAGCACAACCAAAAACTTGATCGGCCCCGGATACACGTCCCGGAGAACGATTGTAGTTTTACCGCAAGTGCACGGCAAAGTGGCAAGCGGGTATCGAACACGAGGAGGTGGTGTTGGCTCCAATCTATCCTAGGTTGGTTTGACTACGAATGTTTTATTGGTGGAGATGGCTATGGTATGATGTAATGGCAATGGTGATGGATGTCGGTGTCGGAGATATAGAAATCGGTCAAATATCAATTCAAATACAATATAATAAAAGTGTCTAGGGCTAGGGAATCCCCACTACGGACCGTCATGCATCATTGCGAATAGTAAATCTCAATATTACTAGACTTGCGTTGAGGTGAACTAGTCGTAACTGAATAGAGAACCAAGCTCACGCTCTCGCGCTATTACCGGTCTATAGCAAACCTAGGATAGGGCCCAATCTCTTGCAAACCCTAGCCTAAGCCACTAGCATTAGGATCGACATCGTCGTTCAATCGCCCCTCGAGCACACTCTTGTGCAAACTCGAGTTACGATCTAGGTTGTGCTAGTTCGTATTCGTCCAATCTCTTGCAAACGGATATGTGTATAGATTTACAATTAAAAATCCTAGCTTTGGTCCAATCTCTTGCAAACCAAATCTAGAGAAACCCAATTGTAAACCTAAATCGAATATCTAGGCCTTCCCATCGATCAGAATCCAATCTCTTACAAACCCCAATCGATGGAAATCCCTAGCTATCCGTAATAAATCAATCACAACCTAACCTCCTCGCAATTCTAGCAATTTGGAAATTCATTCATCACAAATTTGAAATTAGATCCATAGGGTTCATCCCCATGCCCTAGAACAACCAATCTACTCAAGCATAGCAATAAGGATATAAGAATCAATAAAAATCATTGCTTGCATATGAAAAGATAGAAAAACAAAGATTCAAATAAGAAGAACAAAATACTTAGCTTGATGAAGATCTTCAATCCAAATACAAGCTTTTAGATCCAAGAGGGGGCCTAGGGCATGGCCTAACCTCTAAAATAATCCCTAATAAAACATTTTTGGGAACCTAAGAAAACATGGGGGATCCTCTCTAATGGTGGCTACAAAACCCTTATATATCCCCCCAAAACCCTAGCAAGAAAACCCTAGAAAACCCCTCAAATTCGTGCCCAAAAACAGCCCAAACCACAACTTAAAATCTGGGCCCGCCACCGACTCGGCCGAGTGGAACATGTGACCCGGCCGAGTGGAAATTCCAGCACTGCAGCGTCAACTTGCAAAAATTATCCAGATTTCATCCGACCTCCGATTGATGCGTTCTTGGTGGCGTTGGAACCTTCATGAAGTTTACTATCTATAAAAAATATGAGAAAAATACTTTGATTGCTGGAATGATAGCAGATTTCAAAAGAGTGGGAGGCTGTCTGAAAATCTGGGCGCTGCGTGTCCTCGGCATCACTCGGCCGAGTGGACTTCTCTACTCGGTCGAGTGGGCTTCTCTACTCGGCCGAGTGACAGACCCTGTAAAATTCCAGTAAGTCGGGGGTCTTGGGGGGTCTGTCTTCGGAGGTGACTCGGCCGAGTGGCTTTACTCGCTCGGCCGAGGGGCATTCGGTACTGGGCTGAGTCGAAACTCGGGAGCTGACTGACGGATTACAGTAACTTCGGGATTTTTGCTTTCCGTCGTCGTGATTCCACTCGGGTGAGCGGTGTCTCTGTGCTCAGTCGAGTGGTCTGGCGATGCTCGGCCGAGTGCACGCTGATATTCAATCTGATGCGTGTCCGATCTGGCCGGCCGAGCAAGCTTCTTTGCTCGGCCGAGTGACTCGTTCACTCGGCCGAGTGGCATGCTGAAAATGCCCAATCTTCATCATTTCACTTCCTCGTCGCTCCTACGATGTTCTTTCTTCTTCCACTAGTCTTCTATCGCTGATAGGTCCTCAATAAGTCCATGAGCGATGCTCCGGCACATGTGCAAGTCCTTTAAGCTCATTTTTGTTTCCGATCGCTCCATATTTCCTGAAATCCGACAAAAACAATAAATAGTGAAAAGTAACGCAATATCGTCGAATACTCGTGAAAATCGCAATATGAGCATCGAAATGGCGTGAAAACATGCAGAAAAAAGGTGTAAAATAAGTAGTGATCAAAATCCCCCAAGCTTGCCTCTTACTCGTCCTCGAGGAAGATAAGTAAAGAGACGAACTCGGGACATGAAAACAAAGGAAATGTAATGAAAGAAAAAGAGAGAACACGAGGTGGAAGTGGTTGCTAGATTATTCTCTCAGATCTCAAGCCATAAGCTATACATCACGATAACTTGGAAAAAACGAATCACATGCTATAATGATTTCAAATCTTACTTAGACATGGTACTTGCAATCTTTTAAGAACAATAAGAGGGATTCTCTAAATTCATACAATCAATTCATATCCACATCACACATTTCATAGAATTTAATATACAAATGTTGGCGATGCACTTTTCAATCAAAAGTTATAAATGAAGCATATAAGATATACACCAAGCATGCAATAGAGAATAGAATAAGAGTCATGGCATTCACATATTTATTTCAAATCATGAAAAATCTCCATATCTAATATATTTTGCAAAGTTTAAGCATTATCGAATATTCCCATTCATGCACGTCTCCACTCTAATGTCATACTCACTCATATGGTCAAATGAATTCACCCCCCAAGCTTAGATTGAGGCATCACATCTAAAGGAATATGATAGTGGAAAATGGGATTTTTGCCTTGGTTTTCCCAAGTATTTTGTGGCTCCAATAGTGAGATAGAGAAATATTTTTTTTCTTTTGGACTTTGTTTCTCGTTTTTTCTTTTTGGATTTTTGTAGGAGCTATTTGATTTGTATTTTTGGTTTTTGGCTCCTTTTTGGCTTTTTGGACTTTTTGGAGCTAACTTTTCTTTTGTGGGGATTTTCGGGAAATAGATGCGATATAAGTAGCTTTAGGAGGTGAACTCAAGTGACATGTAGAGAATAAAAAGATATATGTTGAGAAAGAAATAATGTAACACTCGGTTCACTCTAAGATGTGCACGAACGATTCAAAAAAATAATACTTCAACTAAAACTCATATGTAAGCATGGATATTCTCAATCATTTCAATAAATAGTGAAGTCAAGCAGTAAAGTTTACAACCATATCAGGCATGCAACAGAAGGTGAACAATAAAACTGATGCTTCAGATATACTAATGATGCGTGAATCTTGGTGCATTTCCAACAAAAGCATACTAGACAATAATCCATACATTCAGTTTCAATTAATATCATGAATTCATGTAGAGGAATCATCAAAAGAAATAGATTTGCAAGCATATGTGAATAGCAAGAATATGGAATACTCTAAGCAGCATGGCAAGGAATAATAAGCATCGTGAAGGTTGCTAAAGCAATAAGAGATATCATCATAAGGAACGCATCTAGCAAAAGAAGAGAAAGGGAAATAAAGAAATAAGAAAAAAAAGAGAGAAAAGAAAAGAAAAACAAGCACACAACATGATGCATGAACACACATAAAATGAAAATAAGATGGAAAAATAAAAAAGATGATGCAAAAATTTGAAAAATTCTAAAAAAACCCCTTAAATAAAGTAAAAATGCAACTAATGCATCTAAATGGCATGGAAATGCACTCCCCCAAGCTTAAACTTCACATTGTCCTCAATGTGATCATAGTGGAAGAATATGAGGAACAACGATAAATATGAGGGAGGTGAATGAAAAATGATGAAATGAATGACATGAAATCCTAATGCAACTACATGCACATGCAATGATGCATGAGAGCGCTTTCCTCCAAGCTTATACCAAACAATCCTATTCAAATGACTCGATCAAAAATGTCACGGCTTTGCAAAGCGTGATCAAGTCAAATGAATAAGAAAGTGAGTATTCACTTGAAAGAAATGCTCGATGGTGGTGAGCAAAAGGATGCGGCGTATCAAAATATGGAGAGGGGAATTAATATATATAATGGGTTTGGGGTGTAAAAGATTTTTGTTGCCGTCATATGAGGTGATATTTATTCAAGCAAATCTATACGGTCCCCTCGATGTCGAGGGGATTCGTGTTTATTTAAAGCATAAAAATTTCTACACTACTGGATTGATATCACATATAGCAACAGGCGGATCCAGTATCGTTGCTGGTACAGGCAAATGCTCCAACTGCTCCTTCCGTGGCTCTGCTGGACGCGTATGTCCACGGACTCCATCAGACTCCAGCAATGCGGCTCCCAGCACCTCTCCAAGGACTCCACCTGTACCCTGCAAGAGATAAGCCCCATCAATCTGATGTGGATAATTCTTCCCCAAAATAAATGTATTCCAAAGAGGGTCATCAACATAAGTATTTAAAATTAAAAACGGTTGACAACACTTCCCTGGAAATAATCCAATATCCTCACGTGCCGTGATAGCTGTCTCCATGGTATCCTCTCTCTGCTGCTCAGGTAAATCTAGATCATAGGTGTGGACCTCCTCGATAGGCTCGTCGAACCGTGACACGTCCAAGCATACCTCCGGTCCATAATCGTATGTGTGCTGCAAGAGGTATGACGTGTCAAAAATATCTGAATCAAAATAAATATCAAATGGAATGCATGATTCAGAAATGGAGTGGGTAAAAATATCTCCCTGAGTGGGTGCAGTAAGCTCTGTGGGATAGTCCTCGACGTCAGTGGGAGGATGAGGTGGCTGCGGGAGCTCCAATGGAGGAGGGTAGTGCTCGGGATCCTCATGAATGGCTATGTCCTCGTCCCGATGCACGACCTCCTCGGCGATAAACTCTGGCTCCGTGTGTGAGGCCTCCTCAAAAGCATGCTTCGGCTCTGGCTTTGTAGCAACACGCCCTGAGTATCCCATCGTAGTTCTCTCATCAGAAGTGGCTGCATCTATGCCTGGTACCGTTGTCTCCTCAGATGTGGAAGCATCAATGTCCTCAGCCTGCCGTCCAAGAATCTTATCCAGATACGCATAAAAATGTGTGGTCCATATAATCACAGCCTCAGTGGAAGGTAGAGGTGGATGCGGAAGCTCAACGGCAGGTGGGCAAGACTCTGGATTTATCTGAATGAAGTTGCCCTCGTTCCAAAGTGCTGCCTCAGTAATGTAATGCTCTGGCTCTGCATGTGATGTCTCCTCATGAACTATCAATGTAGGCTCTCCTTGGAATGGTGATGATGGCTGCTCATGTGTGTCAGCTCGTGGGGATGTATCATGTGGAGGGGAATTCTCGTAAGCAATCCGAAAATATAGTCTATCCCCCTCGAGACTGACATGGATGTCCTCCTCAATTGTTCCTACAGCTGAAACACGGTTCATAACAAAATCTGCAAATCGTCGCTCAAATGCATCACCTGCTGTAATGCTCTCTGAACCGGCGAACCTCACTGACTCCAAGAGGCCCTCCAATAATCTCTGAAATCCATCCTCCTCTGGCTGCGCTGGTGGCTCAATTGCTGCTTCCTCCACTGTATCTTCGTCCATCCACTCTTCATATGCAACAGCTGTATTGTAGGATGTGGGATCGACGACGGCACATTCTGGCTCTGGTAATATGATTGGAGATGCTTCTTGCCCATAAGATGAAGGAACAGAACTGATATCTTTGGGAATCATCGCAACCTTTAACATGAGCGCATTCATTTCAAGTTGCCTCTTCACCCGTTCCAATAAAAGGTTACCCTTTTCAAGCCCGGCTTGCATTTCGACCTGGTGTGCATGCATCTCATCAAAAAAGATCCTTTGTCTCTCATCAAGCTCGGGCTAGTGCATCTCCTCAAAAAAGTATTCTCCCATCTGAGCACTCTGATCATAATAGTATTCTCCCATCTGAGCACTCTGATCAAAATAGTATTCTCCCATCTGAGCACTCTGATCAAAATCTGTGGTCCAAGTAGTGTAATCCATAACACCTGATCAACAAAGATAAATACCTGGAGAAAAATATCAGTGGCACAAAAGAATATAGAAATGATAGTAATGGTGGCGGGGGTGAAAATTTTCTTTTTTTCGTAGTCTAATCAACCTAATTGTGACAAATTGGCACCCAACGGAAAACACCTCCCCGCAACGGCGCCAAAAACTTGGTCGCTCCAAAATGTAACCCAAGAGCACAACCAAAAACTTGATCGGCCCCGGATACACGTCCCGGAGAACGATTGTAGTTTTACCGCAAGCGCACGACAAAGTGGCGAGCGGGTATCAAACACGAGGAGGTGGTGTTGGCTCCAATCTATCCTAGGTTGGTTTGACTACGAATGTTTTATTGGTGGAGATGGCTATGGTATGATGTAATGGCAATGGTGATGGATGTCGATGTCGGAGATATAGAAATCGGTCAAATATCAATTCAAATACAATATAATAAAAGTGTCTAGGGCTAGGGAATCCCCACTACGGACCGTCATGCATCATTGTGAATAGTAAATCTCAATATTACTAGACTTGCGTTGAGGTGAACTAGTCGTAACTGAATAGAGAACCAAGCTCACGCTCTTGCGCTATTGCCGGTCTATAGCGAACCTAGGATATGGCCCAATCTATTGCAAACCCTAGCCTATGCCACTAGCATTAGGATCGACATCGTCGTTCAATTGCCCCTCGAGCCCACTCTCGTGCAAACTCGAGTTACGATCTAGGTTGTGCTAGTTCGTATTCGTCCAATCTCTTACAAACGAATATGTGTATAGATTTACAATTAAAAATCCTAGCTTTGGTCCAATCTCTTACAAACCAAATCTAGAGAATCCCAATTGTAAACCTAAATCGAATATCTAGGCCTTCCCATCGATCAGAATCCAATCTCTTGCAAACCCCAATCGATGGAAATCCTTAGCTATCCGTAATAAATCAATCACAACCTAACCTCCTAGAAATTCTAGCAATTTGGAAATTCATTCATCACAAATTTGAAATTAGATCCATAGGGTTCATCCCCATGCCCTAGAACAACCAATCTACTCAAGCATAGCAATAAGGATATAAGAATTAATAAAAATCATTGCTTGCATATGAAAAGATAGAAAAACAAAGATTCAAATAAGAAGAACAAAATACTTAGCTTGATGAAGATCTTCAATCCAAATACAAGCTTTTAGATCCAAGAGGGGGCCTAGGGCATGGCTTAACCTCTAAAATAATCCCTAATAAAACATTTTTGGGAACCTAAGAAAACATGGGGGATCCTCTCTAATGGTGGCTACAAAACCCTTATATATCCCCCCAAAACCCTAGCAAGAAAACCCTAGAAAACCCCTCAAATTCGTGCCCAAAAACAGCCCAAATCGCAACTTAAAATCTGGGCCCGCCGCCGACTCGGCCGAGTGGAACATGTGACCCGGCCGAGTGGAAATTCCAGCACTGTAGCGTCAACTTACAAAAATTATCCAGATTTCATCCGACCTCCGATTGATGCGTTCTTGGTGGAGTTGGAACCTTCATGAAGTCTACTATCCATAAAAAATATGAGAAAAATACTTTGATTGCTGGAATGATAGCAGATTTTAAAAGAGTGGGAGACTGTCTGAAAATCTGGGCGCTGCGTGTCCTCGGCATCACTCGGCCGAGTGGACTTCTCTACTCGGTCGAGTGGGCTTCTCTACTCGGTCGAGTGACAGACCCTGTAAAATTCCAGTAAGTCAGGGGTCTTGGGGGGTCTGTCTTCGGAGGTGACTCGGCCGAGTGGCTTTATTCGCTCTGCCGAGGGGAATTCGGTACTCGGTCGAGTCGAAACTCAGGAGCTGACTGACGGATTACAGTAACTTCGGGATTTTTGCTTACCGTCGTCGTGATTCCACTCGGGCGAGCGGTGTATCTGTGCTCGGCCGAGTGGTCTGGCGATGCTCGGCCGAGTGCACGCTGATATTCAATCTGCTGCGTGTCCGATCTGGCCGGCCGAGCAGGCTTCTTTGCTCGGCCGAGTGACTCGTTCACTCGGCCGAGTAGCATGCTGAAAATGCCCAATCTTCATCATTTCGCTTCCTCGTCGCTCCTACAACGTTCTTTCTTCTTCCACTAGTCTTCTATAGCTGATAAGTCCTCAATAAGTCCATGAGCGATGCTCCGGCACATGTGCAAGTCCTTTAAGCTCATTTTTGTTTCCGATCGCTCCATATTTCTTGAAATCCTACATAAACAAGAAATAGTGAAAAGTAACGTAATATCGTCGAATACTCGTGAAAATCGCAATATGAGCATCGAAATGGCGTGAAAACATGCAGAAAAAAGGTGTAAAATAAGGAGTGATCAAGGAGCTCACAATCAATGAGAATCTCTCTTGAGGAATAAGAGTGAGGGAGAGATTCTTGTGAGAAATGAGTGAGCTTGGAATGAGAATTAAATGCTCTTCTCTTTGATCTCTAAAACTCAATAATGGCAGCCTTGAATGCTATGAAGAAGCATCTCAAGATTATATAGGATAGAGAGGAGAGAGAGGAAAAATTCGTGCAATTAATGCTCCAACGGATCTATTTCTGAAGCAGTCTAATCCGTCTAAGAAGGATCTCTGACCGATTAGTTTCTCAACTAGTCGGTCGGTGATTCTTCTTGGACCGACAAACTGGTTCACAGCCAAGAAAGATAGTTCAGGGAATATAGAACTAGTCGGTCTAAGAAGACTTGCCAACCGACTAGTTTGACAACTAGTCGGTCGGTGAGTGTTCTTTTACCGACTAAGAAATGAAATGCAATAGGCTAAATACAAGGTGAACTAGTCGGTCTAAGAACAAATTCCAACCGACTAGTTTCACAACTAGTCGGTCGATGAATGTTCTTTGACCGACTAACTGTAAATAGTAACTCAGGCTGAAAAATGAAGTCTTAACTAGTTGGTCTAAGAAGGATTCCTAACCGACTAGTTTGACAACTAGTCGGTCGGTGAACCTTCTTGGACCGACTAATTGGTCAACAGTGAAGATGGATGAATTGAGCAAGGAGATCTAGTCGGTTCAAGAAGGATTACTGACCGACTAGATGACAATCTAGTCGATTGGTTCTTCTTCTTGAACCAACTAAGATGCACCAGAAGCCGCGAAATGAGGTGTGAAGCTTCGGGAAAGTTTGTATGGGCTTCTAAGATAATCCTAGCTCTAATGATATGAGCGTTATGAAGATTAAAACGTAAGACCTACTCAAGGCTTAACATTCTACAAAAAGAAGCTAGAAGACTATAAATTAAACTTGACGAACCGTCTTCAAAAACTTCATTCCGAATCTCTTGACTTCAATAATGCTCCTAGAGCTTCAACGAAGCTTCAGGCACACGATCACGTGCTTTGAGAAGTCTTGAGACGTCACTTTTGATGTTCATAGAATTTTGGCGACGATCTCCATAACTACGCTCACAAAGAGTTAGTTCACGATATTTATGTTTATTCATCATCAAAACCAAATCCGGGGAATCAATACTCAACATTCTGCCCCTTCTTGGTGATGACAAACCAACATAAATAATAATCAATAATGATGATTCAAATGAAATTTACTTACTCCCCCTGCATTGATGACACGTTAATTTCAGAATTAAATAATAATCATACGCATCAAGCAGACGAGAAAAGAATAAAATGTGAATCCAATTATTGAAATATTTGAAATATTGGATTTGTATCCATTGTTATATCTTAACTCCCCCTGAATCTAACATATCAAATTAGATTCACGGTAAATTGCATTATTAGCACATCGTCATTATTAATTCTCTCCCCCTTTGGCATTAGCAAAAAGAACGGGAGGAGATCAACGACAACAACAATGGCTAAAATAAAAGCACGGGAGTCGAAGAATACGACCATGGTCCAAATGACACCAACGTAAAGTCACGAAGAAAATCAAAGTGTGCCAACAAGACCATAGTCGAAAATCGAAAAATGAACTCACCAAAACTCAAATCAATTTCACATATTGAGTTATGGAACATACTCTCCAATATCAACATACTTAGTGAATTTAGTGCATGGAAAACAATTCTATGTTTTCATAGAAAGAATTCTATTAAATCAATTTAATCGTCGAGCGACGAAATCAACATCAGAGACAAAAATATAATGTGCACACGGAAGTAAATGGCAACACGATGTATATATATATATATATAAGAACATGGTACATCAAAATTATACACCTGCCAAAACAAATATAAACGATCCGCAGATCGGAGCACATCATACAACATATCTCACGGCATACATCGAAGTATCACAAAACATGTATACATCAAAATACATCATAAAACAGAAAAAAATCCATCCAAAAATACATCGCCACCCAACTATCCTACCCCACTCTCTCACAACAAATATATCATCCAAGAGCACATGGGAGAGTCCTCCAACGCAAGCTCAGGAGACGGAGGGATGATCAGCAGCAGTAACAGGATCTGTAGAAGGGGTGGTGGTCACTGGGTCGACTGGAGTGTCCACCGAAGGGAGAGTGGCAACAGGAGTGGTCTCGGGAGCACCAACAGAAGAAGTATCCACCGAAGGAATGGTGGAAGCAGGTGTGCTCTCGGGAGCACCAGCAGAAGTAGCAACACCAGACGTACCCTCTGGGGCACGAACAGGAGATCCAACAAGCTCCTGGAGATTGATCGGTCCATATTTTACACCTTTTTTCTGCATGTTTGCATGCCATTTCGGTTGCTCATATTGCGATTTTCACGATTATTCGATGATATTGTGTTACCTTTCAATATTTCTTGTTTTTGTCGGATTTCAGGAAATATGAGCAATTGGGAGCAAAAAATGAGCTTAAAGGACTTGCACGCGTATCGGAGCATCGCTCATGGACTTATTGAGGACCTATCGGCGATAGAAGACGAGTGGAAGAAGCAAGAACGTCGTAGGAGCGACGAGGAAGCGAAATGATGAAGATTGGGCATTTTCAGCATGCCACTCAGCCGAGTGAAGGAGTCACTCGGCCGAGCAAAGAAGCCCGCTTGGTCGGCCAGATCGGACACGTAATTACTTGAAGATTAGCGTGCACTCGGCCGAGTAATGAAATCCCACTCGTCCGAGTATGGAGACACCACTCGGGCGATTGAACGATGATGTCGATCCTAATGCTAGTGGCTTAGGCTAGGGTTTGCAAGAGATTGGACCCTATCCTAGGTTGCTATAGACCGGCAATAGCGCGAGAGCGTGAGCTTGGTTCTCTATTTAGTTACGACTAGTTCACCTCAACGCAAGTCTAGTAATATTGAGATTCACTATTCACAATGATGCATGACGGTCCGTAGTGGGGATTCCCTAGCCCTAGACACTTTTATTATATTGTATTTGAATCGATATTTGACCGACTTCTTTATCACCGACACCGACATCCACCACCGTTTCTATTACATCATTCCATAACCATCTCCACCAATAAGACATTCGTAGTTGAGCCAACCTAGGATAGATTGGAGCCAACACCACCTCCTCGTGTTCGATACCCGCTCGTCACTTGACCGTGCGCTTGCGGTAAAACTACAATCGTTCTCCGGGTGTGTATCCGGGGCCGACCAAGTTTTTGGCGCCGTTGTCGGGGAGGTGTTTCCCGTTGGGTGTCAATTTGTCACAATTAGGTTGATTAGACCACGAAAAAAAATTAATTAACAAAAAGAAATTTTCACCCCCGCCACCATTACTATCATTTCTATATTCTTTTGTGCCACTGATATTTTTCTCCAGGTATTTATCTTTGTTGATCAGGTGCTATGGATTACACTACTTGGACCACAGATTTTGATCAGAGTGCTCAGATGGGAGAATACTATTTTGATCAGAGTGCTCAGATGGGAGAATACTATTATGATCAGAGTGCTCAGATGGGAGAATACTTATTTGAGGAAACGCACTGGCCCGAGCTTGATGAGAAACAAAGGATTTTTTTTGATGAGATGCAAGCACACCAAGTTGAAATACAAGCCGGGCTTGATAAGGGCGTCCTTCAATTGGAATGCGTGAAGAGAAAACTTGAAATGAATGCGCTCATGCTTAAGTTTGCAGGGATTTCCAAAGACATCCGTTCTGCTTCTTCATTTTATGGGCAAGAAGCATCACCGGTCATATTACCAGAGCCAGAATGTGCCGTCATCGATCCCACATCCTACGATACAACTATTGCATATAAAGAATGGATGGACGAAGAGGCCGCAGAGGAAGCAGAAACTGAGTCATATGCGCAGCCAGAGGAGGACGCATTTCAGATATTATTGGATGGCCTCTTGGAGTGAGTGAGGTTCACCGGTTCAGAGAGCATTACAGCAGGTGATGCGTTTGAGCTACGATTTGCAGATTTTGTTATGAACCGTGTTTCAGCTGCAGGAACAATTAAGGAGGACATCCATGTCAGTCTTGATGGGGATAGACTATATTTTCGGATCGCTTGCGGGCATTCCCCTCCACATGATACATCCCCACAAGTTGACACACCTGAGCAGCCAGCATCACCATTCCAGAGAGAGCCTACATTGATTGTTGATGAGAAGGCAAAGGAGCACACTGTCGAGCCAGAGCTTATCACCAAGGAGGTCGTACATCGGGATGAGGACATAGCCATTCATAAGGATCCTGAGCACTACCCTCCTCCATTGGAGCTCCCGCAGCCACCTCATCCTTCCACTGATGTCGATGACTATCCCACAGAGCCTACTGCTCCCACTCAGGGAGATATTTTTACCCACTCCATTTCTGAATCATGTATTCCATTCCATATTTATTTTGATTCAGATATTTTTGACACGTCATACCTTTTGCAGTGCACGTACGATTATGGACCGGATGTATGCTTGGACGTGTCACAGTTTGATGAGTCTATCGAGGAGATCCACAGATATGATCCAGATTTACCTGAGCAGCTGAGAGCGTACACCACGGAGACAAATATCACATCACGAGAGGATATTGGATTATTTCCAGGGAAGTATCGTCCACCATTATTTATTTCATATATTTCTGTAGACGATCCTCTTTGGAATACTTTTATTACGAGGGCGAATTTTTTGCGACGAACTGATGCATCCTATTCTCTGCAGGGTACAGGTGGAGTCCTTGTGGGAATGCTGGAGGATGCATTGCTGGAGTTCGTTGGAGTCCGTGGACACATGCATCTGGCAGAGCCACGGAAGGAGCAGTTGGAGCAGTTGCCTGCACCGACAAAGATACTGGATCCGCCTTTTGCTATAGGTGATATCAATCCAGTAGTGTAGAAATTTTTATGCTTTAAATAAACTCGAATTCTCTCGACAGCGAGAGAACCGTATAGATTTGCTTGAATAAATGTCACCTCATATGACGGCAACAAATTTTTTTACACCCCAAACCCATTATATATATTAATTTCCCTCTTCATATTTTGATACGCCACACCCTTTTGCTCACCACCACCGAGCATTTCTTTCAGTGAAACCTTACTTTCTTATTTGTTTGACTTGATCTCGCTTAGTGAAGCCGTGATATTTTTGATCGAGTCATTTGAAGGTATAAGCTTAGGGGAAAGCGCTCTCATGCATCATTGTATTTGCATGTAGTTGCATTAGGATTTCATGTCATTCATTTCATCATTTTTCATTCACCCCCCTTATTATTATCGTTGTTCCTCATATTCTTCCATTATGATCACATTGAGGACAATGTGAAGTTTAAGCTTGGGGGAGTGCATTTCCATGCCATTTAGATGCATTAGTTGCAATTTTACTTTATTTTAGGGTTTTTAAAAATTTTCAAAATTTTGCATCATCTTTTTTGAATTTTCCATCTTATTTTCCTTTTATGTGTGTTCATGCATCATGTTGTGTGCCCCTTTTTCTTTTCTTTCCTCTCTTTTATTTTTTATTTCTTTATTTTCTTTTCTCTTCTTTTGCTAGATTTGTTTCTTATGATGATATATCTTATTGCTTTAGCAACCATCACGATGCTTATTATTCCTTGCCATGCTACTTAGAGTATTCCATAGTCTTGCTATTCACATGTGCTTGCAAATCTATTTCTTTTGATGATTCATCTACATGAATGCATGATATTAATTGAAGCTGAATGTATGGATTAGTGTTTGGTATGCTTTTGTTGGAAATGCACCACGATTCTCGCATCATTAGTATATCTGAAGCATTAGATTTATTGTCTTATTCACCTTCTGTTGCATGCCTGATATGGTTGTAAACTTTACTGCTTGACTTCACTATTTATTGAAATGATTGAGAATATCCATGCTTACATATGATTTTTAGTTGAAGTATTATTTTATTGAACAGTTCGTGCACATCTTAGAGTGAACCGAGTGCTACATTATTTCTTTCTCCACATATATCTTTTTATTCTCTACATGTCACTTGAGTTCACCTCCTAAAGCTACTTATATCGCATCTATTTCCCAAAAATCCCTACAAAATAAAAAGGTTGCTCCAAAAAGTCCAAAAAGCCAAAAAGGAGCCAAAAATCAAAAATACAAATCAAATTGCTCCTACAAAAATCCAAGAAGAAAAATGAGAAACAAAGTCCAAAAGAAAAAAAAATATTTCTCTATCTCATTATTGGAGCCATAAAACACTTAGGAAAACCAAGGAAAAAATCCCATTTTCCACTATCATATTCCTTTAGATGCAATGCCTCAAGCTAAGCTTGGGGGGAGGGGTGAACTCGTTTGACCATATGAGTGAGTACGCCATTAGAGTGGAGAGGTGCACGAATGGGGAAGTTTGATAATGCTGAAACTTAGCAAAATACTTTAGTTATGGAGATTTCTTATGAATCGATGTAAATATGTGAATGCCATGTCTCTTATTCCATTCTCTATTGCATGCTTGGTGTGATTCTTATATGCTTCAGTTATAACTCTTAATTGAAAAGTGCATCGCCAATATTTGTATATTAAATCCTATGAAATGCGTGACGTGGATATGAATTGATTGTATGAATTTAGAGAATCCCTTTTGTTGTTCTTAAAAGTTTGCAAGTACCATATTTATGTAAGATATGAAATCCTTAAAGCATGTGATTTGTATTTTCCAAGTTATCGTGATGAGTAGCTTATGGCTTGAGATCTGAGAGAAGAATCTAACGACCCCTTCCACATCGTGTTCTTCCTTTTTCATTTCATTTTCTTTATTTTCATCTCCCGAGTTCGTCTCTCTACTTATCTTCCTCGAGGACGAGTAAGAGGTAAGCTTGGGGGATTTTGATCGGTCCATATTTTACACCTTTTTTCTGCATGTTTGCATGCCATTTCGGTTGCTCATATTGCGATTTTCACGATTATTTGATGATAATGTGTTACTTTTCAATATTTCTTGTTTTTGTTGGATTTCAGGAAATATGAGCAATTGGGAGCAAAAAATGAGCTTAAAGGACTTGCACGCGTATCGGAGCATCGCTCATGGACTTATTGAGGACCTATCAGCGATAGAAGACGAGTGGAAGAAGAAAGAACGTCGTAGGAGCGACGAGGAAGCGAAATGATGAAGATTGGGCATTTTCAGCATGCCACTCGGCCGAGTGAAGGAGTCACTCAGCCGAGCAAAGAAGCCCGCTCGGCCGGCCAGATTGGACACGCACTTACTTGAAGATTAGCGTGCACTCGGCCGAGTAATGACATCCCACTCGTCCGAGTATGGAGACACCACTCGCTCGAGTGGCACACGAACGACGGTATCCAAAAGACCAGACTTACTGTAATCCGTCAGTAGACTACGAGCTCTGACTCGGTCGAGTACCAAAATCCCCTCGGTCGAGTGACATTTGCCGCTCGGCCGAGTGATGCTGAGGACACGTAGCGCCCAGATTTTCAGACAGCCTCTCACTCTTTTGAAATCTGTATCATTCCAGCAATCAAAGTATTTTTCTCATATTTTTTATGCATAGTAGACTTCATGACGGTTCCAACGCCACCAAGAACGCGAAATCGAAGGTCGGATAAAATCTGGGGAATTTCTGCAAGTTGATGCTACAGTGCTGGATTTTCCACTCGGCCGGGTCACATGTTCCACTCGGCCGAGTGCGGCCTGGGCCCAGATTTTAAGTTGCGGTTTGGGCTGTTTTTGGGCACGAATTTGAGGGATTTTCTAGGGTTATTTGCTAGGGTTTTGGGAGACTATATAAGGGTTTTGTAGCCACCATTAGAGGGGGTTCCCAACATGTTTTCTTAGGGATTATTTTAGAGGTTAGGCCATGCCCTAGGCCCCCTCTTGGATCTAAAAGCTTGTATTTGGATTGGAATTCTTCATCAAAGCTAAGTATTTCTATTCTTATTATTTGAATCTTTGATTTGCTATCTTTTTATATGCAAGCAATGGTTTTTATTGATTCCTATATCGTTGTTGCTATGCATGAGTAGATTTGTTGTTCTAGGGCATGTTCATGAACCCTATGGATCTAATTTCAGATTTGTGATGAATGAATTTCTAAATTACTAGAATTGCTAGGAGGTTAGGTTGTGATCGATTTATTACGGATAGTTAGGGATTTCCATCGATTGGGGTTTGCAAGAGATTGGATTCTAATCGATGGGAAGGCCTAGATATTCGATTTAGGTTTATAATCGAGATTATCTAAACTTGGTTTGCAAGAGATTTGACCAAAGCTAGGATTTTTAATTGTAAATCTATACCCATATTCATTTGCAAGAGATTGGACGAATACGAACTATCACAACCTAGATCGTAACTTGAGTTTGCACGAGAGTGGGCTCGAGGGGCGATTGAACGATGATGTCGATCCTAATGCTAGTAGCTTAGGCTAGGGTTTGCAAGAGATTGGACCCTATCCTAGGTTGCTATAGACCGGCAATAGCACGAGAGCGTGAGCTTGGTTCTCTATTCAGTTACGACTAGTTCACCTCAACGCAAGTCTAGTAATATTGAGATTCACTATTTACAATGATGTATGACGATCCGTAGTGGGAATTCCCTAGCCATAGACACTTTTATTATATTGTATTTGAATCGATATTTGACCAACTTCTTTATCACCGACACCGACATCCACCACCGTTTCCATTACATCATTCCATAACCATCTCCACCAATAAGACATTCGTAGTCGAGCCAACATAGGATAGATTGGAGCTAACACCAACTCCTCGTGTTCGATACCCGCTCGCCACTTGACCGTGTGCTTGAGGTAAAACTACAATCGTTCTCCGGGTGTGTATCCAGGGCCGACCAAGTTTTTGCCTCCTGGAGATCAGCCTCATCCATTTCCTCCTCGTCAGAAACTGAAGGAGGAACCTCAATGCCCAAGTGAGAACAGATGCGAGCTAGCATCTCCTCAGAACGAGAAACACGGGACTCCACACGTCTCAGGGAAACTGAGAACTCAGCGAGTGACGGAGTAGGAGGAGGAGGGGCAGCAGCAGCTGAATCAGAGGGGGTAGTCCTCTGAACGTGACGAAGCGCCGCAAGAGACTTCTTGACGGCAGTCGCGTTCAAGAGAGGACCCAAAGGACGCTGATCATTGGGAGGGAGAGGGACGCCGAAGTGACGGAAAACGAGAGTCAATAGGCACGGATATGGAATGTGGGCTGACTTGGTGGACTTCCTTATGCACTCAAAGGAATCCATCTTGTCAAGAATGATCCGGGCCCAATTGATCTCGCTCCCCATGAAAAGAGCATAGATAAGCTTGAGGAACGGCTGTGAGGGCAAGCTAGAGGAGCCGTACTTCGGTAGGAGGCACGACTTCAGGATAAGATTCAAGACCCAAGCATTCGGCTTAAATGATTTTGAGGGGACGCCAATCATGGCAGGAGGGATGACGTGGAACATCTCGGCAAGCATCGACTGGTCAAGATCGTGGATATTATCCACAGAGATATCGGCAGGTAGCAGACCAGAGGATGAGACACCGATCAACTGCCCTAAGATCTCTACCGTGAGGACAATAGGTGTCCCCAAGACAGTGGTCTCAATACAGTGGGTGTCGTCATACTCACCACATACTCGATTGGCATAGAATAATGTGACGAGTCGGTGGTACGGGTGAGGGTTCGCATTGGGGTCATGTCGAAGATAGTCTAATAGGCTGCTATAGGAAAGAAGATCGGCGAGATGTGGAAAGTCTGAGAACTAAACGAAGTGCTCCAAAATCAATGGACAGTGCTCGATACGGTTGTAAGCCGCGAGACATAACGGGTCATCGTGACACAACGAGATATCGACACCACCCAAAGGCATGAGAGCCTTCCCCTTAGACGGACGAGAGCTAGAACGAGGAGGAGGAGTAGGAGCCTTATCGGTAGGCTCAGACTCGGGGATATACTCTTTGTCAGAGTCAGAATCGGGAGGAGAGGGTGCACGAAAGGAGCTAGGCTTAGATTGAGCTTGAGGCTTGGGTTGTGAAGACGATCGGGCTCTAGGCTTAGCAGTAGTCGTCCTCTTCTTCTTAAGAGGAGGCGAAGAGGAGGATGGACGAGTCGATTTGGCATGGCGTTTGGATTGAGGAGGGTCGGTAGGAGGAGACTCTACGGTCATAGGAGACGGAGAGGAGGGACAGATAGGGATACGTGTCTTCGCCATACTCGAGACGAGACAACACAAACCAACGCAATCGACACGAAATCGAAAACTAAAAAACGAAACCCTAATACAAACCCTAAGGCAACCGATCGAAAACTAGAGGAAATCGAACGGAAATGAACCTAAAAGCTGAGAGAGAGAGAGTACCCTAGGTCAGAAGTGAATGGCGACGACGTACGGCGGCCGAAAGTGGCGGCGCACAGCAGAGGGAGGAGAGGAGACGAGGGGGTTTAGGGCAGAGGGGAGTTTTAATCGGTGTAGGGGCTATAAAAATCGACTGGGAATGCCAAAAGACACAGCTGCCCTTGCGAAGTTAGTCGGTCTAAGTTCAAGTGCTGACAGACTAGAATGCAATCTAGTCGGTCGGCCAATGAGCTTGGACCGACTAACAGCAAACAGTAACTGAAGTCAAAAAAAGGCATGCGTTAGTCGGTCTGAGTTTATTCACTGACTGACTAGAACTCAAACTAGTCGGTCGGCTAATGAACTGGGACCGACTAAAAGAGTCCAAAAATTTGATAAATCGAAATTTTGAGTTCTCTCCTAAGCGCACTTGGACGAAACATCGAAATACTCTCATATATCATTAATCTACCCCATAAAACATCGAAACTTATAAATACGACGTTCATGAATAAGTCTAGCATAAATTCCGAAAATCCAACCATAAATCCAGAAAATCACTACAAATCGAGCATGAGCATATGAACAAAAATTATTATCATGCAAAATTATTGAAAGTATGAATCCTAAATCTCGGATTCACCCATAATCCCTAATTCTCGACGTAACCGCACAAAGGAGTCTTCCTTGAGTGGTTTCATGAAAATATCGGCGATTTACTTCTGGGTTTCAACGTACACTAAAATGATGTCCTTTCTAGCAAAATGATCATCAAGGAAATGGTGACGGACATCTTAGAACGGGAATGGTGTACCGGATTCTTAGAGAGACATATTGCACTTTGGTTGTCCACCATGATAGGGCAAGTATCACAGTTTATACCAAAGTCTTTAAGAGTGTGTCTCATCCAAAGAACCTGAGCACACGCAGCACCGGCGACAATATATTCCGTCTCGGTGGTTGAAAGTGATACGGAATTCTGCTTCTTGGAAAACCAAGAGACAAGAGAATTTCCTATAAAATGGCAAGTGCCACTAGTACTTTTCCTGTCGGATTTGCATCCAGCATAATTTGCGTCACTATATGAGATTAAGTCATATGTGCAAGACTTTGGATAATATAATCCGTAGTCGAGTGTGTAACTTAAATAACAGAAAATACGTTTTACCGCTACTAAGTGAGATTCCTTAGGTTGAGACTGATAACGAGCACATACACATACAACAAACATAATATCAGGCCTACTAGCAGTAAGATATAATAAACTTCCTATCATACCTCGATATAGAGGGATGTCTACATCTTTACCGCCCGTATCTTTATCAAGATGTGTAGTAGGGCTCATTGGAGTCTTCTTGCCTGAGGCATTCTCCATTCCAAATCGCTTTAGCAACACCACCGTGTACCTGGTTTGGTGGATAAAGATTCCATCGTTCATTTGGCGAATTTGGAGACCTAAGAAATATTTGCTCACCCATGTGGCTCATCTCAAATTGTTCCTTCATGACATTAGAAAACTCTTCACAAAGAGTGAAGTTAGTAGCACCGAAAATGATATCATCAACATAAATTTGAACTACAATAATATCATGATTCGAATACTTAACAAAAAGTGTAGAATCAACTTCACCCATTTTGAAATCCAAATCCAAAAGAAAGTTCTTTAGACGGTCATACCAAGCTCTTGGAGCTTGTCTCAAACCGTAAAGTGCTTTCTTAAGTTTGAAAACGTGATTAGGAAAGAGTTTAAAATCTTTATGTCATGCAAAAGATAACAACAACCTAATAGATTCTAATCTAGCTTCAGGAGCAAAGGATTCTTCGAAATCTATACCTTCCTCTTGCCGGTAGCCTTGAGCTACTAATCGAGCTTTGTTCCGAACGACGTTTTGGTTCTCGTCGGTCTTGTTCTTGGAAATCCACTTCGTTCCTATAACGGTGTGGTTCTTCGAAGGCAATGGAACAAGCTCCCAAACCTCATTTCTCTCAAATTGAATGAGTTCTTCCTCCATGGCTAGGATACAAGCACTATCTTCGCACGCTTCGTTAATATTCTTTGGCTCTATTGAGGAGGCAAAGGCACAATGAGTGAAGTAGTTGACTTGAGATCTCGTCTTGACACTATCAAGTATGTTGCCAATGAATTGCTCATGGGGATGGTCACGAACTGTATGAAGCCGTTTGAGAACTCCCTGATCACTAGGAACATTCTCAAAAGTTTCATCAGTAGGGTTAGTATCAATAGAATCAATAGAATTAGAATTACCAATAGAATCACATAAAACATCCATGGAGTCATCATCATTGGTAATTCTAGTTGGGACAAAATTTTCATTGAATGAAACATGAAGTGATTCCTCGATCGTTGAGATTCTTTTGTTGTATATCCGGTAGGCTTTGCTACGTGAGGAATATCCAACAAATATCCCCTCATCGGATCTTGGATCAAATTTATCCAAACTTCCATACGTGTTTTTAATAAAACATTTTGCGCCGAAAACTCTAAAATGTTTAACTTGAGGCAATCTACCAAACAACAATTCATAATAAGTTTGTTTGGTGCCGGGGCTCAAAAGTATTCTATTAAACACATAGCAAGCGGTATGTACCGCTTCCGCCCAAAATTGATGGCCAAGTTGGCTATCATCAAGCATAGTGCGAGCACATTCCACTAGCGTCCTATTCTTTCTCTCAACAACACCATTTTGAGGAGGTGCGCGAGGGAAGGAAAAGGTGTGAGTAATACCAACATCATCACAAAAATTTAAGAAAGACTCATTTTCAAATTCCCCTCCATGATCACTACGAATAGTGACAATGGTGGTTCCAATGAGATTTTGTACTTTCTTAACAAATATTGTGAAGTTTTCAAAAGCATCATTTTTATTACTTAAAGAAAATACCCAAGTAAATCTAGAAAAGTCATCAACGATGAAAAGTCCATATCGAGCATTCCCTAATGAAGCAACTCTAGTTGGACCAAAAAGATCTAGATGTAAAAGCTCTAATGGCCGTTTAGATGAAATGCTTTTCTTAGGTTTAAATGACGATTTTGGAAGCTTGCCTCGTTGACACGAGTCACAAAAGCTTTTCTTTTGAAAGACAAGCTTAGGAAAGCCTTTAATAGAATTTAACTTGGAAAGCTTAAAAAGTGTTCCAAAGTTCACATGACCAAAACGTCGATGCCATAAGTGTTGTTCACTTGTGTTGGCAATGAGACATTGTTCATGTGATTTGGGGATATCAAGGATATATATATCCTTATGGCGTGTGCTAGAAAATAACAAATTATTATTATCTTTTCTCAAAATATGGCACATTCCTTTCGCAAAGCTAACTTTGTAACCCTTGTCACAAAGTTGGCTTATTGAAATAAGATTGTGATTTAATCCTTTAACAAGGTAAACATCACTTATTAGGGGTTTAGATGGGTTACCAACTTTACCAACACCAATGATGGTTCCGCTCTCGTTGCCTCCAAAGACCACTCGGTTCCCATTCTCAATGGGCACCACTCCGGAGAGCAATTGAGCTTCATCCGTCATGTGTTTTGAACACCCGCTATCGAGTATCCACTTATTCTTGGAGCTAAATTTGGATTTGTTGCTCTTTTTCTTTTTCTTGAGTACCTGAAGATAGAAATATCATTCCATGGTACCCAAGGTCATTGGGTCCTAAAAGATTAGACCTTTGGAAGTCAAGTCCAATTGGACTTAGACTTCCCAACATAGTCATCATTGTGCACGACATTCATAAAATAGGAATTCATGTATGCTTGTTTTTCATGCATGTTAGTGTTCTTCGGGCCCCAAATAGTGAATACTTTGGGAGCCATATTCCTATTGGGAGCATGCATACGTTGTTGATTTCTACGTGATGCATGTGGCCTATGAAATGCATGTCGAGGATAAGCATATGGCACATGATGGAATGGTGGTGGCGATATATGATATGATGCATGATGGTAATCATTCATATGATAATGTGGATGAACATATGCATGTGGGGGAACACGTGCGTGAGTGTGTCTCACATGGTGTGCACGTGCTCATGGATGTGGAGCATAAAAATCATCATATGCGTGAACCGGTGGAGTAGGATGTGTGTTCCTACGTGGCATGTTATTGGTGTACATAAATGCATGACCCTTCTTTGGAGGTCCACCCAAAGTGGGTTTCTTTCCAAACGAGGGTGTGTACGAAGTGGAAGCACCATTAGTAGATGAACTACCAATGGGGTGTTGGCTCCCACTCGTTGAGGCATCGAAAGTTGGCCTAATAAAGGTGGTAGACGGTTTGGATGAATTTCCCATCTTATACCCCAAGCCAATGCGATGATTGGCCGGAAGTAAGTCATTTAGGATATTATCCAAATGGTCCTTACCTTTATTGAATTTATTAATTCGGCCTAATGTGGACTCATACTTCTCGGTGAGAGAAAGTATAGAAGCATCCAAAATGGACACTTGAGTTGTGAGTTCACAAACACGAGACTTGAGATTCTCATTCTCAATACTTAAAGTTGAGTTTCGAGAAATCAAATCCGCTATCTCGCGTTCATCCGATTCCTCAATATGAACATGCTCAAGTTGAGATTTGAGATTTACAATCTCATTTCTCAAACTTTCAACAACGGTGTCGTTGTTGATGATGATAGGTTTAGGCGAGGTTTGGAGAATAGTTAGCTCATCTTTAGTCTTGGTATATCTAATTACTTATTTAGAATATTTAGACCAAATTTGTTCGTTAGCTAATTTAAGGTCATCCATAGTTACCTCATCGCCTTCATCCTCGCTTTCATCGAAAGAGGTCTCTTGATCATGTTCCTCTCTAGACATGAACCACATGTGTGCTTGCTCCACTTGTTCATAATCCGACTCTCCACTTGAGGAGTCCTCGTCAGAGTCGGTGAATGTCCCGACAAGTCCTTTCTTGTACCCTTTCTTGTCCTTTCGAGACTTGTCGAACTTTGGCGCCTTCCATTTCTCCTTTTGTTTGTTTTGAGGACAATCCGCTTTCATGTGTCCTGGCTTGTTGCATTTAAAACACAAAGGAGCGGAGGCGTTAGAAGAACTAAATTTAGATTTGTTCTTGAAATTACCTTTCCGGAAGAATCGTTTGAACTACTTTGCCATGAGGGCAATGGATTCCAAGTCCAACTCGTCTTCTGATTCTTCATCATCGGTAGATTTAGATGGAGCGGCCTTGAACGCAATCACCTTTTTCTTTGGCTCGTCTTGCTTCAAGTATGACTTCATCTTGCCTTGCATTTTTATCTTACTGTCCTTGCGTATCTCATAAGACATAAAGGTACCCATTAGTTGAACGAAAGTATATTTATTCATATCGTTACCTTCCTCGATGGCGAAGGTATGCTTTTCCCAACAAGAAGGAAGTCCGTCAATAATCTTTGAGACTTTCTCCTTTTGGGTGTAGGTCTTTCCAAGAGCCTCCAAATCGTTTGTAATGTCAACAAAGCGAGCATAGTACTCCTTCATCTTCTCACCCTGTTGCATGTGAAATAATTCGTAATCGTTATTTACAACAGTGAGTTTGGAGTCTCTTACCCTACTCGTTCCTTCATGCAAGATGAGGAGTGAGTTCTAGATTTGATATGCACTCTTACATGTGCATATCTTGTTGAAGTCTTTGAGCTCCAACGCACATTGTAAGGCATTCATTGCCTTGGCATTGGTTACCTCCGCGGTGACCTCCGCGGTAGTCCACTTCGCGAAATCTTCTTCGGCGGGCTCGACATACTCCGTCATCGTGGCTCTCCATAGTGAAGTGCCCCGGAGGAACGTTTCCATCCGACATTTCCAGTATCCGTAATTGGTACCGTTGAAGAAAGGAGGCCTAGTTGAGTAGTGTCCTTCCATCACCGAAGAAGCTCCTTCACGGTTCCTGAAGGTGCTATAATTTGAAGGTGGACGAACGGTCTTGTTGTCGTTGGTAGACATAGCTATGAACTTGGCTCTGATACCAAATGTAATGCCCTGATAGCTACTGCACAAGAACTAGAGGGGGGGGGGGGGGGTGAATAGTACTTTAAAATAATCAAGAGGATAATTCCTAATTATTTTGCAAACTCAACCAACAATGCGGAAATGAAAATTGACAATAAAGAAACGATCAATGCAAACAAACGATTTAACGGGTTCGGATCCACCCAAGTCTCCCCGACTTGTTCCCGGTGATCCTACGTCCCAAACACCCGGATCCCCTCCGGCTACTTGAGTTAGAATCCTCTAACTCAAATTTGCACTATGAAATTCTTGTAGAAAACCTCTACAAGATCAAATCATACACAAATGAAAATGTGACTCCCACAAACCGGGATCACACACTTCTCTCACAAACCGAGAGAAAAACTAGCAATATCAAAGTAAATGAAATATGAAATGCTTACCAACAAAATCCTATGCCTTGAGTAAACTTACGATTTTAGGGCAAGGAAGATTTTGAAGGAGAAGAAGTCACCAAACCCTAGCTCCAAGAAGATGACCAGCAATAGGTGGCTAGGGAGGAGTTGGTGACCTTGAATCAAGCTCTTGGCTTGAGGAGCTCACAATCAATGAGAATCTCTCTTGAGGAATAAGAGTGGGGGAGAGATTCTTGTGAGAAATGGTGAGCTTGGAATGAGAATTAAATGATCTTCTCTTTGATCTCTTAAACTCAATAATGGCAGCCTTGAATGCTATGAAGAAGCATCTCAAGATTATATAGGAGAGAGAGGAGAGAGAGGGAAAATTCGTGCAATTAATGCTCCAACGGATCTATCTCTGAAGCAGTCTAATCGGTCTAAGAAGAATCACCGACCGATTAGTTTCTCAACTAGTCGGTCGGTGATTCTTCTTGGACCGACTAACTGGTTCACATCCAAGAAAGATAGTTCAGGGAATATAGAACTAGTCGGTCTAAGAAGACTTGCCAACCAACTAGTTTGACAACTAGTCAGTCGGTGAGTGTTCTTTGACCGACTAAGAGATGAAATGCAATAGGCTAAATACAAGGTGAACTAGTCGGTCTAAGAACAAATTCCAACAGACTAGTTTCACAACTAGTCGGTCGATGAATGTTCTTTGACCGACTAACTGTAAACAGTAACTCAGGCTGAAAAATGAAGTCTTAACTAGTCGGTCTAAGAAGGATTCCTAACCGACTAGTTTGACGACTAGTCGGTCGGTGAACCTTCTTGGGCCGACTAATTGGTCAACAGTGAAGATGGATGAATTGAGCAAGGAGATTTAGTCGGTTCAAGAAGGATTACTGACCGACTAGATGACAATCTAGTCGGTTGGTTCTTCTTCTTGAACCAACTAAGATGCTCCAGAAGCCGCGAAATGAAGCGTGAAGCTTCAGGAAAGTTTGTATGGGCTTCTAAGATAATCCTAGCTCTAATGATATGAGCGTTATGAAGATTAAAACGTAAGACCTACTCAAGGCTTAACATTCTACGAAAAGAAGCTAGAAGACTATAAATTAAACTTGACGAACCGTCTTCAAAAGCTTCATTCCGAATCTCTTGACTTTAATAATGCTCCTAGAGCTTCAACGAAGCTTCAGGTACACGATCACGTGCTTTGAGAAGTCTTGAGGTGTCGCTTTTGATGTTCATAGAATTTTGACGACGATCTCCATAACTGCGCTCACAAAGAGTTAGTTCACGATATTTATGTTTGTTCATTATCAAAACCAAATCCGGGGAATCAATACTCAACAATTATACCCGAAGTTCAACTGAAATGCCAATACCCTTCTTCCTTAAATACAAATGAACGAATGCAAAGGGATAATGTGAAAGTCATTTTTGCCATCTTCTAGACACAGTTCTCAAAGCTGAGCATCTCGTGGTAAATAGATCCCACAAGATTTATGGTCTAATTACAGACCAATATGTACACCAAAAGGATGACATCCCACTGCTAAGTGATCTCACCTCATGAGGCAGGATTCTTGAATCCAGCCATGAGCAATAATTCTGTTTTTTTAAAAATAATAATAAGATCATGTCTGAAGTCGTGACTTGACAGAATAAGTTAGAGATATATGATAATGTATGACAATCGTGCCCTTGGATTTGTCCCCCTGAGCCATGTTTCTACTTCCACAGCCGAAAAAGAAAAAGAAAAACTGGGAGATAGAAACAGGAGAGCTCGTGCCTTTGTATCTGTCTCCTAAAATAGTTAATGTTTCTTCTTTCTTAAAAAGTTATAAAAATGGAAACATGGAAACATAAGAAGCAGAAAAATTACAAGGAACAATAAAAGAAAGGGGAATGGAATATAAAGTATACCTCAAAGAGGAATAGCAATGGCTAACAAAGTCCAGTCCCACAAGGCCCGGCAAGACCCATATTGATATATGCCAAAACAATTGCAGGATTTATGTAAAGCTAGTTTAAAGACGGATACTGAAATAAATCTAGCTATTGTATACTTAGCTATTTTTCGAGCACATAAAGATTTTGAAAACAATAATTTGCTTGACTAGTTACCAAAGTATACTTGTCAGGAGTATTTTTCACTACATATTGTAGGTTGTGTTCTGAAATCTAGTCCCACCCCAAAGTGGTTTTGATGATGATCACACTAAATGTTATTGTGTACTAATTATATTGCTTAAGTGTGTAGGTTATGCAATAAGCTAATTGAAGCTCGAAGCATATTCCGAGAAGAAGAACTATAACTACACACATAAACGATGAAGATGGATTGAACTCACATTCCACGTCTACATTCTGAAGCTTTAGTTTAAGCACAAGAGAAGCTCTAGCTCAAGAGGAGCATGAAGCTGAAGCTGAAGCCTAAAGCTCGAAAATGAAGCTCAAAGACTGTGCTCAAGCTCAAGCTAAAGAGGAGATCAAATTCAAGTGAAGCCTATGCATCTAGCTCAAGCTCAACCATGGCTTCAAATTCTTCATAGTGACTAGTGTGTGAGTTGTTTTTCTTTTTCTTAGGATTATGTCAAAGCTAAGATGGAATAAGCACACACACTAAATGATTTTCTAAAATGGGGTTTAAACGTATTTTAAACTTATTTGAGAGCATATTTTCATAGAAAGCTAAGTTTCAAATTGTGGTCAACTACAGAAACCCAGTAGTCAACTACCCTATTTTTTTGCTTTCTCCCTGGAAACTCCCTGGGAGTCGACTACCACCTTGGGAGTCGACTACCAGCTGTATGCGACTAATATTCCTCAAATTACTCTCTCATTTATTCTTAGCCGATTTTATGGGCTTAAGTCAAACCTAATTTGAATTATTTCAAATCTCTTCTTAGTCCTATAAATAGAGAGCCATTGAGAACCTTTAGCACACCAATTATTCTTTAAGCAAATTCAAAACTCTCTCAAGCATTCAAGCTCTCTAATTTTCATTGATCTCAATTTTTCATAGCCAACAGCTTTTTAAATTCTGATCTTATTCTTGTGCTTATATTTCTAACGTTTTAAGATCATTTTATTTGGCTATTACAAGTTGTTTTTCAAAATCATTCTTACTTCATTTTTGAATATTCTTAAAAGGATTTTAAAGAAACAAAGTTTTTTGATCACATTGAATCAACTAATATTCTTTGTGTGAGCAAAGAAGATTTATTTTTCTTTAGCCACGTAGAGCACAATTGCACATTCTTCTTGGCTATAGAATTATTGGGTGTAAAAACACATCTCCACTAATTCATTGTGGTGTATTGGATCTGATCTTACTTTGAGTCGCATGGAGATAAGGGTATTGGAAATCATATCTAAGTTTAGGTGGTGATGTTGTAAATTGTAACAGTCAGTTTTTTAGTGATACGCTCCATTCGTTTTCCCTCTTGTTGTATGTTTTTCGTACCCGTTGTGTGTTCGTAACACGTGTTGTCGTTAGGTGTACATATACTCGTACTCGTATTAGCTACCATCCCTGATATGTATTAGCCAAGATTATCTTAAACCTACTATGATATATTTCATCTAATAATTATTTTAAAATTTCAAATTCAACCCTCTTAAATTCAAATAATTTTGAAAAACCTTTCCTAATTAAATCTTATTAAAACCTATAAATAAATTGGCATTATTAACCCCAAGATTTTCTCCCCTAATAAAATTTTCATTTCAAAAACTTCCCTTATTTACTTAGGCTTTAATTTCCTCCTAATTAACAATGAAATCCCCCTTAATTATAATTAACTAAATTTGAATTTCCATATTTTTACCCATTTCAAAACATTTCCATGTTAAGCTAAAGGGTTATTTAGTACCGACCCCCTGTGTTTTCTCCATAATTAGTATCACCCCCTATGGTTTCAATTATTAGTAAGACGCTCCTGCCCCGTCAAGCTATTGATGGTTGACCAAGGTCAGCCGTTAGGCATTTAAAAAGTGTGTGTGATCTGACGAAAATACCCTTAATGAAAAAGGTTCACACCTATATATCATTTGGGGCTTTTTTTCATCTCCCCTACGTCTCCAATCTAAGGCACCGACATTGAAGCTCAGATCAAGCTCAAAGCAGCCATAGCGATGAAGGTGAGCTAGCATCCCAACCCCCCCACACTTCCCCCCCCAAAACACATCATCTCCTCTCTTGCCTGTCGATTTGTGAAACCCTAACCCCATGATTATCATATGCAGTGCACGATTTGCAAGGCAAATGGACATGTTGCAGATCAATGTTGCCTCCCCAACTTACCATGCGATATCAGGGGTTGTACTGGTAGTAGAAGACTTCGCGTATCCACCCGCCCACACAGCATGAATCGGAGATTTCTGAGATGTGACGCAGCCACCTGCAAATCGTTCCAATGGCTGGACCAAGCAAACCCCACAGAGACTCCACTAAAGATGGGTTGCTTCAGTTGTGGGGATCCCTCACATTTTGTAAGGGATTGCCCGATGCAAATAGCTCAATGCAGAGCTGCAAATTGTGGAGTGAAGTGTAGAGTGCTCACAAGCAAGCAACCCCACAGCTATGGAAGGAAATTTATGTCGTGTCCCCAACCAGGTTGTGGCTATTTTTAGTGGCTTGACCAAGCAACCCCCACCATACACAGGAATGTTGAAGATGGAGAATCAAGTTCACCAAGCAGGGGTTCAGTTGAATTGAAGATTAAAATGGATAGGAAGTCAAGTGTGGAGGTCAAGCTTAATTTGGGGGAGGTTTGATCAAGTGATGAAGGGGTTAGAAAATGTTCACATGTAGAGCACTATAATGTACTGTAATGGAAGATCAAATGTAATGTAATATGGGTTGACAAGATGCAATGTAGGTTTAGGGGAATGAACTACAATGAAGGGGGTGGTTGATGATGTGTACTGTTATGAATGAAATGCCAAGTTATGAATGCCAAGTTATGAATGCAATATTGCCTTCAACAAGAACCATGATCAGTGTTATTATGAAATGAATGTGAAATGCCTTTAGCCCTATATCCAACCCCATACAGGACAGTGAAATGCCCCAAGACAGACACCTGTATCACTATGAACATTACAAACATGGTTCAGCATCAATATGCACTATTGCAGTTGCTGAAAGTATCAATATGCATCAGGACATAATAGGGGCTGTGAGTACCAATATCCAATTATAACATAACACAGAGTAGCATAACACATACCCACCCTGGCATAAAACACAAACCACATTGCCACAATACAGACACCTGTATCACTATGCACAACGTATAATAGACACACATATGAACCAAGGCAGTCACCACTCTGAAATTCAAATGTATCACTATGCACAACATAGAAATGCAGCAAGACATGCACCAGTCCAATATGCACCAATACAAGTGTCAATATGCACCATAAAACATTACAAGCCATAGCACAACCCCATTGACTGTAGGATCCTGCCAAAACAGAGTTAGGATCGATAATTAAAGTTGAGACTTACGCTTGCGTATGCGGAACGGTAGTCTCGGAACTTTGCCTTCGGATTCGCCACGACGGATCGAGTCTTCTCACGAACGGAGTAAGGTTACTAATCCACAATCTAAATCTCTATTTTAGATTAAGAACTTGGATAGAGGAAGAGAAAGGATTTCTGCAGAGCTTCGCTAGAATGAAGTTGCATGCATGAATGCCATGCAAAAGGTGTAAGAAATGGCTTACCCTTGGGTCTTATTTATAGCCCCCAAGGTAGTTATTTTAGGGTAAATTGTTTCTTTGGAACAATTTAATTAAGGTGTACCATGATACATGGCACATTATAAGCTTAAGTTGTACCATATGCATGGTACAACATAAGCTTAAGATATTCCCCCTTTATTAGCCATATGTCGCATGCACTTATGCATATATAAAGCGACTTTCCTACTCATCCAGAGATCCTCTCCGTAAGGGAACAGATTCCCTTTGCACACGACTTCGTGTACGCGACGTTCGAGGTCCGTATTCCCTCGTACATCCCCCACAAGGGTGTACAAACGTCTTCCATATCCAACATCTCCCACTCACACTTGAGGGGATTGTAAGAGAACGTCTTTCCCTTAGTTCTTTCATCTATCATACCGAGAAATAGACCGTGCGACCGTCATGCGCGTAGAGTCTGTTGTTGTGCACTTGTTAGAGATACACAACGACCTCGAAGGTGCAAAGTTGAGTAGTTCAACGCATGCTTTACCCTAGATTATTTCTTCACATTTCTTGTACTTTATATTCAACAATTGAATCCCATCTGGATTACAATTGGCTGGCCAGCTTTGAATTATTAAAGTCCAAATGCGAATAAGAAATCAATCTTCCTCTTCTTGCGAACCTTCTGATCTTGACTTGATTCGCTTTTCTAACGTGCCCCGCCGAGCCGAATTATCATAGCCCATTAGCAACACGCTAAGATAGCGACCATCTTGTCAAATCTAAAGAAACCAATTGGAGTCCTTGAGGGTAAGAGTTAAGACCCGTATGGCCTTTGAGTCTCACATAATAGCAAACACTATTTCTACTAACTCAGTGGTCGAAATGCATACGTGGTATGAACACGTACTACAACATCACTCCTTTCCCAGGGAGAGTATGTCTTAATGATGTTGTATGGATGAAAAGATCAGACACCACATTGCCTATCTTTTTGAGTCCCCTTACTACTCGTGAAATATTCACGGACTCTCATCCTGCAAAAGACAGATAGGATTTAAAATCCTACGAGAAAATATCCTTGTGATACAGATCTCAGATCTTTTGTAAGCATCCATATGATGCAGATCTTTCATTCGACTATCTTGTTTAAGTCACGACTCTAAATCATTTAATGATTTTGACTTTAAACTAGTCTCATCTCTATCTTATCCATCTGATAAGATAAGGCGGTTGCTCATGTGAGAGAGCCAACCTTAATCTGTCCGACATACACACAATAAAATAGCTGAGACTTAAACACAAATGTACATAAAATCATTTGTAAGAAACTTGTATGCAAATTAAACTTTGATCTTCTATAGACATGGGAAATATTACATGATACAGCTCAGCACCTACGCATTCCCATAGATGATAAGTGTTTAAAAAACACATCTCTGGGGATCGCTTTAGTAAGGGGATCCGCTATCATCTCATGCGTGGATATGTATCCTATGTCTACTTCCTTCCGTTTGTCATAGTCCTTCGCAAACTTGAATCGAATGTCAATGTGTTTGGTCTTACAATGAAATTTCGGATCTTTGACGTAAGCAATCGAAGCTTGACTATCACTGTATATGGGAACAGTGCTCGAGTCAGAAGCATTCGTCAGCCTGTCTAAGAATTTCCTAAGCCAAACAGCTTCTTGGACCGCCATGCTGAATGCTACGAATTCGGCTTCCATGGTTGATAAGGCGATGCAGGTTTGCTTCTTGCTGCTCTAGGATATTGCACCATTCCCGAGCAAGTAAAAAAAGCCTGAGGTAGATCTTCGCTCGTTGAGATCACCTGCCCAATCAGCATCGGTATAGCCTTCGAGACTCAAGGTATTACCTTGATAGCATAACGCATAGTCCGCAGTCCCTTTGAGGTATCTTAATATCCTCTTAACCGCTTTCCAGTGTGCTTGTCCTGGGTTGGATTGGTAACGGCTTACCATACCAACAGGATAGCAAATGTCCGGTCTGGTACACATCATGGCGTACATCAGACTCCCGACAGCACTGGAGTATGGAACTTTTTCCATAGCTTTCTTTTCTTTTGGATCTTTGGGACACATTTCCAAACATAGACCCTCGCCTTTGCTTATTGGAGTATCAATTGGCTTGCAGTCCTGCATATTAAACCGTTCTAAAACTTTCTTTATATATGTCTCTTGAGAGAGAGAAAGAAGTTTCTTGGAACGATTCCTTGAGATCTTAACCCCAAGGATATATGCAGCTTCACCCATGTCTTTCATCTCAAAGACAGATGAAAGCCAAGCTTTGATATCCATGATAAGATGCTTATCATTTCCGGCTATAAGTATGTCATCTACATAAAGAGACATAATTACATACTTGTTTTTAATCCTCTTAATATATACGCAGTTGTCTTCGTCGAGCATGGAGAAACCATACGACAAAACGACTTCTTGAAAGCACATATACCACTGCCTTGAGGATTGTTTAAGACCATATATGGATTTACAAAGTTTACAAACCTTATGTTTGTTTTCTTCTTGTACAAACCCGTTTGGTTGTTCCATGTAGATTTCCTCATCTAGTTCTCCGTTAAGAAAAGCAGTCTTTACATCCATCTGATGTAACTCGAGGTCCAAACAAGCCACCATTGCCAGAATTAAGCGAATGGAGGTAAAACACACGACAGGAGAGAAAGTCTCTTCGTAGTCTATTCCTTCCTGTTGCGTGAAACCTTTCGCAACAAGGCGAGCTTTATATTTCTCGATGGAGCCATCAGCCTTATGCTTGATTTTGAGAACCCACTTGTTCCCAATGGCTCTACGTCCCTTAGGTAAATCAACCAAGTCCCAGACTTGGTCTGTTTTCCTGGATTGAAGTTCTTCTTCCATTGCCGCTATCCATTTATCTTTAGCAGGGCATGTGACGGCCTGTTTGAAATTTGCAGGTTCGTCATCATCTTGTAGTAATGTCATGAATGTTTGAGGAAATTCATCCTCAAATCTCAGAGGTGTTAGCCTCGTTTGATTACTACGTCTTGCTTGAGTTTGATCACTCCCACTTGGAATGACATTACTCCCACTTGGAATAATATCACTCCCACTCGAAATAGGATTGGTATCGTTCGTATCATCATCCATTGGTGAAGTTTGAAACGCATTTTCTTCTTCACCAAGAATTCTCCCACTCGAACGTTCCGATCCTTCTTGATCCCAAGTCTCAAACAAGGATAAGTCTTGACTTATCTCACCCTGTCTTGGAAACTCATTTTCCAAGAAGACAACATCCCTCGATTCGAATTCTATAAGACCCCCATTGTCCTCTTGACCGACGAAAGCATATCCTTTGGAGTTTTCAGCGTATCGGATGAAGATACACTTCCTCCCACGTGGCCCAAGTTTGCCATATTTGTGAGAGGATAAATGTGCATAAGAGGCACAACCCCAAGGTTTTAGAATGCTTAAGTCTGGAGTTCTATTGTTCCACAACTCATAAGGAGTAGAACTTACCGACTTCAAGGGTACACGGTTTAAGATGAACGCTGCCGTCAATAATGCATCACCCCAAAAGGTGATAGGCAAATTTGCCTGTGACATCATTGATCGGACCATTTCCATCAATGTCCTATTTCTTCTTTCCGCAACACCATTTTGTTGTGGAGTATAAGGCATAGTTATTTGATGAACTATGCCTTTTTCATCACAGAGTTCCTTAAAACTCGTTGATTGATATTCTCCACCCCGATCGGTTCGTAAGACCTTTATCTTGCGATCTAGTTGATTTTCCACTAAACTCATATAGTTTTTGAAGCAAGTTAAAGCTTCATGTTTGTGGGAAATCAAATAGATGTGACCGAAACGAGTGAAATCATCAATGAAGGTGATGAAATAGGACTTCCCGCGTCTTGTCTTAACATTCATTGGACCGCAAATGTCCGAATGGATAAGCTGTAATGGAACTTCGGCCCTTGTGCCAGTTCCAAACGGCTTGCGACAAGTTTTCCCTACAAGACAATGTTCGCAAGTTGACATTTCAACTTTTGAAACATTAGATAGCAAACCACTTTTGGCAAGTCTATCCATTCTAGTTGGTCCAATATGACCAAGTCTTGCATGCCAACAAATGATCTCAGATTCAGAGTTAGAAGCATTTGTCAAATGAAAACTTTCATTAATGGAAGAAGAATCATCATACATTGTGTTTAAAACAATTAATCCATTACAAACATTACCAGAACCAATCAAAGAATTATTACAAACAAGGTCAACATATTGTTTATAGAACCTCCACTCATAATCTAAAGACATTAACATGACCACGGATACGATATTTCTTCTAATATCTGGAGCAAAGAGGACGTCGTGCAATAATAAAGTCCGGCCGTTGTCGAGAACTAGCTTGCATGTTCCGACGCCTTTGACTTCAACACGAGTGTTGTTGCCGACGTATATCCACTTTGTTCCTTGAGTTATCCTTCGATACTCTACGAAGAACCTTCTGTCCTTCGCTACGTGGTCTGTGGCCCCTGAATCAATCAACCAAAAATAGTTAGATTCAGCAAGAAACATGGAACTAGAAACACATATGTAACTAGCCCTACAAGTTACCTTATCACTTCTATCTGTACATGTACGGGCGAAGTGACCGTACTTGTTGCACTTAAAGCACTTGATCTTCTTCAAGTTTTTCTTCTTTGAGTGCACATTCTTTTGCCACTTTTTGTTCTTAGTCTTCTTTGAGGTTTCTGGTTCTTGCTTTCGTTCGTTCACAAACCTTAAGCGTTTATTCTTCCGCTTATTTCCTCCATGTGAGGAACTAGCGGCCATGTGCACTTCTGCACTTGGTTTTGCGGCTTGAATCCGCTCTTCCTCGAGTTCGAGGTGTTTCGATACATCGCTTAAAGTTTTAATGCACTCATTATGAGTGAGATGCATTTTCATGTTATCCCAGCTATCTGGGAGTGAACGAATGACTGCTTGGATCTGCTGTTCGTCAGACAGCGTAACACCCACATCCTTTAATTCAGATATAAGATTCGCCATGTGGCGGAGATGCTTTTTCATAGAATGATCTCGCCGCATCTTGTACGAATCAAATTGAATATTTAAGGAGCGGAGTTTGGTAACCGAAGTTCCACCAAACTTTATCTCTAGCTCAGACCATATGTCTTTGGCTAGGTCGAATTCCCGAAATAGACGCATTATGTCATTGTCCATGGCGGACAGTAACGTAATACGTGCTATTTTGTTCTTTCGAGTCCAAGTATCATAAGCTTCCCGGTCCCTCTTGTGTTGGGCCGTATTGCCCAACTCAGGTTCTTCCATTATGTTTTGGAGTGTTTCGAGCACATCTTGCTCCTCCAAAACATATTGGATTTTTATTGACCAAAGTTTATAATTGTCACCGTTGAGCTTTTCACCTTTGTTAAGCTCTGCGACAATGTTCTTAGAAGCGGTAGACATATTCGATTCAAAAAACTGCAAAGAGAATGAAAAAACACGATCAAAATTCTATGCATAAAGTTTTGATTCTTTAAACACTTGATAAGTTCCTTGGATGCGTTGAAATGTTACTCTAGAATCGAGAAGTTCACTACGTTCCCAACTACAATCTAGAAGTAACTTTCAAAGTATCCCTCTTACTTATCTCAAGTAAAAAGAAATCAGAAATAATACACGTATGGTATTAGCAGCGGAAAAATACTTTGAAAAACATATCTTTCAAAATGGAATAGGTGAGAATTTGCGCAAAGAATTTTAGCGCAACAATTGCCAAGCCACGAGACCTGTCTACACACCCATGGGTTAGATAACCATGGCCGGATCGTGGTAGGACTTGGAATTCTAAATTGCGCTATCCCGATTAAGGACGGGACATAACCTGTTTGAAAAACATCTTTTTCAAAAAAAATTTGAAAGCACGTTGGCTAATCTCCGTAGAGTAGAGCACAACGTCACAAGTACATTGGCTAATCTCCGCAGAGTAGAGCACAATGACATGGCTAATCTCGCATGAAGTAGAGCACTATGGCTAATCTTCAAAGAGTAGAGCCCAATGAAAAACTTCATTAAAACGTTAGCCCCGTATGGACTAGTTGTTATTGTGGTTAGCCCCGTATGGGCTAATCGGCATATTCGAGTTTGGCCAAGGCCTTTTGTCACCCCGTATGGGTCAGTTGGCAAGTTTGCAGTCGACCCAGACCTTCTGCCAGATTGGTCGACCAAAAACACCAAATTGGTCGACCAATTTTTTTTCTGCAACATCTTCCCGGCCAGGGCCTCTGCCTTGGCCGGGGCTTGGCCAAGGGGCCGGCCAGGGCCTCTGCCCTGGCCGGCCAGGGGCCCTGGCCCCTCGGCCAGGGCCTCTGCCCTGGCCGAGGCCGGCCAGAGCCGGCCAGGCCCTGGCCGAGGCCAGGGCGCCGGCCCTGGCCACTGCCAGGGGCCGGCCACTGCCGGCCTGGCCATGGCCGGCCATGGCTTGGCCATGGCCGGTCATGGCCAAGGCCATTTTGGGCATTGGCCGGCCATGGCCCCTTTGGCCATGGCCGGCCACCCCCTTGAATGGGGTTGTCGCACACATTCCTCCCCCTTGATGGGGTGGTCGCCGGTGGTTATTGGCCGTAGCCAACCCCCTCCGCAAGTGGAGGGGGGGTGCATGGCCTTCATAGCCCATATGGCCATGGTGCACATGCACCAAATTTTATCTTACCCGATGGAAATAACTACCATCATCTTCCTCGATGAAGCACCCGTTCGTCGATGAAGCACCCGTTCGTCGAGAAATTAGTTATTTCCTAATGGCCGTGTGCCAAAAAATGAATAACGTACTACGTGAACGGTCGGTTCTTCCCGTCACGGAGAGTTCCTACCATATCCGTAATGATAGGAGACCCTAACGTGAAAAGAACAACCGCTGCGTTCTCTCCGTCACGAAGCGTTCCTACCATATCCGTAATGGTAGGAGACCCATTCGTGAAAAAGACAACGACTCGTTCATAGTTTCGACGGGGCGGTGGTTTGACCGGGGCGAACCCATATGGCTCTGATACCAATGTAGGATCCTGCCAAAACAGAGTTAGGATCGATAATTAAAGTTGAGACTTACGCTTGCGTATGCGGAACGGTAGTCTCGGAACTTTGCCTTCGGATTCGCCACGACGGATCGAGTCTTCTCACGAACGGAGTAAGGCTACTAATCCACAATCTAAATCTCTATTTTAGATTAAGAACTTGGATAGAGGAAGAGAAAGGATTTCTGCAGAGCTTCGCTAGAATGAAGTTGCATGCATGAATGCCATGCAAAAGGTGTAAGAAATGGCTTACCCTTGGGTCTTATTTATAGCCCCCAAGGCAGTTATTTTAGGGTAAATTGTTCCTTTGGAACAATTTAATTAAGGTGTACCATGATACATGGCACATTATAAGCTTAAGTTGTACCATATGCATGGTACAACATAAGCTTAAGATATTCCCCCTTTATTAGCCATATGTCGCATGCACTTATGCATATATAAAGCGACTTTCCTACTCATCCAGAGATCCTCTCCGCAAGGGAACAGATTCCCTTTGCACACGACTTCGTGTACGCGACGTTCGAGGTCCGTATTCCCTCGTACATCCCCCACAAGGGTGTACAAACGTCTTCCATATCCAACATTGACAGCAAACACAATCCACATTGACACAAGACATGCACCTTTCAATATTCACCATACAACATTCCATGACATAACACAGTATCAACATCCAATAAAAAGCAACAACAGAGCTTAACATACAAGCAGTATCAGCAGTCTATGATCCCATACCACCATCACATACGTAGTGTGAATATGCCATGATCAAATACAACCATTACATGAACAGACACCTTCACAAAACCATACACCCAACCCCCCACAAAATATTTCCATTGTCACATTTAACACATTTAACCATAGCTGCATATTCTTCACAAAAAATGCCAACCATGCAACACAAAATATATACATATGGACATTCCTTCTGCATCTCACAGGCATTGAGGTGAAATGCCAAACCTAGGACCTTGGCATGCAGCACTTCTCAACGTTGTTGATCCAGTTGAGCTGCCTTGGGTGCCTGGAGTGCACTGAGTTCCTGGAGAAGTCATGACTGAAGATGTCCCCTCACCTAACCAGTAAGTAGCCCTACCTGACATCCCTCTACTCTTCCCCCTCTACCTCTCCCACATCTACCCCCTGCCTCCTCTACTACTGCCAATGCCATCTCTTGAACCTTCACTTGCAGCTCTACTAATACCACCTCTTCCACTGCCTCTTGGCCTCCCTCTTGTTCTTCCAGCCCTGCCTCCAACTGATACTGACCCAGAAATGGATGTGCATCAATTGAAGTTGCCTCACCACTTCCCAATCCTCATCCTCTTGCACTTCCTCTTCCATATCTACCCCACCTCTGCCTCTGCCATCTCCAAGTCTTCCAACACCTCTGCCTCTGCCATCTCCAAGTCTTCCAGCACCTTTGCCTCTATGCAATGTCAACCCTGGATGTGGCTTATTCTCACATGACCTTGCATTGTGGCCATACATCTTGCATCTCCCATACCTATTAGCTATGTGTGTTGGGTTTCTATCAGCCTCATCTGCCCCTCTTGTTCTGCTTGTCTTGGATCTGCCAGGAGCCCTCTTGTTCAGTGGGGGCAGGACAATTTGATCAGGCTTCAAGTAAAAACACAAACCATGTTAGGACATCAAACAAAGTACCAAGATCTCCACATAAGTGTACTTGACATAATACCTGACTCCAAGAGAGTTTGTCTGGGATCATCATCAAGTTCTCCTCATATAAAGCCTTATAGTTGCTAAGAAAGAAATAGAGACTGTAGTGGCTGTATGGACAAAAACACATAACATTAGTGCAAACAACATTGAGCAATAACACCAAAGAGGAAAGCATATTGTAACTTACTCCTCAATCTTCATCCTCCTCAAATTCAGAGAGACAATGGCATGTATGCAGGGAAGCCCAGAGATCTGCCACTCAGTGCATGAACAATTCCTTAACCTTATGTTTACCCACCATCTTCTCTCAATGTTTGTTACCATGACTTCATCAGCTGAAATGTCATAAGGTATCTTGTATCTGCCATTTTCTTCCTTGATCTTCAACCCATCCATTATATTCTTGGTCAGCTGGCCCTCCATCCCCACAGCAGACTATTTCTTGTTTGAGATGAACTCAATGATCTTGAAGGTGAGATGCTCTACAAACATGGTAAGAGGCAGATCCCTCAAGTTCTTGATCATGTTATTAAATGATTCACTGAAGTTGTTTGTGACATAATCACAGATTGAAGTGGTGTCAAAGTGAGATCTTACCCAGTGATGTGGAGGTATGTCAGCCATGTAGTCATACCCTTCAGGGCATGTCTTCTTCAGATTCTCCATATGCTTGGCAAACTCCCCAACTTCATATGTATATGCAGCTCCATATAGGACTGTCTTCAACATCTTCCCTTTCCAATGGCTCTTGAAGTTTGCATAGATATGTCTCATGCAATATCTATGCCTTGAGTTAGGGAACACCTCTTCAACTGTTGCAAGCAACCCCTTCTGCCTGTCAGAGTAGAATGTGTATGGCTGTTCATGCATCAATACATGATTCAACTCTTCCAAGAAAATCCTCCAAGATGCAGTGTCTTCACTCCTGCATACCATGAAAGCCAAGGGGTACAACCCCCTATTGCCATCCAAGCCCACGGCATTCAAGACAACACCTCCATATTTGCCCTTCAAGAAATCCCCATCTAGCCCCACAACTGGTCTGCAATACATCCTCCATCTTGTTGTGCACACTGCATAGGACACAAATAGCCATTCAAATCTACCCCATTCATCCCTTGAATACTTGGCTCTATTTCTAGGGTTGGCTATCAAAACATGATTACAGAGCTCTGGAGATGCAACATAGGCTTCATCATATTTGCCATAGAGTATTTCCAGTGCCTTGATCCTGCTGAACCAAGCTAGCCAATATGATATCTCCAATTGGTACCTCTCATGTACATCTAACTGTATACACTTGGGTGTATACTTCTTACCCTTAGCCCTGAGCTTTTCAACAATCAGTTTGCTAATGAAAGCAGATCTTAATACCCGGTTTTTTCCTTGCCTTGTTGAAACACATGTGTGTGTAGGATTTATTGTTCTGATCTTGAAAGTTAAGTCATCATTCACCACAGATGCATGACACCTCCAGGAACATGTGTCATTCTTGCACTTTGCTGTCACCCTCACCTTCTCATTCTTCACATAAACATATTCATAGTGATTCTTCAGAGTATGGTTCAACAGATGTTCCTTATACTTGTACACACTATCAAATTCCATTCCCTTCTCCAGCTTTAGCTCCTCTCCTTCAGCTTGAGTTCTGACTTCTTCTCCCTCATGTTTATAAAGATCCTCAAAGTCCCCTTCATTGTTATGGTCACTGTCTTCATCTTCACTACCATGTGGCAACTGCCCAATGTCAAACCCATAATGAGTGTTGAATCCAAATTCATCCATTCCATCACTTTCCCATTCTTGGTCATCAGCTCTCATATCATCTTCATTGGCCTCATAATCACTATCATCTGCACTTGAAGAGCATCCTCCCATGAGTCAGTGACCTCACCCATCTCAGTATCTTCAGCTCCACCTTCCTCACCCATCTCACTTGGAGTATGTGTTGTAGAGGAATGTGACCTCAGATCATTTGTGCCCTCAGCTAGGGACTAAAATGCATATGATGCAAAAGAGATTAAATGTGTCTTAAATTATTTAAGACTATATTTAATATATAAACGAAAGTAAAAGTTCATGGATAAGACGGGAATGTCCCGGTCTACGCCCAGGTTCAAACCGCACCAAAATCGGACTCTTATTGAGCCCAAAAAGCCAGAATAAAGAAAATAGCCTATAAAAGTGTTTATAGGTAAGCCCAGCCCATTAGGACCGGGCCCATCCTTGCTGGCACCCTCATATGGGTGCCAGAATCTAACTTGCGCGCGCACAAGTTTGCAGGGCCGCTGGCCCAAGCCAGTGCCCGGGCTCAGCCCGGGCGCTCCGGTTAAGACCTAACCGGGTCGGGTATGGCCCGATCCGGGCACCATTCTCAGGCGCGCCCAAAGGGGCGCTCCTGACTTCCGCAAATAAGCAGGTGGGGCCCAAATGCGGACCCCAAAAACCCTGAAAAGGTGCATGCATGCAGCTGGGTAAGTGGGCCCCACGTGGGTCCACGTCTAGGGGTTTTGAACCCTCTTTATTTTGACGGCTCAGTTTTTTTTGGAAAAACTAGCTTTGGGCTGATCTTTGGACACTCAATTGGAGGGTCAAACGGACTCGGATTGACGAATGGTTTTTTCCTATGCGTTCACCGTTGAACACCCTTCGTATTGATAGGTTGTATCAATCATGAAGTTCAACGGTTAGTGAGTTAAAATTCACGGAAGTTGGCCCTTTGTGAAAGGCAAACTAACTTGATTTAATAAACTCCAACTTTAGTCCCACATCCGATTTTAAGTAAGGGGGGCAGTCAGCCGCCTATATAAATAGGGGTCTGCTCCCCTCCTCAAAAGTCGTCCCAAGCTCTAGATCTGAGCGGCTCTCGTAAATGTTGGAGCACACTCGGATCTAGGCTTAAATCAATATTTCTCTATCTCCCTATATTTCTGCCTTACTCCTGAGGGCTCTAGCAAAGCCGCAAAGGAGTTCGGATTCGGATCCGAAATCTTGGCGAAGGTTACGCTCGCGTGAAAATTTCTTCCGCGCGTGGTTGACTTGGCGACACGGGGATTGATTTCCTCGGGATGCAGAGCGATGCGAGGAGCGGTTCGGGGAGCGGTTCGGGGAGCGACTCGGCGTGAGACGGGGAGCGACTCGGCGTGAGACGGTGCGGAACATCTCGCCTGCCCCAGGGTTGAGATTCCGGGTATGTGTTTTATTGGCATTAGTTTAATTTAATCGCAGTAGGTTAGATCCTTCTTGGGATGGTCAGATCCATCCCGAGTTGGCATAGATCTTGGCTAAGGGTCTTGTACCTTAGGGCTAAGTTAAAATTGTTTAACTGCATGTTAATTAGATTAACAAATCTTTCCGCTGCAATTTTTTTATGTCTATGTTCCATCCGACTTAGGACGGGAATAGAGTTTTTGTGCCATAAGGGTTCCCCAGAAAACCCTTCAGTGGTATCAGAGCCAGGTTTGCGCAACGATCTAGCACTGCGATTTTATTAAAATTGAAATGCTTTTTTAAATACTTTATAAAATGTTTTAAAGTTATGAGATAATTTAAAATGTTTCTAGATGCCCTTTTAAAATGTTTTAAAATTTATATGATATTTTTAAAGGTGATTTTAAAAGGATTTTAGATGTTTAAATATTTTATATGATAAAATTTTAAACATGAAAATTTTAAAATGGTGTTTTAAATTTATGTGATAAATTTAAAATTGATTTTAAGTGTTTAAAACTTTATGCGATAAGTTTAAAAATTATTTTAGATGTTTAAATATTTTATGTAATAAAATTTTAAGCATGAAATTTTTTTAAACTGTTTTAAAAGTTTAAAATTGTTTATGCGATAAACTTTAGTCTATTTAATTGTTAAATAGTTGTACACTTTTTATGCAATAAAATTAGTGTAACTTTATTTTAATGGCTATGTCATCTTGTCACTTATTTGATAACACAAGACAACCCTTTAGGTTAGCCATTAAGAAATCATTAAAATTTATTAATTGAATTTTAATGACATACTATGTTTAATAAAACTTTTAACATCCCTTTAAGATCTAATTCCTGATTAGGGTAGTTCCTTTAATGAATTTTAATTCTAATTGTTATAATTAATTCTCATTAAAGGACTTCGCTTTTAGCGATGTTAATAAATTTATTAAAATCCTAATAACGATTAGGATAGCACGTGAACCTTATAGTTGATAAGGATTTAATAAAAGTTATTAAACAAATCCTAAAATTTTGAATTTAAGTATTCAACTAGTTAATAGGATTAATTAGTTGTTAATAAAAGCCTTTTAGTCTATTGCACGCATATAAAAATGACAAGCTTTATTCAATGGACAATGATCCAGACAATGTGCTTGGCTAAGTTTGCTGGTTCACCCTTTAAGGGATAGTGATCCTGGTTTAGTCAATTCCCTGGCTGTGTTTCGCTGGACCGCAATGATGCGAATCATGATTGTATGACACCCTGGACTATATCTAAGTCAAATACGTTAATAATCTTCTTCAAGATTAGCCGTAGTCCTCCTTGTTTTAGGGGTTAGCAACATAGGACCCGTGTTATAGTTGTTGAACTACACTCAAGCTGTAACATGGCAACCTTGTAGAAACCAACTCCTTAAATACATAAGATGAAATCTTGACTTGACCCAAACTGTCGTGTCATGAATACACCGAGCGCCGGCGTAAGATAAGTCAATGATGTAGTCTGACTAGATGTAGTCTAAGACCTGACCCAAACCGACGTGTCGTGTATACACCGAGCACCGGGGCAAGTCAGGCTATACATGAAAACAAGGGTCCGACTAGACTAGACATTGTGATTTGGATAAGCACACTCATGATCACAAATGGCTAGGGGTAAAAACCGATTAAGAGGGTCATATCTGATATGATCGATGAAGAGTCATCTTCCGATTACAGAGTCCTACAACTTGTTGAGCTACACTCAAGGTTGTTGGCTCAAGGTGATTGGACCTCTTACCCATTAATTTTAATTCGATTAAATCGTTCGTTATTAAGCTTTGAAACGATCGTAAAAATAGTGGGAGGATATAGATAGATAAAAGCCATTCTACCTATATTTAATATTGAACATATGCTGAACGAGGGCAAGACTGTATATCGAAGGAATCAAAATATAATATTTTAATGAAATAAGTTAACTGGTCAAAAAGGTTGATTAATTGAATATCAAGTTAAATTCTAATTGATAGGATTAAATTATATTCTCGTTGACATAAATGACCTTCTAAAGAATAAACTTAATAAATATGATTTTATTAAGTTCTAGGTCCAACAAATAAATTCACGCTACATGACACTCGTCTCTATATGAGGCAGCTTGAACATATAGGAAATTCAAAGTATGTTTCTCTCTACAACTTGTAAAGCTACGCTTAAGGTTGTATGGATAAACAATTTTGATCCGCAAAGTTCGAAAATTTCAATCAAACCATTTGAGTCGAATGCGAGTGCATGAGCGGTGCAAGACTATGTATCCCAACCGGATCTTGAGACACGCAACTTCTTGAGCTACACTCAAGATTGCAACTCTCAGGCGTTTGGATACATAAGATGCTTGCATAGCTATTTATTTATGTTGGGCTATTTAATATCTAAATGTGATTTAAAAAAGGAAGAAGGCACTTCGGAAAGTCAATTGAGAAAGTTAGTTATTTTATCATTAGTAAAGGCATAAGTAGGAGGAAATGAAAATGTGACATATTTTGATGTCACGATTTCAGAATAATTGTTTACAAAAAGACGGCTAACACATTTTGACGAATGTCGTCACCTTGCTTCTGAAGCAATGTTTTGTGTTAGTAATTTGTGATAAATATAATATATTAAGTGTTAATATATAAATACACAAGATAGTAGCAAACTTATATGGCAAAATAGACTAGGCCGTATCGATAGAGTAAGCTTCACAAGTCACATAAAAAGGGGTCTGACCTCTCGTATTATGAAGTCTACGAACACTTATGAGTCTTATGATGGCGCCCCGGATACACGTCCCGGAGCGACGGTTGTAGTTTTACCGCAAGTGCACGGTGTAGCAGCGAGCGGGTTATCGAACACAGGGAGGACGAATGACCGTGCTTGTTCCAATCAACCTGGCTATTTTAAGAAGAGAGAAATTTGCCTTTGGCGATCCTGTCACAATCGTCAGACAAAGTACGGAAATATCAAATCAAATAAAGAACGTCTTGGGAATGGGGAATCCCCGCTACTCACCGTATTTCGTAAATGTGGTTCGTCGGTATCAAAATTGCTAGAATAAGATTTTGGATGAACTAGTCGTAACTGAATGTAGAACCAAGCTCACGCTCTCGCGCTGTTGCCGGTCTATAGCTATCCTAGGTTTGGGTCCAATCTCTTGCAAACCCTAGCCTAGGGAAGCTAGCATTAGGATCAACATCATCGTTCAATCGCGCACCGAGCCCAATCTCTTGCAAACTCGGCCCGCGACCTAGGTTGGGATAGTTCCTACCCGTCCAATCTCTTGCAAACGGGTATCGGCACGGAATTGCAACTGGAAACCCTAGTATCGGTCCAATCTCTTGCAAACCGATACTACGGAAATTCGATTCCAACCCAATTCGGATTTCTAGGGTTTCCTATCGAATTGGGATCCAATCTCTTGCAAATCCCAATCGGTATGAACTCCTAGCTATCCGTAGTAAATCGACCCCAAACTAATCCCTAATAGCGATTCTAGCAAAATTTCTACCAATTCATCACAAATATGAAATTGGGCTTGTAGGGTTCATCCCCACGCCCCAAGACGTGGAGACTACTCACAATTCATATCACAAACACGAGAATAATCAATGAAATAAGCAATAGAATTCATCACCATATTGAGATATGCAATAAAAATAGAATTTTTGAAGAAGAGAGGCAAACCAATGGAGTTCTTCAATTAGTCCAACAAAAATCCACTTTAGTCCTCTCTCCAATCACAAGAATAAAGCTAAAAAGTAAACCTAAAAAGCTGCAAAAAATCTAAGAGAAAAGCTCTCTAAAACTAGGGTAAAAACAGGGGTTAAATACCCCCCAAAATCGTCCAAAAACTGTGACCAAAATACCCCTGCGCAGCCTGAAATCCGCAATTTTCGCTACAGGCAGCGTGTCGCACTCGGCCGAGTGACAAAAGTCGCTCGGCCGAGTGAGAAACCCTGTAATTTTCCAGTAAGTCTTGATCTTCAGGGGTCTCAACTTCGGGGGCGGCTCGGCCGAGTGAGTTGTCGTCACTCGGCCGATGGCTTCTTGGTACTCGGGCGGTCGGGATTATCCACTCGGCCGAGTGGGTCTTCTGAAGCTCAGGCAGCTGAAAAACAGTAAGTTGGCGATTTTTGAATGGCTTCGTCTGGGCCCACTCGGGCGGACGGGATCTCGTCACTCGGCAGATGTGGTCTCCGTCGCTCGGCCGAGTGCACATATGAATCGTGTCTGATCTGGTCGGCCGAGCGGTGTCTCGCTGGTCGGCCGAGTGACTCCTTCACTCGGCCGAGTGGGACACTAAAAATGCCCAAACAGCTTGTTTTGGCCTCCTCGTCGCTCCTGCGACGTCCGTTCTTCTTCCGCTCCTCTTCAACAGCAAAATACCCCTTGGGGAGGTCGTCGGTGACACTCTGGAGTAGGCGTATCTCGAGATCACTCCAAATCGCTCCAAATCACCTGAAATGCGACAAAAACGACAAATCATGAAAAGCATCGCAATATCGTCGATATATCGTGAAAAACATGATTTGGGCGATCTAAATGGCATGCAAACATGCGGGAAAAAAGTGTAAAATAAGGAGTGATCAAAATCCCCCAAGCTTACCTCTTACTCTTCCTCGAGGAAGATAAGTAAAAGGCAAACCCGGTGGATTCGGAAAACGAAAACGGCGAAAAAAATGAAAAATGAAAAACGGAGAAGAATGAAAAACGAAATAAAAATAAAGAAGAAAGAAAGAAGCGAAGAGGTAAGTTGCTAGATCATTTTCTCAGGACGTGGGTTTCGCTTACTCACATAGCATGCACTGAATGAAAAATACATGTCAAAGAGTTTTATTTTGATATCATAGTATAATAGTGCAAATAGAAATAGAAAACACACGAACAACGATATAATCATGAAAAACGGAATAATTTTAGACTTAACATCGTCTGAATCATTTAAAGCGGTATACGAATCACATATCACACACTTTTCAATTGAATGCTTTCTATGAGGAGTATAAGAGTATCACACAATAGAATAGAGAGAATAGAAAAGTATGGATTTCATGATATGAACGCTAGGCTTAGATTTCTGGATTTCGTAAAGCTAGAAACAATCTCACCGAGTATAGAATATTACTTAGCCTAGGTTGTCGTGCAACGTCAAGTAGTCAATCTCTCACACATCAATAGATTCTCTCCCCCAAGCTTATCTATAAGCATGGTGGCATAAAAAATATTCACATCCCCATTTTTGTAAAGCTCCAAAAGCAATGAAAATAAACACGAAAAGAGAGGAGAAAGAAAGAAAGTGAGATGTGATCTTTTATTGAGGATTTTTCCTCTTTTTTTTTCTCTTTTTTTTCTTTTGTTGTTGTTGTTTTTTTAATAAGAAATTTGGAGCTAGGAATTAATAGCGGGGGAAATGCCATATAATAGAATCGCTAAGGGGAGATTCGCCAATGATTTTAAAAGTAGAGAAATGATGTTCAAGATTTGTGGAGAAAGAAATAAATATATCTCTCGGTTCACTCTATAAGACATGCACGACAACTTCAGCAGGGTAATCTAATCTACTCAGTTTCGATCACAAAAAAGCTAACTAATCCAGATTTATCATAGCTAACATCATTCAATCATCCTGAAGTGAAATGTACAATTCATGCATATAGAAGTGATATAGGAAAAGAAATCGGTACTCCAGATATAAGCGTTCAATGCGTGAATCTTGGTGTGTTTTCTGTGATAGCATACATATGAATATTCAGACTCAGCTAATAATAAAATTTCATCCATTTTCATGTGGAAAAAGTGTGGGTTACTATCTCTAGATGCAAGGCAAGTCATAGCATATGATATCAGAAATAAAGTCTAAGACATGACAAATATATTATGCATATAGAGTAAGCTAACTCCACGTCATCATCATCATAGAAAAGTCATCTCTAGAATGAGATGAAAAAGAAAGAAATAAAGATAAAGGGAAAATAGAACTAATTACAATGCGGCACACAGAAAAATAAGGAAAACGTGATGCATGATGAAATAAAGAGAAAATGATGAAAATAAGTGCAAAAGCGGAAAATGGTGTGAAAAACTAAAAATAAAGGTGGCAAATCGAAAAAAGGAACGTGCGGACTCACTCCCCCAAGCTAAATGGCACAGTGTCCTCAATGTGCAAAGTGGGGCACACCGAGAGACAAGTAATGTGAGGGGAAAGTGAGGGTGCATGCATGATGGAAAAAAGAAAATAAAAATAAAGAAATGAAAAATATGATGCGGACATGATGCATGCAAATATAGGAGTGATACAGATAGATAGATGTGGCACCAAAAACTCTCCCTCTCTCCCAAAAAAGATATATAAAGATACGATCAGAATGAGAATCCCAAAATAAGTGAGGGGAGGGGTGGACAAAAATGCAACAGGACCCAGCAGAAACGGGTAGCACAACGGCAAAAATAATTGATGGCATCAAGGGTGCCTAAGAAGGTGGTGCTGCGCCGTCGCCGTCCTGAGGCGGAAGTGGTGGTGGTGGCTGGACAGGCTGCTGAGCGGGTGTGGGTGTGGTAGTGGTAGCAGGCTGAGTGTGTGTGGAAGTGTGGGTGGGAACCTGCTGGGTGGGTACGGGTACGCGGGGGGGGGGGGGGGGGGGGGGGGGGGGGGGGGGGCGCTCCAGGACCTGGGTAAGACAGTAGTGAATCTGCGGGAGCAGGTCGAAGCGGCCCGCCATCGCAGAGACGGTGGAGGATAGGGTCCGAAGGTCGCCTCTGAGGCCACTCACCGCCCCCTCTAGAGCACGAATGCTCTGAAGTACAGTGTCAGGGGGAGGTGGTGCAGAGGGACGCACCGGTCTGGGCTGTGTAGGGCGGGACTGGCGTACTCTGGTGGCGTAGGTGACGGGCTCAGCGGGTAGGGGAACAAAAGGTGCTGTGCTCGCGAAAGTGGGCCTGGCCTCAGTGCGAGGCTGGGCGGGACGGTGGGAAGTGGAGGCAGCAGCAACGAAAGAAGAATACAAAAGAGGCAGCGAGGCGACCGGAGAGGTCGGTGGCATAGAAGTGTGGACAGACGCCACGACACTCTCGAAAAATACAGCAGCAGTGGAAACAGAGGGCTCTCTGCACTCAACTACGGTCGGTGGGTGCTCGGGTAGGGCAGAAGAAACGGGCTCGGCAGACAGAGGGCCAGTGGTGGTGGTGACAGGCGTGGAAGCAGCGGAAGTGGGCTTAGCTAAGGGACTCCCGACACTGACAGAGGTGTGGACAGAGGTGTCAGGAGCATCGGAAACAACGGGGATAGGCTGAGGGGCCACGGGGTCAACAGGGGCAGTAGGCTCGGCAGGGGCAACAGGGTCTGCGGGGGGCAGCGTGGGCAGCGTAGGCCTGCTCGGCCTCCTCGGCCTCGAGCACGGAAGCAGCGGGGATGAGAACATACATCGCAGGGAGCCAGTCCATATGGGCTGGTGCAATCTGAGTCCGAGCTGGGCTCGGAAGAATCATGTAATCGGCACCGTAAGGGCCGTGCAACCAGACCTAGTGTCGCTCACCGTGCGGACGAAGCATCTTCATCCGGGCCATAACATCAATCGACAGAGAAGTGGGGCCCGGTACTCGTCGCAGGTCGTCAGGGAAGTCCTCGCCGGTCATAAGGGCAAGCAAGGTGATCAGGCCGCCGCAGCATATCGGTGAGCGAGCGACCACCGATACAATGATGCGGTCCAAAAACCATGCCGCGACATCAATCACGACGGCGGGGACAAGCTCATCGCCATCCCTAGATAGAGCTCTGGGCCGTGTCATCGCGTAGAGCATGTAGAGCTCTGGCGTGGACATCGTGCCCGGCTCATATCTGGCCAAAAAGGTCGTCGCCATAAGGCGCTGAGCTATACGTAGGCAGGGATGGACAATGGCCGAGGCCTTGGCCCTACTAGGGTCAAAGGCAGCGTGGAGACCCGTAATCCGGGACCAGAAGGCACCGGCGTCGAAGGAAGGTGGGGGGATATGGGTGGGGGCGTAACCTCGATCGGCCCCGGGGACATCGGGCCACGAGAAAAATGCTCTCATCATACCGAGAGTGACCTGGCACTCCCGGTCCATGAACCGAAACGAGCATCCCTCGTCGGTCCGGGCGATCGAACTAAGTACCTCAAGTGTCGGACAGACAAACGTGTCCGCCGACACCTGCAAGAAATCTCGCCAGCCCACGTTGTCGTACAACGTGAGCATCCCCTCTAGTACCCCCAGGCGTCCTAGGTCGGCAAGGTGTGCAAACCTGGAGGGTACGATCGAGCGCTGGGAGATACGCTCTAAAGCGACGCGGTGTGTGTCGTTCCGGAACGTGATCCCCAGCGGCCCGATAAGTGGAGCCGGAGGTGGTGGCTGTGAAGCGGCAGGGAGCGGCTGTGCGGGGTGTGCGGGCTCTGCAGGCTGTGCGGGGTGTGCGGGGCCTGCAGGCTGTGCTGGGTGGACGGCGTGTGTGGGAGAAGGCGGAGGAGAGTCCTCCAACTCGTGGGAGGGGCCGGCATCATCCGACCGCTTCCGCTTGGCGGAAGCTCTCTTCGACCACGGCCGTGTCCGGGGTGGCATATCGGCCCCGAGCGAGCGCCGAAAAACGTGAAAAGTGCGGCGTGTGCAAAATAAAGGAAAGAGTATACCCCGACACGCCGCGAGTGCTAAGCAATGGAAGCGTGCGAAGACAGCGCCTCCGCGAAGCCCGAATCAGTCCCGAGAAGCTCCCCTGGGCTCCCCTAAGCTCCCAAAAACAACCTGCGCATGAAATGGAGATATCAGCGGGTAATATTCAAAACGTATGGAGCATTAGGGGTATAATAGATAGATATAGAAATTAATTTGGGTTTGGGGTTCGTTTAGCGCATGGATCCTCGAAAAATACACAAAAAGAGGAGAAATAGGCGAAATAGGCGTTACCGGAGGTGGCCGGAGTGGTGGCCGCCGGCGGCGACTCGGGCGAGGCGCGGCGGGGCTCGGCCGGTGGTGGCTGGCCGAGCGGCGGCGCGGCGGTCGGTGGTCGGGCGAGTGGGTGCGCGAGCGAGGGGAACGGGCGAGGGAGCTGAACAGTCGGGGGCGGTTTTGATTTTTTCCGTTTCGAAAAACGTGCCCCCCCCCTCGGCCCTTTATATAGCAAAAGTTACGACTCGGCCGAGTGACTGGGTCACTCGGCCGAGTGAGATCAATGGAAAATTCCTCCCCGCTTACGCTTCGGCCGAGTGGCCTTGCCAGCCTCGGCCGAGTGGAGTAAGTCCATTCGGCCGAGTGGCTTAAGCTACTCGGCAAGACTCGCCCTAGGAGCGTATCCGTTTTACTCGGCCGAGTGAATATATATACTCGGCCGAGTAGCAGTTATACTGAAATCAGGAAAATAAACAGAGAGTTGGGTACAGCAGACTTCCCTCGTTCGTGAGCGGCTTGGCCGGACGAACTTGTGTACTCGGCCGAGTGACTAGTATACTCGGCCGAGTGAGCCTTGTGTTCTGCTGTTTGTCTTCGTTTGGGCTCTAAACTCCGTCTTTCTTCCTCCAGTCGATTTCATCTTCCTCCTAAGCATCGAGCGCCTTCCTGGGGTGCTCCTTATCACCTCGTTCATCCTCCTCATGATGGATTTACCTATCTCCTCTCCTGTCAAGAAAAATAGGACCCGTTATCACAAAATTTTTGGGCGAACGACTCAAAACACTAAAAATTTCAAAAACAAAAATAAAGAAAAAGTAAAAATAAAGCAATAACCGTCGGGTTACCTCCCGACAAGCGCTCGTTTAAGGTCGTGAGCTCGACCCCCTATGATTTTCAATTAATGCGGGATGTTTGGTGCATATGAGATGCACCCATCAAACTTTCCGGGGAGAACGCTTGGGTTCGGAAGTTGCGGCGGCGTGTTCTCCCTCGGTGGTCTCCTGTCTCGAATAGTGTTGGGGGAGGCTCCCCCAAGCTAACGTTTTCTCTGGTCAACGGCTTCACCGGTGACGTCGATTTCCGTATCGGCGGAGTTTTCTTCGTAGACTTCAATTTCGAGAGCTTGCAGAGCTCTCGAATCCTTGCGACATCAGCGTCGCCTTCATCATTTTCAGCGGAGAGGTCAGGGGAATCATCTATTTTCTCGTCTCGGCCTAAATCCGGGCCTTCATCGAAATCCTCATCGAAAAGAGCTCCAATCGAGTGGGGGATCGCTTCTTCAATTACCTCATCAAGGAGGTCCATGTAGTCAAGCTCCTCGTGGTAAGGCATGTGTTTCATAGCCTTAGGAATGTGAAGCTCAACCTCGATGTTGCCGACATTTAAAGTTAGGGTACCTTCTCGCACGTCGACAATCACACCGGCGGTGGCGAGGAACGGGCGTCCAAGTATCAATGACGTATCTCCCTCCTCCTTAACGTCCATGATCACGAAGTCACATGGCAAGCATATTCCCCTCGGGACTTGTAGCGGGATGTCTTCGGCGATCCCTACCGGCATCGTTATCCGCCCATCGGCCAATTGTATCCGCATGTCGGTAGGTTTCAACTTTGTCCCGGTGTTTAGCCTTAAGAACATGGAGAGAGGCATGAGGCTCACACTAGCCCCCAAATCTACCAACGCCTTTTGAAGAGGGACGCCGCCCAAGGTGCAAGGAATCCGAAAACTCCCCGGGTCTTTAAATTTGGCCGGCTCCTTCTCTCTCTTGGTGAACCAAGAGCCCTCCTCGGCTAGCATAATCTTCTCCTTCCTCTTTCTCCCCGAAATCAAATCCTTTAAGAATTTAGCATATGTGGGGATCTCCACGATGGCGTCGAGGAAGGGAATGTTGAGGCTAACCCCTCTCAGATACTCGAGAAACTTTGCTAGCCTTTTCTCCATTTTCGCTCTAGCAAGCCTTTGGGGGAATGGGACCGGTGGCATGAAGCGCCTTTCCTCAATCAATTGCTCCGCTCTAGATTTCTCCTTTTCTTGTGGCTCCATCTCCTTCTCGACTTCAACTACCGGTTAAATTGGCTTCAAACTTTCCTCCACGGGCTCCTCGGTAGGAATCATGGCGGGGGTGGTATCCTTACCGCCTCTAGTAGTAACGGCAACTACGGCATTGATGTGGCCGGTGTTGCCCCGTGGGTTTGGCTCGGGTTGCGTCGGCAATTGTTGAGTATTCCGATTGAGCAACGCCAATTGCTCCGAGACTTGAGCCACAACGGTTGCAAGGGAGTCTTGCCCCGCCTTCAAGGTAGCATTGACCTTCTTTTGCTCGACCATAAACGCCTCCACTCTAGCCTCGAAGTCGGATTGTTGTTGATCTTGTGGAGGGTTTTGATTTTGATTTCTCCACCCTTGATTGTATCCGGGAGGCCTATAAGGTGGAACTTGTTGCTTCGGTTGGAAATTTTGTTGTGGAGGCCCCCTCGGCGGATAGTGTTGTTGTTGGGGTTGTGGTGGTGGTCGAGCTTGCTGAGGTGGTGGTTGTGGAGGGTTCAAAGCTCCTTCATTGTTGGCGTAAGAGAATCCGGGATGATTTCTTGTGGCCGGATTGGCCCAATACCCTTGGTTCCTCGCGACATATTGTACTTGCTCCAAGGATCCTTCTCCGGGCTCTCCTCCCACATACATGGCTTGAGATTGGTCTTGCCAATCACACATTTGGTTCGTTGGAGCAGAGGTGGAAGGGGTTCCTTGGGGCTCCGTGATAAACTTCTCCAGTCTCTCCACCACCTTGTGGAGAGAATCAAACTTGCTTGTAAGCTCCGCTACGGCCTTCGCTTCGTAGATACTAGTTGGCTTCAAGGAGGACGTAGAGTGTCCTCGCTCATCGCCCCATTGTTGATTGTTTGAGGCCATCTCCTCAATTAGGGCCGTAGCTTCTTCGGGAGTCTTAGATAAGATAGCACCATTCGCCGCGACATCAATAATTTGTTTGGTTCCCGGTTGGAGACCGTTGTAGAAGCTATGAACTAGCTCCAATCTTCAATGCTATGGTGCGGGCATTGATGCTGCAGATCCTTAAAACGCTCCCAAGCCTCATAGAGCGTCTCTTGAGGTCCTTGCTTGAAGGACATGAGAGCGCTCCGGATCTTCACCGTCTTAGAGGGCGGATGGAACTTGTCAATGAATGCACTCGCCAACTCGTCCCAAGTGGTGAAGACCCCCTCAGCCTGCGTCCTTAGCCAATAAAGTGCCTTGTCTTTTAGCGTGAAGGGGAAGAGACGCAGTCTGATGGCATCGATGGAGACCCCCGGCATCTGAAATGTGGCGCACTTCGACAAGAATAATTGGATGTGGTAGTGAGGATTTTCATGGGCATTCCCATGAAATGGATCCTGCTGCATCAGAACCACTAGTCCAGTCTTTAGCTCGAAGTTCTTGTCAGCCGCCAACTCCGGCATGGCAATGGATGAGGTCGTAGAAGAGGTCTTAGGCCGAAGCCTATCTCGAATAGAAATTATCCTCGCCATCCTTGCCGCTAATTGGTCCGCAGTTTCCCGGTTGGTCATAAACCTCCCTTCCCGATCTTGTCTCCTTTCCGCTCTAAGTCTCCGCGCGGTACGTTCGATCTCGGGATCAAATAATATAGCTTCAGGGTCCGCCGTAGATCTCGTGTACATGCACAGGGAAAACAGAGTTTCAAAGAAATGATTAGTAACGTGGAAGGGTTAGGTAAAAATAAAGAAATTAAAATAATAATAATAATAATAATAATAATAAAACAGCTAGGGTGTTAAGATCAAACGCAATCGCCTCCCCGGCAACGGCGCCAAAAACTTGATCGCGCCCCGGATACACGTCCCGGAGCGACGGTTGTAGTTTTACCGCAAGTGCACGGTGTAGCAGCGAGCGGGTTATCGAACACAGGGAGGACGAATGACCGTGCTTGTTCCAATCAACCTGGCTATTTTAAGAAGAGAGAAATTTGCCTTTGGCGATCCTGTCACAATCGTCAGACAAAGTACGGAAATATCAAATCAAATAAAGAACATCTAGGGAATGGGGAATCCCCGCTACTCACCGTATTTCGTAAATGTGGTTCGTCGGTATCAAAATTGCTAGAATAAGATTTTGGATGAACTAGTCGCAACTGAATATAGAACCAAGCTCACGCTCTCGCGCTGTTGCCGGTCTATAGCTATCCTAGGTTTGGGTCCAATCTCTTGCAAACCCTAGCCTAGGGAAGCTAGCATTAGGATCAACATCATCGTTCAATCGCGCACCGAGCCCAATCTCTTGCAAACTCGGCCCGCGACCTAGGTTGGGATAGTTCCTACCCGTCCAATCTCTTGCAAACGGGTATCGGCACGGAATTACAACCGGAAACCCTAGTATCGGTCCAATCTCTTGCAAACCGATACTACGGAAATTCGATTCCAACCCAATTCGGATTTCTAGGGTTTCCTATCGAATTGGGATCCAATCTCTTGCAAATCCCAATCGGTATGAACTCCTAGCTATCCGTAGTAAATCGACCCCAAACTAATCCCTAATAGCGATTCTAGCAAAATTTCTACCAATTCGTCACAAATATGAAATTGGGCTTGTAGGGTTCATCCCCACGCCCTAAGACATGGAGACTACTCACAATTCATAGCACAAACACGAGAATAATCAATGAAATAAGCAATAGAATTCATCACCATATTGAGATATGCAATAAAAATAGAATTTTTGAAGAAGAGAGAGGCAAACCAATGGAGTTCTTCAATTAGTCCAACAAAAATCCACTTTAGTCCTCTCTCCAATCACAAGAATAAAGCTAAAAAGTAAACCTAAAAAGCTGCAAAAAATCTAAGAGAAAAGCTATCTAAAACTAGGGTAAAAACAGGGGTTAAATACCCCCAAAATCGTCCAAAAACAGTGACCAAAATACCCCTGCGCAGCCTGAAATCCGCAATTTTCGCTACAGGCAGCGCGTCGCACTCGGCCGAGTGACAAAAGTCGCTCGGCCGAGTGAGAAACCCTGTAATTTTCCAGTAAGTCTTGATCTTCAGGGGTCTCAACTTCGGGGGCGGCTCGGCCGAGTGAGTTGTCGTCACTCGGCCGATGGCTTCTTGGTACTCGGGCGGTCGGGATTATCCACTCGGCCGAGTGGGTCTTCTGAAGCTCAGGCAGCCGAAAAATAGTAAGTTGGCGATTTTTGAATGGCTTCATCTGGGTGCCACTCGGGCGGACGGGATCTCGTCACTCGGCCGATGTGGTCTCCTTCGCTCGGCCGAGTGCTCATATGAATCGTGTCTGATCTGGTCAGCCGAGCGGTGTCTCGCTGGTTAGCCGAGTGACTCCTTCACTCGGCCGAGTGGGACACTAAAAATGCCCAAACAGCTTGTTTTGGCCTCCTCGTCGCTCCTGCGACGTCCGTTCTTCTTCCGCTCCTCTTCAACAGCAAAATACCCCTTGGGGAGGTCGTCGGTGACACTCTGGAGTAGGCGTATCTCGAGATCACTCCAAATCGCTCCAAATCACATGAAATGCGACAAAAACGACAAATCGTGAAAAGCATCGCAATATCGTCGATATATCGTGAAAAACATGATTTGGGCGATCTAAATGGCATGCAAACATGCGGGAAAAAAGTGTAAAATAAGGAGTGATCATCTTACCCTCTTAGATATAATGGTCGAAACCCATCTGTAAGATAGTGGAAGAATGAGTTGTCGAACTCAGTCTCGTACATACTCATGTAACCGAGTCTAGATTAACCAAAATAAGTTATTCCTATATTTTATTAAGACACGTGTTCTTGATGAAACACAAGTTTGATAAAATAAAGAACGAAATGACTAAAGTATTTAAACTGATTCGATTAGATTGAATGGTCAAATACTAAGCTAAATTAAATCTTGCGTAATTAAAAGAAAATATGATTTTCTCTCAGGTCAATTCTGTTAACACATCGGTGTGTTAAAAGGAATGAATCGCACTTAGTTAGACTTGGTGCGATCCATAGCAAGTGACTCTGAGTTAAGTCCTCCCTCTGGGTTAAGTCCTAGATAGTAATGCCTAGGTTTTGATAATGCTCTATGAGGACATTATCAATAAGATATTCATTAAATCAATCGTAAGGAAGTTGTGTAATTACTCGAATCTCGTGAGACGAATTGTCGAGTTAGACATCATAACTGATGATGACTTAGTCAACTTCCGGGATGAAAATTCGGAGTAGTAACTCCGATTCATAACTTGATGCAATTAGAATAGATCCGTGTGCGTAAATAAATTTTGGAATTTAGTTTAACGTACCTAAGGAAAATGTTTCCTCACTTTCTGTAAGTAAATCTTTAAGTTGAAAGGTTGGTGCAGAAAGGAAAATAGTGAAGTGCAATCATGTTGGTCGAGAACGGTTTTTCATCCTAATTCCTATAAACGGATTAGAATGAAACTGTTTTTCTGCCAGCAGATGTGTACAGATCTACTCGGACCAAACTCGATGTAAACGCTCATGTTGACCATGAAAATTGGAGCATTCACTTATAAGTTCCTTTTTCTAAATATGATTTAGACGAGCCAACTTATATGAATTGACCAAGAAGTTTTCAAGGTCAGTGTGAGCGTATAATTACATGCGAGGCATCAAAAGGATGGAACATTTATTTTGACAAAAGTAATTAAAAGGTTTGACACTTTATCAGAATAAGTATGAGCCATTTAAAATGAACAAGTAACAAATTTAAATGATAATCGTAAGGTACGCTGAACTGGAAAGATCCAAGGACATAAAATATTATGGATTCCGACAGACCAAATGAATTATTTGAATGAGAATCAAATGGTTGGTCTAAGATGAACATAGAAACCCCTTAAGTCTATAGTGTAGACGGTTTTAGCAGATCCACTCATGAAGGCTCTACCACATGAAGTCGGAAAAACTTATGTGTAAAAACGGTATAAGATACCGAGATAAATGGGCCTAAGTGCAAGTGGGAGATGTTGAGAGATGATACCCTCAAGGCAATCTATCTCTATGTGTGAATAGCACAAACATCTTGTTCGAAATAACAGAAAGCTGTTTGGTAATAATTTATCTTAAGTTATTTTATAATGTAGTTAACATTAGACATTAGCTTAGGTAAAGTCCTGAGACTTTATGCAAGGTCAAACATGTATCGAGATGAGTATCTCGATCATGGAGAAATGTTTGACCGTTTGTAGCATAAGTCTAAAAGGGTTCGTGGTCGTAGATGTTTCAAGACAAGGATATCGAAACATCGGATAGACCATTGTGTCTTAGTCTTCACCGTTTAGCGATGGCGATGATCTCATGATCGCTTGACTTGGCGAAGTCGAAGATGAGACACAGGTGCTCATTAGAGAATGAGTTCACTGAATGATCCACAAGAGTTATCATATGGTTAAATTGACCAATCTGTCAATGATAACTCTTAGTGATGATAGGCTAGTTGGTCTTTTGACTTGAGGTCATTTTTACGAACATGTGTGTGAACGGTGTCACTTAGATCAACTGACCTAGCTTCGAGGTAAGGCCTGTCGAATGGTCTTTGATTGGATGTCACTTGAAGCGTACGAGGCGAGTAATGACCAAGAGAGGATTTGTCTCTCCCGGTCAATGGGAGTTAATGTCGTAGAGTTAGTTCGGTCTTTAGTAAAATCTCTGGCCAGAGTATGTTGGAAGAAGTCCAACATTATTTGACTAAAGATCGATAGAAACTAACCGGAGTCAAGTTATTGGGGTTGACAGTTTGACCGTACCCTAGACTTGATCTACACGACATAGTTTAGACGAAGAGACTTTAACTGCGGAACTCATCACAGAAACAGTCATGGTGGTCCCGAAAATACTCATGTCAATGAGTCAACCACATAATGATGATTCCTGAAGCAGGGACGGTAACCACTACTCGTGGTCACTGCCGTATAGGGCTTCGAGCCCAACCTGTTGTAAGGGTCAGGCTGTAGGGTCTCACATAGAGTGCGACCTTCGTCAAGTAATAGGTAGAAATTAGTTAGGGAGAATAATTTGCATTTGATGCAAGAGATAAAATATTGCAAAAGATGTTTGCAATGATCTCCTGCATTCGGGATAAATGATCCTGAGTGTAAGTGGGAGATGTAGAGGAATGTGCCCTCAGATCATTTGTATTTGATGCAAATGATAATTTAAGCCTAGATAGAGACTAATTTGCATATGATGCAAAAGAGATTAAATGTGTCTTAAATTATTTAAGACTATATTTAATATATAAACGCAAGGAAAAGTTCACGGATAAGACGGGAATGTCCCGGTCTACGCCCAGGTTCAAACCGCGCCAAAATCGGACTCTTATTAAGCCCAAAAAGCCAGAATAAAGAAAATAGCCTATAAAAGTGTTTATAGGCAGGCCCAGCCTATTAGGACCGGGCCCATCCTTGCTGGCACCCTCATATGGGTGCCAGAATCTAACTTGCATGCGCACAAGTTTGCAGGGCCGCTGGCCCAAGAGCCCGGGCACTGGCTTGGGCCAGCGCTTCGTTAAGACCCAACTGGGTCGGGCATGGCCCGACCCGGGCACCATTCTCAGGCGTGCCCTTTGGGCGCGCCTGACTTCTGCAAATAAGCGGGTGGGGCCCAAATGCGGACCCCCCAAAGCCTGAAAAGGCACGCGTGTGCAGCTGGGTAAGTGGGCCCCCCGTGGGTCCACGTCTAAGGTTTTTGAACCCTCTTTATTTTGACGGATCGGTTTTTTTTGGAAAAACTAGCTTTGGGCTGATCTTTGGACACTTAATTGGAGGGTCAAACAGACTCGGATTGACGAACGGTTTTTTCCTATGCGTTCACCGTTGAACGCCCTTCGTATTGATAGGTTGTATCAATCATGAAGTTCAACAGTTAGTGAGTTAAAATTCATGGAAGTTTGCCCTTTGTGAAAGGCAAACTAACTTGATTTAATAAACTCCAACTTTAGTCCCACATCCGATTTTGAGTAAAGGGGGGCAGTCAGCCGCCTATATAAATAGGGGTCTGCTCCCCTCCTCAAAAGTCGTCCCAAGCTCTAGATCTGAGCGGCTCTCGTAAATGTTGGAGCACGCTCGGATCTAGGCTTAAATCAATATTTCTCTATCTCCCTATATTTCTGCCTTACTCCTGAGGGCTCTAGCAAAGCCGCAAAGGAGTTCGGATTCGGATCCGAAATCTTGGCGAAGGTTTCGCTCGCGTGAAAATTTCTTCCGCGCGTGGTTGGCTTGGCGACACGGGGATTGATTTCCTCGGGATGCAGAGCGGTGTGAGGAGCGGTTCGGGGAGCGGTTTGGGGAGCGACTCGGCGTGAGACGGGGAGCGACTCAGCGTGAGACGGTGCAGAACATCTTGCCTGCCCCAGGGTTGAGATTTCGGGTATGTGTTTTATTGGCATTAGTTTAATTTAATCGTAGTAGGTTAGATCCTTCTTGGGATGGTCAGATCCATCCCGAGTTGGCATAGATCTTGGCTAAGGGTCTTGTACCTTAGGGCTAAGTTAAAATTGTTTAACTGCATGTTAATTAGATTAACAAATCTTTCCGCTGCAATTTTTTTATGTCTATGTTCCGTCCGACTTATGACGGGAATATAGTTTTTGTGCCCTAAGGGTTTCCCAAAAACCCTTCATGTGTCTCATTCTCCTGACCTGTACATTGGTCACCACCCTCTTCCTCTTCAAACACCCTTCTGCTAGTGCTTGATGGTTCATGAGCTTTCCTCCTTGCCCTGTCATCAACCTTTATAGGTGTCATCTCTTTCACAGTTATAAATAGATGCCCAATGTAGTCATACTGACACATTTCATTGTTCATTGCCAACAGTTCCTGATCAGTATTGATCTCATACAATACAGCAGCTACCTTGCTTAAATATTGGATATACATCATTGACCCTGGAGGCAGATTGGTGATTTCCTGTGCATGCTCCATCAGGTCAAAGAAGCATATCCTATCAATATCCACTTCCTTAATATGTTGAGTCATGCCTCCTCTGTAGTGGTTAACTAAAATACTGCCATTTGAACTACCATCAGCCCATTTACCCCTCCAATGCAGTACATACTCCACACGATCATCCATCTTCAATCAATACCAAGTACTGTCACATGCACAAACAAAAATCATAACTTATTGCAGGGTACAATAAAACTAACAATTGGATAGACTCAACACATGAAGATGGTTAAAGAGGTATATACACAACCAGATTACATACACATACAACAATCCACAAATCAGAGTACATACAATCAACACTCATGAAGAGTACATACACGTACAACAATCCTCTAATCATGGTCTTAATTAGGGTAAAATATCCCTAAGAATCTTAGTCAACATAGTCTACAAACACCATAAAGTAGAAATTGGAGATAGAAATCAGCAAAATTGACAAACCCATAGTATGCGTGGTCAGAACACTCTTCATGGGGCTTACTAGAACACAAACAGAACCAAGTGATCATCTTCAAGACCCAAAAAAACCTTCTAGCTACCATAGAACTGATATTTCTATCATGCATGTAAAATCGCCAACCACAAACCAAGAAACCCCATCTCATATACCATCAATGTCCCTCAAATCGAAGTTTACTGTCCATACCTGTTTGATTCGAACGTCTTCCCTCCTCTTCCTTCAAAGGAGCTTCCTTTTTTGCTGCCAAATCATTGAGCCCTAGCCTTTTCCCGCTCAATTCGTCTCCCTCCTCCTTTCTCCTTCGTCTGTGAGAATGATCTTCTCGTTTTCCTATACCGTTTACGTAAGGGCTTTGATTAATCCCAGCCTTGTGATCCTTTTAATTGTCCAAGACACTCTACGATTGCGCCACGTGTCTCCCGGGCTTAGAAACTAAAGTCAAACGCAATCCAGGGTTGGGGTATTTTGGGTAGTGCATAAATAGAATTATAGGAAATTTAAAATTAAATTCAATTACTTAACGGAGCATGAAGGGGTAGGGGGGTCTTACTAATAATTGAAACCATAGGGGGGTGATACTAATTATGGAGAAAACACAAGGGGTCGGTACTAAATAACCCTATGCTAAACCCTTCCTAATTTAACCTAAACCCTAGTTTTCCCAAACTCAGCCGCCTCTCCCCTTTTTTCACTCACACATCATAGGCCCCAACCCCCACTCTACAACGAGAACCAAAACAAACTCTAGGGACCCAGACTTACACTCACGTGCTACTTAGAGCCTAACCCAACCAAAAATTAAACCTATAGAAAAGATATTCCCACCCTCATGTGCTGTCATCTAACCTAACCACAGCCCTACAAACTCATGCACAAGTCCATACACCCTACAAAAATACCTACAGATGATGAAACCAAGCCCTCCCCTAGACAATCACATGAGACCCTAGCCCTACAAATAGAAACCCAACTTCCCTAGGCTAGCAGCAGATACAAACCCATCTCCCTTTCAAAACCGCACCCTACAGAACCCCCCTCTCCTTTCAAACCCGTGCGTCACCCTCGTTCTCCGGCCAGCTGTAGGCCGCCCGACCCCCAGGCCGTCGACTGTAGGCCACCACAGCCCCGTCCAGCTGTCGGCCGCCCCTCCGTGCTGATGTCCCTTCTTCCCTCAGTCACCGTCACTCAGATCTGTCGTCGTAGCCGTCGTCAAACGTCGTACACGTCCCGATCCTTCGCTGCGTTTCATCGGTTAGTGGATTATCTATTAATATACTATAACCCACCCGTAATGTAGAAAACATAATAAAATCAGATTATTAGACGTCGTAGGAATCATTTTAACGTTTATTATGATTGAAAATGACCTGATCTGAATGTATGTTTAATCAAACCAGCAAACCGATCTCACCGTAGCATAGTACTCGTCGAGACGAACCCAACGACACCAAGAACGCTGAAATCAGGTAAGTGAACAATTTATTGTGAATTTTTGAAGTTGGATGCTTTTATAGTCATGTTCATTTAAAGATGTATAACTCGAAATCTACACATGAAATGATGCATGAATATAATACCATGATGTTCTAGACTTAAAATGTGACCCATCGACATATAACTTGATATGCTTTTATTTTAAACATTGGCAAAGAAAATTAATATCTGTAGCATATTCATTAAATCCTCATGTTCAACATTCTTTTAAATTATTGTAAATATTGTTCAACCCTCTTTTAATCACTGAAAATATTGTACAAAAAGAAATATTGACATTGTTAAATTGGTGCATATCTTGCTTGGTCATTTTTGGAATGCTTAACTAATGAGTGACATCGTGAAATCGTGCGCCACAAAGGCGAGATCGTGACTTCGTGATGTCGTGTGAGTCGACTAGGCTGGCTCGTGTTCCAGTACAAATCTGGGGTGGGGTTAGGGTTGAGCGGCCACTAAGCGTATGAAGGGATCCTCTCTTCAAGAGCACCACCTGCATGCAGTAGGGTAGCGTCAATCATGGTAAAACCCCTGTGAGAAGAACAATCTACTCATCACGACTTAAAGGCGTGAACCCTATGAGAGATAGAAAATGCTGACACAGAACTTGTATTTACTTTTGTCATCTCAGTTAAATTGCCATGTTGATAAATCTTAAAAATGCCATGGTCATTGCTTTGCTTATTAAACTGCGTATAATTGTCACGTTAGAATACTTTTACTTTACTTCATTTAGAACTTCCATACTTAAAAACTTGTTGCTGACATCTTGTATAAAACTATTTATGCTTCATAATTCATTATCATTTTGTACACCTTGCCTTGGGTTTCTGACCTCTACTTGCAAACCCTTGCTAACATATATTCATTGTTTTTGGATGTCTGTCAGACCCCGAGCCAGACTACCAGGAGGATCCTTTCGAGACGCCTGACTTAGAGAGCCAGGAGTTCGCCGTTGACATCGAGTCTTTCCCTACAGAGGAATAGAGACCTACCCAGTTGCCGCCTTCCTTTAGTTTATTTTCAGTACTTGCTTAGTGTACTTTTCCTTGTTGTTACTTTGGCCCAGCTGTGGCTTTTCGCTTTATTTCGTGTATATTCATTTTTTCTGCATGTGGCTTCATTTATATGAATGTTTCTTATTGTTCTGAAATACATGCAAGGACCTGCCTTGTTGTTGTTATCACAGATGCTCATTGACTCGAGCTTCACTGCTCCGGTTCATGCGGACCTCGTAACGTTCTCGCTTCCGTTGTATTTTTGGAAGCGGGGCGTTACATAAATCCTAGTTGAGACTAGGTGGTTGGAAATCCTAGTGGTGGAGCGAGGATGTTAGACATCCTAGCAAGTGAAACTAAGTAATTGTATTACTAAGGCTATAGTGGATTTATCTCGATCTGTGATGGTCGGGGACTGGATGTACCCAAGTGGGGAATCAGGATAAAATCTCTTGTCTCTCTGTGTGAATTTTTTGTGGTTGTTATTTACTTTATGCTAACTTGTTTATTGTTTAAGTATATGTCATTTGCAATCTTTTGTTAATCTATTCTTGCTTATTATCTTTGTTATATCAAGTCTATATTTCATTCCGCTGAGAGATCCAGTCTATTATTGTTACTCTTTTGATCTTCATTGTTGGTATACCATCTCATTTTTATTTGGAGATCATCATGTTGATTAAGGACCAACCATATATCACTCTACTTGGTTCCTTAGGCAACATTGGAAGGAAAGTTATTCTTTGTGTTGTTCATTTGCGAAATTTTTTATTCATACAACACTATTCAACCCCTCCTTATAGTGTTGTTTGCCATCCACATGATCCAACAGGTTGTTATAAAATAATTATACATCTACTGAAATAAATCGTATGAAATGTTTTCCTTACATGCCATAGCTTGAGATAAAATGATAATGTTTTTATGCATTGAAGTATATGTTCCAATTAAATGGTTATGCTTCCTATGAGTTTTACTTATTTCACTAAGTGAACTTGTCAAACAAATTGTGAATAATTTTACTACACACATGATCCCTCATGATGCATGCTATCAAAAACATCACACCCTAATGATAGTCTCGAAGTACTATCTTGGGAAGTCTGCTTGAGGATCGAGCATTGCAAACATGTAAACTCCTGAACAAAACATGAGGATGCATAGTTCTCTTAGAAAACATGGAAAAAGAAACTCATCAAGTTTCAAGGATATTCGTCGATACGAAATCCATATTGAAATTGACAGAATAAATACCGAATATTTGTATATAACGACCCAAGAAAACTATTGGCTTGAAGACCATACTTGAGCGTTTGAATGTACCGTCAAAAAGGTCCATACCATACAAAATTCGAAGAATGGAGCAAAATTAACGGAGCATACAAATGTGTCCGGACTCGTGTAAGTTTATACTTTGATACGAGTTGTTTAGACACCTAGGATCAGTGATGATGCACTCAATCATATCGGAATCCCATGAATATAATCTGAAGAACACGAAGATTCTTCAGAATGGTGAATCTCCATGTCTCACTTATTATGGAGCAAAACCAATTATGAAAATATCTCCATCAAAAATGAAATAATGAGACTTTTTCTTGAGAGTACTTAAGGGTTATTTATAGATTTATCCATTCCCCGTGAAAGACCGATAAAGTACCTTACCGTACTTATCAATGTATCATCTAAATCGTCACAAGTAGTGCTATCCAACCGCAGTCCAGCTTTTCTAAAGCTATTACGACAAATTATCAAAATTATGGGCACATTGGATAATACTGGGATATAAATAATAATTTGTAACTTGAATAAAAGTTGAACACCCTTAAGCATGTTTTATACCCAAAATGGGTTGGATGAGTCGATTATTAAAATGACTCCAATAGATTACTCATCCGTTATTAATAAAATCCTGATGTTGGTGACTACCTGTGGACATGCAATCTTGCATGTTACTTCATTAATTGGACTCAGACCCTTTGAGAGTCAGAGTTACTCTCTGATGCAACTTGCATTTGGAAAATCACCAAATATATCTCATTTGAGGATTTTTTGGTGCGCAGTTTACATCCCCATAGCACCACTATAGAAAATAAAATTAGGACCTCAACGCCGTCATAGAAGCTATATCGGGTTTAATTCTCCCTAGATAAATAGATACCTTGCACCTCATACGTGGAGGCATTAAAAGCACGTTTGAAGACAATTCATTGATGTGTCCACATTCCTAGAACTAGGCTCAACTCGGTTGAAGTATGAAGCTCCACTGACCATTTAAAATATCAAAAATAAGTTAAAATCTATGATCTGAAAATTATGAAATGTGATAATGAGATCATGAAAATACTCCACATTTAAAAAAACTATTCAACAGTTATAGGACATAGTTACTGACAATAAGAAAATTGTCATCACAAATCCCTGCTGCTAACACTCATCCGAGAATGGATGCAATCCACCAGTAGCAGAAATGGTTGTTCCTCAACTAAAAAGAGGCAGACCACTAGGCTCCAAGGATAAAATTCCCAAAAGGAGGAAAACTCCTGGAGGCCATAAGATAATAACATCGCAATACAATGAGCAATGTCCATATCCTCACCCCTTCCGGAACCCCAAGAAGAGAAGAATCTACGAGAAACTGAAATATCATTAAATCTTGTATACTTGGGGAGGTGTTGAATAGAAAGAACACAATTGTCGACAATATATATTCACGTATCATATTGCCACTTACATAGTAAAAGCGATGATAATTTTATAATATCGATACACGCTCCGTTCTTAAAATGCAAACATACAGATTGGCCAATGTGAAACGAGGCAATAAAAGCTAAGCTTGACTCGCTTAAGAAATGTGAAGTGTTCAGACCTGAAGGTCAGATATCAAAAGGTGTCAAATCTATAGGCATAATGAGTATTGTATAAATATGAATATAAGTATAAAGTCATATGTCATGAGGTACAGCCTATAGCTTAAGTTTTTTTCGCTAAAATTAGGGAATAAACAAGTAAGATGAGCTTGACTCATTTATATAAATGATGCATCAGACTCCGTGGTTATTGTTGCGAATAACTTGTGATTTGATAAAGGAAATTTTGGATATGCTGTTATTGGATGTTGTGACATCATACATCTATGGATATCTTGATAAAGATACATTCCTCATTTCCTTAAATAACTAAATAGACTTTGGGATGTCTATTCTATTGAAGAGATAATGAAATATTGTCCAACCAAGAGAGTTCCATGATAAAACAAGGATTTCTACTAAAGGTTGTCTTTGCATCTTTATAAGAGCAAAGAACAAGATTTGAGATTATAGTTGTAAACAATTTAAATCTCATTGGATCTTCTGAAGAGAAAATCGTAATATCTCTTCTAGCCTGACTATCAAATATGATATGAAAGACCTAGGAAAAATCAAGACATGTCATGGCTCACGGATTTGTTATCTAAAAGATAAAATGCTGTTACATTAGATGTTGAGTGTATAGTTTGCACAATTTTACATCGCCTCGCCGGTGGGGTTTTCATGTGTTATTACCATTTTCCATACATTTTCCATCTGTTTTTGTTCATTTCACTCTTTGGGGATGTTTTGTATATTTCAGGGAGAAAGCGTACAAAACGATGTAGGGAGATGACATGAGAAGTAACAGAAAAGAAGCGATGAAGATCGAAGTAGGAATAAAGCAGAAGGGGCCAAAAAATAAGACAACATGGCTGTGCAATGACAGGCACGGTCCGGTGTCCATGATAGCCCATAGCATAAGGAAGAGCTGAAGCGACAAGGCCGTGTGGCCATCCACACGAATGTATCAGATTTGTGGAACATTGAAGAATTTGCTGATGGAGTTGACACTGCCCTACAGCCATCTGCATGGCCGTGCATGACTTATGAAAAATTAGAGCATATGCGACACATCGGTGCACGGCCGTGCGACTTGGTGACACGGCCGTGTCATCCTCAAGAGCAATAAAAGCCATACTCTTGCAAAGTAGGACTTTCTAATCACAATCTTTTGGTCATTTCTACCCAACTTATTTTTCAGTTGAAGAGCATGTTGTGAAGATTCCAACACATACTTATAATTTTCTGAGCTCAGCTGCATTTAATAAATTTTTTAGAAGACAGGGCAGCGAAGTTGTAAATCTGACACGGCCTTGCCACTTTTGCGACATGGTCATATGCCCGATTTTTCCAGTTTTAGACCTGAATATGCTTAAGGGTTTTAGGGGTTATTTATACTTATTTTTGAGCGATTGGAGAGCACTTTTGCTGAAGGGTTTGGCCATGTATGATCGCCCTCTTTAGGCTTTTGATTCATTCTACTTGTATTGGATTAGAGAGGGATTGATGGAGTTTTATTGTTCTTCAATTTAGTAATATCCACTCAACTCTCTCTTTTTATTTCTTATGTTTTTATTATGAATTGTTAGCTGAATATTTTTAGGTGTTGTGAGTAGATTTCTTCTCTAGGGAGTAGTTGAACCCAATTTAGATTAGTTGTATGGATTGATCGTCCCAAATATCAATTTTTTGAATTACTGCTAGGTTTTAGTTTTGGATGCGCATAATATCGATTTAGCCATTGAATTGCTGTATAACCCAAATCACCGAATAGAAATCGAGATTTGTGTTTGATGCCTATTAATGTTAGATAGATTTTCTATTAATTAGGGTTACGACGAGACATCAGACCTAAATTAATTAGAGCTACTCAACTAAGGTTACCGACGTGACATCGGAGCCCTAGTATAGAGATTCAGACTTTGATCCGAGTTCTTCCACGAGACATGGAGAGAACGAGGATTGTGATTTAGTTCTCACCTAGGCTTTAATTTAATAAATTGAGAAGTTAGATCAATCCTACGATTAATTTGCAATATCGAGGATACTTAGTCCTAGAGTCATTTTTTCTTTCTTATTATTTCCCTCTCTTATAAACATCTACACATCTAACTAAGATCTAGGATTGGCTGGTACTCGGTTAGACACCTCCATGTGCTTGACCTGTAAGCTACAACTATACAGTGCGCTTACGGTTACTATAACATCACAACATTAGACTTAATACACCTAGAGTGTGTTGAAGCATATTGTCATCCAGTGAGTACACCTATCATTGTACATTCACTGGATGTACAAAAAGACTCCTTTGATCAGAGACCTCCCTGTATTCGACCCGTAAGCTACAACTGCACCATGCGCTTGCGTATTATAACTTTCCAACAAGTTTTTGATGTCGCTACCGGGGAGGTGTATTTGCTTGATATTACACACACACACACACACACACACACACACACACACACACACACACACACACACACACACACACATGAGAATAATGTAGAAAAGGTGGCACCTGATCTAATAGATCAGGTGCTAAGATACAAAAAGTTGTAAAGTACAAGCCCCACATGGACTTGTAATTTCTGTGGGGCCCACCTTTTTGTGTCTTACACATAATCTATTAGATCAGGTGCCACCTGATCTACATGATTTTCTACACACACACACACACACACACACACACACACACACACACACATCCCCTCACACCATTTTACTACTCTTTTATTCTACTGGTGATCTTTTCCCAGTTCTTTGATTTGTGTTATCAGGTGAATATGGAGTAATGATGTGGATGCCAGATGAGGTATACACTGAAAATTTTGATGCTTTGACAAATCAGAGTGCTTAGATGGGAGCTTACGATTATTTTCCACATGTTGTAGTAAGCTGCGAGATTTATGGTCTGAATGGGGCATACATCCATTGATGCCAATACAATACATATCCCTATGACCCAATACCTACAACCACTACCCAAATTACTCCCATCAACAACCTTAAACCTATATTCATCCACTATCTCCAGAAGAATCACGCCTTGAAATCATGATGGAAAATTTTATTGCAAACCAATACTTGCTGATTAACTCCTTGCCCCTTCCTCCGCCAAAAAAATCAAGCTTTGAAATCATGATGGAAAATTTTATCACAACCCAAGGCCCACCGATTGATTCTTCCCCGACCATTTCGATCGACACCAATCCTAACATAATAGCCCAATATATTTCCCAATCACAAGGGCAATCAGAACAAAATTCATGGACTCGGATAATTGAAATTGCACCGAAGAGTGGAGAACATATGGAAGAACCATTTAGCACAGTACCTACTTCTACCGTTCTTCCATGGTACAGTGGATGAGAATCTAAATCTACAATGGAGGATGCTGCTATGTCTAACGCATTACTGGCCACTTGCATCACGGGGGGTAATCTATCTAAGGAACATCTTGATGGTTTTGATATAAATTCCTCCTCTTAAGTAGGTGATACCACTGAAATATATTACGCCGACGACCTCATCCAATGCTACACCTAAAAAGATTACAAGATAAATGATGGGACATTCGTTAGACTTGAGGAAACATAGTCTAATTCTACTCAGACAAAGGCACCTTCGAGGTTTGTGTGGGCGAGAGCGAGATTTCCAAAACAGAAGAAGCCACATAACCCTTTTCTTTTGATCAGTTTTCCCATTTTGAGCGATGCAAGAGCATTGAGAGGACTGTGACGCACATACATACCTACGAGGAGGACACTAGTGCGGGCATGGGCATGACGATTGATTTCAGTGAGCCTGAACCATGTCCCTATCCACTATCGTCGCCACAGCCACTCTCCATTCCATCCGAGTCTGAGTATCAACATGACATCATCCAGGGTGATTTCCTAGACCACGCACACTCTTTTTCTGAATCTCAAACTATATCTCATTATTCTTTAGATTTAGATATTTCTTACACAACATACCCCCCCGCGCAGGACACGTGTACATATATACTAGAGGTATGCTTGGTTGTGCCCGCACCTGACCATTTTGAAGATGAAAAGAACGAGGATGTGGTCATACCATATTCTAAGAGTAGAAAAATTTCTCCAGGGAGTATTCGTCAACCCGTTCTAATATTTCTTATCATTTTCAACGATTATCTCTTGACTAATTTTATTATGGGGAATATACCTTCACATTGGATCGACACATCTTGTTTCTTGCAGAGTACACGTGGATGCCTTCAAGAGATGCTGTAAGCTGTGTTGCTAGGATTTGATGATGTTTGTGGAGTA
>CM061142.1:205190384-205226445 GCA_030789695.1 Scilla litardierei
TGAGTTGATCAGTTGTTGAATTCATAAAACAGTGAGAGGTTGTCTAACTTAAGGGCATTATCCTCCCCCCTCCCCCTCCCCCCAACTTCTGTGATGCAATTATAGGATAATCCCTTATGTTATCACCTCCCCCCCACTTCTGTGATGTTATGATAGGTCTACATACCCAATGTCCAATCCAACTTATGTTGGTCATTGACATGTGGTAGGTGCATTATGCTCGATAAATATCCCCAATCTTCCTCCACGCCATTTCCGTGGATAGGATTCGGATGTATGCTAAGAGGGCTCTAATCCATTCCCAACTTCCGTTGGCGACATGGATAGTATGAATTGATGTAGGGATTGAAAACCCTAGCTTAACCCCAGCTCCCGCTACCGATTAATCTATTTATCCGTGAAGGGAGAGATCAATGTACACCAATAATAATCATCCTATCATATCCCTAATCATCATTCATGCAATAACCCATCAATTTCCTAATCCAATAAGTCTCAACCCATGGCCCTAGATGAACGACTACTCACGATCCATAGGATGATGCATTGCAACAATGTAGATGAAATAGGAATAAGCAATCAACCAATCCATAATGAAAGAGAGAGCAAACAAAATTTATATTAATCCAAAATCCAAAGTTAAAACTTAAAGAACAAAATGAATTATAAAAGTTGCAGAGAATAATCAAAGAGGAAACATGAAAATTCTCTTAAAAAGAACTGAAAACCCCGGAAAAAAGGCGTCTTCTCTCATTTGGGAAGAAGATATGTATTTATATCCCATAAAGCCCCCCCCCCACAAAAATCCCAAATCTGCCCATTGGCGGTGCCCAAAATCTACCTAGTAACCCTAATTGACGCGGTCACGTCGGATTCGACGCAGCTGGGTCGCCTATAGAGTCGAAAAACCCCATTCTGTTTAATATCGATGCAACCGCATGGAAATCCATGCGAATGTGTTGTTTTGCGGTTCAGCCTTTCAGAATCTCATCCCAAATGGCTGCATGGGCGACCGTTTGGGGCCGTCAGCTCCTTGATGCGACGCGGTCCCGTCGAATGCTTACACAACCGCATCAATAGCTCTTTTACTTCTCTTTTGCTCCATGGCAACGCGACCATATGGAAACGTCATGCGACTACGTCGTTGCCTCTTCTAGCTGCATTGGCGGTGTCCTGGTGACGCGACCATGTGGTTCTTGCCACGCAGTCGAGTGTGCCAGGGCTTCTCTTCACTTCCTTGGCTATTTTGAGCTCCCGTTTTCTTCTCGCTTCACTCTAACACTTTTGCCTCCACTCTAGGGTCCCAAAACTCTGTGTTTTCACCTGCAATGTCCTTGATAGACCCAAGAGAAACAAGAAACTAAAAAGTGGGAGAAATGAAGTGGAATGGGCAATGAAGTGATACGAGATGTAAGGGAATAATGCATGAAGTTTATACAAAATGAGCACTCTTCAATAACACTTCCCCTTATTCAGTTATAAGGTGAACTCATACTTATGAAAACTTTGAGATTTTGAGTATTTTGTGAGTATCACTAGAGGTGGATACTTCGTGATCCAGAGTTAATGAGATTTGCCTCGTTAAAACCTTTGGCTATGGAAAACCCAGTTGAAAAAACCATAGCTAGGGAAAAAGAGTACAATTCTCTTTTAACTTCTTCTGATCTATACAAGCTCTTAGGCTTGCAGATCTTGTAGGCATTTTACATCAGTCCTATTTACAACATTCTGAAATGTATATACAAATTACAGATATCACCATTCTTTGGCAGTTGCTGGAACCAAAAGAGCTCTGGAGATGCGTGCTTTGTATTGTCGCCTCTGATGTGGTCTCATCAAAGTTGGGGTAAGCATGCGGCGTAGTCTTCAGACTATGTGGTCAACTCCAAATCACCAATCTTTGACATGTTGTCATTGGGATGTGATGAACCACTGGGCGTAACCATTCACACTCTCGACTTGCTTCTGGAATGGTGAGGATCTTAGAATGACATGATGATATTCATGGTTTGCTTTTAGAGATATACAGGAGGTGGTCATCCCACCGCAAGTAAACACGTACCCATATCATGACTTCTCATTATGGGGGTCGAAACTGTAACATGTACCTGCAAAACCAATCAATGTGGAAGATGATCCTTTCTTATAATATAATCACAATCTATCAACCCTTGGAGGTAGCTCATAAGATGCTTAACTCTAGTCCAGTGACGATTTGTAAGTGCAACACTGTATCTACCTAGTAGATTTACAATAATGCTATATCGAGGCGTGTGCAGTTAGCCAGATAGAGAAGTGCTCCAATTGCAGTTAGATACGGGACTTCATGACCTAAAATATCCTCCCCCTCTTACAACTAACAGAAGGAGTCTTTTTGTACATCCAATAAACGTACTACCATTGGTGTACTCACTGGATGACAATATGCTTCAACACACTCTAGGTGTATTAAGTCTAGTGTTGGGATGTTAAAGTAATTGCACGTGCATGGATAGTTGTAGCTTACGGGTCGAACACATGGAGGTGTCTGACCGAGTACCAACCAATCCTAGATTTAGTTAGCTATGTTGATGTTTATAAGATAGGGAAATAATAAGAAAAAAAAGAACTCTATGACTAAGTATCCCAGCTATTGCAAATTAATCGTAGGATTGATCTAACTTCTCAATTTATTAAATTAAAGCCTAGGTGAGAACTAAATCACAATCCTCGTTCTCGCCATGTCTCATGGGAGAACTCGGATCAAAGTCTGAATCTCTAAACTAGAGCTCCGATGACTCGTTGTAACCCTAATTGAGTAGCTATATTTAACCTAGATCCGATGACTCGTCGTAACCCTAACTAATAGAAAATCTATCTAACATCAATAGGCATCAAATCAAAACCTCGATTTCTCGTCTGTGATTAGGGTTATACAGCAATTCAATGGTAAAATCGATATTATGCGCATCCAAAATTAAACCCTAGCAATAATTCAACAAATTGATATTTGGGACGATCAATCCATACAACTTATCTACAATAGGGTTTAACTACGCCCTAGAGAAGAAATCTACTCACAACACATAAAAATATTCATCAAACAATTCATAATAAATAATATAAGAAATAAAAAGAGAGAGTTGAGAGGATATTACTAAATTGAAGAACAATAAAACTCCATCAATCCCTCTTCAATCCAATATAAATAGAAAGAATCAAAAGACCTAAAAGAGGCGGCCAAACGTGGCCAGACCTTTTAGAAAAAGTCTCATTGTCACGACCCGCTTCCCTAAAATGGAGGCGAGACGTGAAAAGGTCCGCACGAGAGTGGAGCTGTGAAGCCCCAAACCCGATAAGCGTCAATAAAACATAAGCAGGTCCCTGTAACCACAACAGAACAACAATAATAATAATACAAGAGAGACTGAAATAAAATCTCACAACTCATAAATTGTCCAACATGAAAATAAGTCCAACATCCAGAAAAGCCACCAGGCTAAAAGAAAGAGTCTAAAGGCCCAGAACAAGGCCAACAAAAGCAACGACATAACAAAGTATAGGTGCTACGCACCGATAACAAAAGAACTGTCTAAACAAAAGTAAAACACAACGAAGACACTAGGACTGGTCCCCAGTGTCCACGTACTCCCCGTCAAACACAAGCTCGGGCTCGGTGTCAACAAACACCTCGTCCTCAGCAAGTAACTCGGGCTCAAGGTCTAACATGCGTCACCCAAAAGAGAAAGGGGCACATGTCAGCAAGTCTAAAAGACTTGAGCAAGGAAACTGAAAGTAACTAACAACCTAGCACTTATAATACTAAGCAATGACATGGCAGTTAAGTATGATGCAACAGTTTAAAAGAGGCAAGCACGCACTATGTAGCAAAAGCTACCAAATCACTAATTCACGAATCACTCATCACTATTTTCACTTATCACTGTTTATCACTTAGTGCATATAGAGTCCACCTGCTGGCCAGCTCGTGGCTCAGGCCGCTTATCTCTATCACTATTAATCACTCGCTACTGTTCATCACTTAGTGCATAGAGAGTCTGTAATGCCCTACCAGCTACTGCACAAGTACTAGAGGGGGGGTGAATAGTACTTTAAAATAATAAGGCGTATAATTCCAAATTAAATTGCACACAACTACCAAATCAATTTGCGGAAGCTTAAATTGAATGACAACAATGAAATTAACAATGCTAACAAACGATGTTAATGGGTTCGGATCCACCCAAGTCTCCCCGACTTGTTCCCGGTGATCCTACGTCCCAACCACCCGGATCCCCTCCGGATACTTGAGTTAGAAACCCTAACTCAAGATTTCCACTATGAATATCTTGTGAAAAACCTTCACAAGATCAAATCATACATGCAATGGAAAAGTGAATCCCACAACCCGGGATCACAAACTTCTCTCACAACCGAGAGAGCCAACAAGCAATATAAAAGAGTTTAGATGAAATAAATACTCTTACCACAAAATCCTATACCTTGAGTTTTTCTTACCCAATAGGTGGAATGAAGGATTTGAGGAAGATGAAGTTACCAAAACCTAGCACCAAGGAAATGACCAGCAATGGGTGCCTAGGGTTGATTTGGAAACTTGAATCAAGCAATAGCTTGAAGAGCTCACCAAGAACAAACTTCTCTCTAGATCTAGAAATGAGAGAGAATGGGTTTCTTGTGAGGAAGAGAGCTTTAGATTTGAGGGAGAATGGCTATCTCTTTAGAACTCAATGAATCTCTTAATGGCAGCTCTAACTTAGATAGAAATGACCTAGGTTCGTATTTATAGGAACCCAAAAACACAAGTTAGGTCATTCACCAACGGATAGAAATCTGTGAGACTTAGTCGGTCAAAGAACAATCACTGACCGACTAGTTCATCAACTAGTCGGTCAGCCAAACAACGTGGACCGACTAAGAGTAGATCTGAGAAGAGATAGAATTTCAGACCTAGAAATCTAGTCGGTCCAAGAATACTTTCTGACCGACTAGTTTCACAACTAGTCGGTCAGACAGTGAACGTAGACCGACTAAGAGGCAAAATGAAATAGTCTGAAGGCAAGTTGACTTAGTCGGTCCAAGAACAAAAGTTGACCGACTAGATTGTCAACTAGTCGGTCACCAAACGTTCTTAGACCGACTAACGGTAAACAGTAGCTTAGGAGAAATTTAGAGTGAACAGTAAGTCACAACTAGTCGGTCAAAGAAGCATCACTGACCGACTAGTTCACAAACTAGTCGGTCGGTGAGTCAACGTAGACCGACTAACTGTAAACAGTAAAGTCCAAGAAATTAAGGAATCAAACTAGTCGGTCCAAGAACAGTTGCCGACCGACTAGATCACCATCTAGTCGGTCAGTTCTTGTTCTTGTACCAACTAACATGCACAAACAAATCCGAATCGAAGCGCGACGCTTCGAGGAAGTTAGAATGAACTTGTGCAAGGATCCTAGAGCTACGTAAAGAGCATAATGAAGATAGAAACGTAAGATATACTCAAGGCTTAACATTCTATCAATCGAGACTAAAAGACTATAAATAAAACCTTAATAAACGGTCTTCGAGAGCTTCGATTGAATCTTCATAACTTCCAAAACTGCGCAAGAGCTTCAACGAAGCTTTAGGCATGAATACGAGCTTTTGGAAGTGTTGAGATGTCGCTTTGAATATTCTCGTGAAATTGGCGACGATCTCCAATACTGTGCTCATAAATTGTTAGTTCATGAATTATTTATGTTTGCTCATCATCCAAAACCAAATCCGGGGAGTCCAATGTTCAACATTCTCCCCCTTTTTGGTGATGACAAACCAACATAAATAATAATCAAAAATAGTAATTCAAATGAAAAATACTTACTCCCCCTGCATTGATGACACGTTAATTCCAAATTGAATATAAATGAATTGCATCAAGCAGACGAGTAAGATAAATAAAGTGAATTGATTTTTGAAATATCGGATTTTGAAAATCCTTATATGTATCTTAACTCCCCCTGAATCTAACATATCAAACTAGATTCTTGGAAATTGAGTTATTTTCATTTGCGCTATTTATTATCATTATCTCTCCCCCTTTGGCATTATCCCAAAAATGGGGGGCATACAACGGCAACAATTAGGAAATGTAAAATCCAACATCGGGAGTCGTAGACAAAGACAATGGACCAACTTGACACCAAGGGAAAAATTGTGGAAATCAAAACAAGGTGTGCCAAATTTTCCATTATTAAAAAAAATCAACGATAATCAAAATCATCAAAAATACCAAATGTTTATTCATTTCTTGAATAAAGAAACATACTCTTCAATATTCAATATTCTTGGTTAAATTTGTGCATGGAAAACAATTCTATATAATTATAGAATTTAAATCTATTTAACCAAGTTTGCATGCGACGAGCTACGAAATCACATTTCATATGCATTCAACGAATATTCAAATGTGCATGACGAATTAAGATAAAGACAACGACGATGTATATATATAAATGATAACATCAAGAGTACATCCAAAAAGATATCAATACATCAAAATACAACATACCCATCAAGAAGAAATACATCATCATCCTCATCCTCATCAAAATAAATACTACAACAACGACAACATCCAAAATATATCAAAACATCATAACCCTCATACTCAATCCTAACCCAAAATACTCTCGCAAAGATATATCATCCAAAGCGTATATGGAGAGTCCTCGGAACAACGATCACGAGGAGGAGGCTGGATCTGCAGCGTCCGTGGGTCCAGTCGACGGAGTGGACTCAGGATCTGCAGGGAGTAGAGGAGTCTCAACAGATGGAATCGTCGGGGCAGGAGTGGAGATCTCAGCAACAGGCTCATCAACGGGAATCTCAACAGCAGCAGGGGTCTCGACAGAAGCAGCAGCAGAGGCAGTGTCAACAGCAGCAGGAGATACATGAGCAGGCTCGGAAGACTGGTCAGCAGCAGGCTCAGAAGGCTGAAGAGCTGAAGCAGAAGGCTCTGGAACACCGGCAGTGGTGCCAACTCCAGGACCAGAAGAGGTAGTACCAGCAGCAGCAGCAGCAGTGGCCTCAGCGCCACGGGCAAAAGAAGTAGCAAGCTCGTCAAGCTCCTCATCGTCCATCTCCTCGGCCTCAGACACCGAAGGAGGAAGATCAATCCCCATCATACGTGCCATACGGCAGACTACCTCCTCAGTACGAGCCAAACGGGATTCGTGCTGACGAAGTAGGCCTACGACATCGTCCAAAGTAGCAGGGGAAGAGGAGGCTGCAGCAGCTGACGGAGTAGACTGAGATGCAGATGTGGTAGACCTCTGCACGTGACGAAGTGCCGCTAGAGATTTCTTCACGGCCGTCGCGTTCAGAGGCGTACCCAAAGGACGCTCATCGTCAGGAGGGAGAGGAACTCGGAAATGACGAAATACGAGGGTCAACAAGTAGGGGTATGGAATGTGCGCAGACTTATTGGTCTTGCGTATACACTCGAAAGAATCCATCTTATTGAGTATCACGCGAGCCCAATTTATCTCGCACCCCAAGAAAAGAGCGTATATGAGCTTCAAAAACGGCTGAGATGGGAGTGAAGAGGATCCATACTTCGGGAGAAGACAAGACTTCAAAATTAGGTTAAGAACCCACGCATTCGGCTTAAAGGATTTCGAAGGAATACCAATGAATGCGGAGGGGATAACCTGGAAAATCTCAGAAAGAACAGTCTGATCCAAGGAAGAGATATCGTCTACGGAAATGTCCGAAGGGAGGAGACCACACGACGAACAACCAAGAATCTCCCCCAAGATTTCTACCGTGAGAACTATAGGAGTTCCCAAGACAGTCGTCTCAATGGAGTGGCTGGCGTCGTACTGGCCTCGAATACGGTTGGCATAGAACAGTTTCACGAGGCGAGGGTAAGGTTTTGGGTTGGCCTTGGGGTCGTATCGGAGATAATCAATGAGACCACTATAAGACAGAAGATCAGCAAGGCCGAGAAAATCAGAGAACTGAACGTAATGCTCTAACAACAGTGGACAGTGCTCTATACGGTTGTACGCAGCGAGACACTGAGGGTCATCGCGGCACAACGATATGTCTACACCGCCAACTGGCATAGGAGCTTTACCCTTGGCCTTACGGGTCTTCGGAGGAGGAGTAGGTTCCCTAGTAGGCTCATCCTCTGGGATAAAATCAGTGTCGGAATCGGGAGGAGTAGCCGGAGTGTGGAGAATAGGCTTTTTGGTTTTGGACTTACGGGGCTTGACGGACGCAGTCCTAGGCTTCTTAAGAGGGGGCGACGAAGGAGAGGCTTGGGAAGACTTGGCACGACGCTTAGGCTTCGGGGGATTCCTAGGTTCCGAAGGTTGTTCTACGGTCATAGGAGAGGCCCCGGAAGAGGCGATAGGAATTCGAGTCTTAGCCATAGCACTACGAGCACAAGCAATCGAAGATTAGGTCACTAACAACCTAGAGATCACAAGCTAACAACCCTAGAAATCAAGAAATTCGAAAATCACAAGCCCTAGGTTAGAAATTGAAACCCTAGGATCTAGATCTTGAAATCAAGGAGAGACAACCCTAGAATAGGAAATTGACCTAGGAGAGGGAGGGAGATACCTAGGAGGTGGAGTCGACGGCGGCGGATGGCGGCGATCGACGGAGAAACGGCTGGAAGACGAAGGGTTTCGAGTTGAGGGTTTGGGGTTTTCGGGCTGGAGCAAGTGAGAAGACCGACTAAATGAGAATTTAGTCGGACGTGATCGAGTATAAGTCGGTCGGGAAGCGAAAAGACTCAACTGCCCTAACACACTTAGTCGGTCACAGTTCAAGCACTGACCGACTAGATTACGATCTAGTCGGTCGGTCAATGAGCCTGAACCGACTAAGTCGAAACAGAGGCACAGAGGGATTTTTAGGGCAAAATCTAGTCGGTCGCAGTATACTTACTGACCGACTAGTTTTCATTCTAGTCGGTCGGAAAGTGTACTATGACCGACTAACGAAAGAAAATGATAGGAGATGGATATTTGCTTGATCTAGTCGGTCTGAGTTCATTTGCTGACCGACTAGATGAGCATCTAGTCGGTTGACAAGTGAACTGAAACCGACTAGAAGAGTCCAAAAGTAGAAATTTGATTTCTCTTCACAAACCACTTGGATGAAACATCCTAACTCACTCATTAGTCATCTAAATTACCCCATAAAACGTCGAAATCTTAAATACGACTTTCAAATGCGAATTCGATCATAAATTCAAATAAATCACATAAAATTCCCAAAAATTCAATAAATCTAGCATGAATGAAATATCGTGAAATATATTAGCATGCAAGATGATTGAATTAGATATGAATCCTATATCTCGGATTCACCCATAATCCCCAATTCTCGACGCAACCGCACAAAGGAGTCCTCCTTTAGGGGTTTCGTGAAAATATCGGCGATTTGCTTTTGGGTTTCAACGTACACTAATATGATGTCCTTTTTAGCAACATGATCATCTAAGAAATGGTGTCGGACATCTATGTGTTTCGATCGGGAATGGTGCACCGGATTCTTTGAAAGACAAATAGCACTTTGGTTATCCACCATGATAGGGCTAGTATCACAATGAATACCAAAATCCTTCAATGTGTGTCTCATCCAAAGAACCTGGGCACAAGCGGCACCGGCGGCAATGTATTCCGCCTCGGTGGTTGAAAGTGATACCGAATTCTGCTTCTTGGAAAACCAAGAGACAAGAGAATTTCCTAGAAAATGGCAAGTGCCACTAGTACTTTTCCTGTCGGATTTGCATCCCGCATAATCAGCGTCACTATATGAGACTAACTCATATGTGCTAGATTTCGGATAAAGTAATCCAAAATCTAAAGTGTAACTTAGATAGCGAAACATACGTTTAACCGCTACTAAGTGAGAATCCTTAGGTTGAGACTGATAACGAGCACAAATACATACGGCAAACATAATATCGGGCCTACTCGCGGTAAGATAAAGTAAGCTACCTATCATACCTCGATATAGACGAATGTCTACATCTTTTCCGCCCGTATCTTTATCAAGATGCGTAGTCGTGCTCATTGGAGTCTTTTTCCCAGAGGCATTCTCCATTCCAAATCGCTTTAGCAACTCCACCGTGTACTTCGTTTGGTGGATGAAGATTGCATCGTTCAATTGGCGAATTTGGAGACCTAAGAAATATTTGAGTTCGCCCATGTGGCTCATCTCAAATTGTTCCTTCATAACATTAGAAAACTCTTCGCAAAGAGCGAAGTTAGTAGCACCGAAAATGATATCATCAACATAAATTTGAACTAATAAAATATCGTTATTCGCATGCTTAATAAAAAGTGTAGAATCGGCTTTGCCCATTTTAAAATTCAAATCCAAAAGAAAATTCTTTAGGCGATCATACCAAGCTCGAGGAGCTTGTCTCAAACCATAAAGAGCTTTCTTTAGTTTAAAAACGTGATTTGGAAATTTTTCATTTATGAAACCCGGAGGTTGAGAAACGTAAACTTCCTCAACGACATCTCCGTTTAAAATGCACTTTTAACATCCATTTGAAATAATTTAAAATTCTTATGGCATGCAAAAGACAAAAGTAATCTAATTGATTCTAATCTAGCTACCGGAGCGAAAGATTCTTCGAAATCGATACCTTCCTCTTGACGATAGCCTTGAGCTACTAACCGAGCTTTGTTCCGGACGACGACTTGGTTTTCGTCGGTTTTGTTCTTGAAGATCCACTTTGTCCCTATGACGGTGTGGTTCTTCGATGGTAAAGGAACAAGCTCCCAAACTTCATTTCTCTCGAATTGAATGAGCTCCTCCTCCATGGCTAAGATCCAAGCGCTATCTTCGCATGCTTCATTAATATTCTTTGGCTCTATCGATGAGGCAAAGGCACAATTTGCGAAGTGGTGGACTTGCGATCTCATCTTGACACTATCTTGAATATTGCCAATGACTTGCTCATGGGGATGGTCACGAACGGTATGAAGCCGTTTGGGAATACCTTGATCACTAGGAACATTCTCAACAACTTCATTAGTCTCAATAGAATCAATAGAATCATTAGACTTAGAATTATCAAATGAATCACATAAAACATCCAAAGAATCATTATCATTTGAAATTCTAGTTGGAACAAATCCTTCATTAAATGAGACATGAAGCGATTCCTCGATCGTTGAGGTTCGTTTGTTGAATATCAGGTAGGCTTTGCTACGCGAAGAATATCCGACAAAAATCCCCTCATCGGATCTTGGATCGAATTTGTCCAAACTACCATATGTGTTCTTAATAAAACATTTCGAACCAAAAACTCGAAAATGTTTAACTTGAGGCAACCTACCAAACAACAATTCATAACAAGTTTGTTTAGTGCCGGGCCTCAAAAGTATTCTATTAAACACATAGCAAGCGGTGTGTACCGCTTCCGCCCAAAATTGATGGCCAAGTTGGCTATCATCAAGCATAGTGCGAGCACATTCCACTAGCGTCCTATTCTTTCTCTCAACTACACCATTTTGAGGAGGTGCACGAGGGAAAGAGAAGGTGTGAGTAATACCAACTTCATCACAAAATGTCTCAAAAGACTCATTCTCAAATTCACCTCCATGATCACTACGAATAGTGACAATGGTGGTTCCTAAGAGATTTTGTACTTTCTTAACAAAAATTGTGAAGTTTTCAAAAGCTTCATTTTTATTACACAATGAAAATACCCAAGTAAATCTTGAATAGTCATCTACGATGACAAGTCCATACCTTGCATTTCCTAAGGAAGCTACTCTAGTTGGCCCAAATAAATCTAGATGTAATAGCTCTAGCGGCCGTTTAGTAGAGATGCTTTTCTTAGGTTTAAATGAATATTTAGGAAGCTTGCCGCGTTGACAACAATCACAAAAACTTTTCTTTTCAAAAACAAGCTTCGGAAAACCTTTAATAGAATTCAATTTTGAAAGCTTATATAGTGTTCCAAAGTTCACATGTCCAAAGCGTCGATGCCATAAGTGTTGTTCACTTGTGTTGGCAACGAGACATTGTTCATATGACTTAGGAAGATCCAAAATATAAATGTCTTTACGACGAGTTCCGGAAAATAATAATTTTTCATTATATTTTCTTAAAATATGACACAATCCTTTCGCAAAGCTAACTTTGTAACCTTTGTCACAAAGTTGGCTTATTGAAATAAGATTATGATTTAAACCACTAACAAGATAAACATCACTAATTAATGGTTTAGAAGGGTTACCGACTTTACCCACACCTATGATGGTTCCGCTCTCGTTGCCTCCAAATACGACGCGGTTTCCATTCGCAATGGGAACCACTCCGGAGAGCAAACGAGCGTCACCCGTCATGTGTTTGGAACACCCGCTATCGAGTATCCAATTCCCTTTGGAGCTAAATTTAAATTTGTTGCTCCTTCCCTTTTTCGTTTCCTTGAGTACCTAAAGATAGACAATTTCATATCATGGTACCCAAGGTCATTGGGTCCAAGGGATTAGACCTTTGGAAGGCAAGTCCAAGTGGACTTAGACTTCCCCACATAATTCTTACTATGCACAACATCCGAAAAATAAGCATTCATATACATTTGTTTTTCGTCCATGCTTGTGTCCTTTGGGCTCCAAATAGTGAAGGAGCCATCATCCTATTGGGTGCATGCATACAACGTTGATTTCTACGTGATGCATGTTGTGGATAGGCATACGGGACATGATGGAATGGTGCACGATGAGAATTATTCATATGATGAGGTGGGTGTACATATGCATGTGAGGGAACACATGCGTGAGGGTGTCTCACTTGGTGTGCACGTGCCCGAGAATGTGTTGCATAAAAATCATCATATGTGTGAGACGGTGGAGTAGGATGTGTGTTCCTACGTGGCATGTTATTGGTGTACATGTAGGCATGCCCCTTCTTTGGAGGTCCACCCAATGTGGATTTCTTTCCGAAAGAGGGTGTGGACGAGGTGGAAGCACCATTGGAAGATGAACTTCCAATAGAGTGTTTGCTCCCACTCGTTGAGGCTTCGGAAGTTGGCCTAACAAAAGTAGTGACCGACTTGGATGAATTTCCCATCATATACCCCAAGCCAATGTGGTGTTTGGCCGGAAGTAAATCTTTTAGGATATTATCCAAATGGCCTTTACCCTTGTTGAATTCGTTGATTCGGCCCAATGTGTTCTCATATTTCTCTTTGAGAGAACGCAAAGAAGTATCCAAAGTGGATATTTGCGATGTGAGCACATAAACACGAGATTTAAGATTCTCGTTCTCAATACTCAAAGTCGAGTTTTGAGAAGTTAAATCCGCTATCTCATGTTCTTCCGTATCCTCAATTCTAGCATGTTCAAGTTTAGATTTGAGATTAACAATCTCATTTCTTAACTCTTCAACAACGGTGTCGTTGTTGGTGATGATAGTCTTAGGCGATGTTTGAATGCTAGCTAGGTCATCTTTTACTTTAGTATATCTATTTACTAATTTAGTGTATTTTGACCATAGTTGAGTGTTAGCATCCCTAAGATCATCCATCGTTACCTCATCGCTTTCTTCATCACTATCATCAGAAGAGGAGGATCCTTGATCGTGCTCCTCTCTTGCCATGAAGCACATGTGTGCTTGCTCCACTTGCTCATCATCCGACTCTCCGCTTGAGGAATCCTCAGAGTCGGTGAAGGTAGCTCCGACAAGTCCCTTCTTGTTTCCTTTCATGTACTTCTTGGACTTGTCATACTTTGGCGCCTTCCACTTCTCCTTTTGCTTGTTTTGAGGACAATCCGCTTTGATGTGTCCTGGCTTATTGCATTTAAAGCACAAAGGTGGAGAGGCGTTAGTAGAAGTAAACTTAGATTTTTGTTTGAAGTTACCCTTTCGGAAGAAGCGATTGAACTTCTATGCCATGAGTGCAATGGATTCCATGTCCATTTCTTCTTCCGAGTTCTCATCATCGGTAGAGGTGGATGAAGCCGCCTTGAATGCAATCGTCTTTTTCTTAGGCGCATCTAGGTTCAAATATGACTTCATCTTTTCTTGTAGCTTCACCTTGCTATCTTTCCGTACCTCGTATGACATCAAAGTACCCATTAGTTGAACTACGGTATATTTGTTCATGTCATTACCTTCCTCGATGGCGAAGGTACGTTTTTCCCAAGAAGAGGGAAGTCCTTCAATAAGCTTTAAGCACTTCTCCTTTTGAGTGTAGGTCTTGCCGAGGGCCTCTAACTCCTTTATTATGTCAACGAAGCGAGCGTAATATTCTTTCATCTTCTCGCCCTGTTGCATATGAAACATTTCGTAATCTTTGGTTACGACTACGAGTTTAGAGTCTCTTACCCTACTCGTCCCTTCATGAAGAATGAGGAGGGAGTTCCAAATTTGATATGCACTCTTACATGTGCATATCTTATTGAAATCCTCGGGCTCCAAAGCGCATTGCAAGGCGTTCATTGCCTTGGCATTGCTTACCTCTGCGGCGACCTCCGCGGTAGTCCATTTCTCAAAATCTTCTTCTTCGGGTTCAATATACTCCTTCATTGTAGTTCTCCATAAAGATGCACTTCGGAGGAAGGTTTCCATCCGACACTTCCAGTACCCGTAGTTGGTACCGTTGAAGAATGGAGGCCTCGTAGAGGAATGTCCTTCCATCACGGAAGATGCCCCTTCACGGTTCCTGAAGGTGTCATAGTTGGAAGGTGGACGCACGGTCTTGTTGTCGTTGGCAGACATAGCTAAGTATCTGGCTCTGATACCAAATGTAATGCCCTACCAGCTACTGCACAAGTACTAGAGGGGGGGTGAATAGTACTTTAAAATAATAAGGCGTATAATTCCAAATTAAATTGCACACAACTACCAAATCAATTTGCGGAAGCTTAAATTGAATGACAACAATGAAATTAACAATGCTAACAAACGATGTTAATGGGTTCGGATCCACCCAAGTCTCCCCGACTTGTTCCCGGTGATCCTACGTCCCAACCACCCGGATCCCCTCCGGATACTTGAGTTAGAAACCCTAACTCAAGATTTCCACTATGAATATCTTGTGAAAAACCTTCACAAGATCAAATCATACATGCAATGGCAAAGTGAATCCCACAACCCGGGATCACAAACTTCTCTCACAACCGAGAGAGCCAACAAGCAATATAAAAGAGTTTAGATGAAATAAATACTCTTACCACAAAATCCTATACCTTGAGTTTTTCTTACCCAATAGGTGGAATGAAGGATTTGAGGAAGATGAAGTTACCAAAACCTAGCACCAAGGAAATGATCAGCAATGGGTGCCTAGGGTTGATTTGGAAACTTGAATCAAGCAATAGCTTGAAGAGCTCACCAAGAACAAACTTCTCTCTAGATCTAGAAATGAGAGAGAATGGGTTTCTTGTGAGGAAGAGAGCTTTAGATTTGAGGGAGAATGGCTATCTCTTTAGAACTCAATGAATCTCTTAATGGCAGCTCTAACTTAGATAGAAATGACCTGGGTTCGTATTTATAGGAACCCAAAAACACAAGTTAGGTCATTCACCAACGGATAGAAATCTGTGAGACTTAGTCGGTCAAAGAACAATCACTGACCGACTAGTTCATCAACTAGTCGGTCAGCCAAACAACGTGGACCGACTAAGAGTAGATCTGAGAAGAGATAGAATTTCAGACCTAGAAATCTAGTCGGTCCAAGAATACTTTCTGACCGACTAGTTTCACAACTAGTCGGTCAGACAGTGAACGTAGACCGACTAAGAGGCAAAATGAAATAGTCTGAAGGCAAGTTGACTTAGTCGGTCCAAGAACAAAAGTTGACCGACTAGATTGTCAACTAGTCGGTCACCAAACGTTCTTAGACCGACTAACGGTAAACAGTAGCTTAGGAGAAATTTAGAGTGAACAGTAAGTCACAACTAGTCGGTCAAAGAAGCATCACTGACCGACTAGTTCACAAACTAGTCGGTCGGTGAGTCAACGTAGACCGACTAACTGTAAACAGTAAAGTCCAAGAAATTAAGGAATCAAACTAGTCGGTCCAAGAACAGTTACCGACCGACTAGATCACCATCTAGTCGGTCAGTTCTTGTTCTTGTACCAACTAACATGCACAAACAAATCCGAATCGAAGCGCGACGCTTCGAGGAAGTTAGAATGAACTTGTGCAAGGATCCTAGAGCTACGTAAAGAGCATAATGAAGATAGAAACGTAAGATATACTCAAGGCTTAACATTCTATCAATCGAGACTAAAAGACTATAAATAAAACCTTAATAAACGGTCTTCGAGAGCTTCGATTGAATCTTCATAACTTCCAAAACTGCGCAAGAGCTTCAACGAAGCTTTAGGCATGAATACGAGCTTTTGGAAGTGTTGAGATGTCGCTTTGAATATTCTCGTGAAATTGGCGACGATCTCCAATACTGCGCTCACAAATTGTTAGTTCATAAATTATTTATGTTTGCTCATCATCCAAAACCAAATCCGGGGAGTCCAATATTCAACAGAGTCCACCTGCTGGCCAGCTCGTGGCTCAGGCCACTTATCTCTATCACTATTAATCACTTGTGCACTAGAGAGTCCACCTGCTAGCCGGAGTGGCGGATCAGGCCAACTCGGGGCTCAGTCCGCTTATCTCTTACCCCACCCATATGTTTCGAGCGTTGGGGTTTCCAACTACAGGGCTCGCTTCTGGAACACGAGCCAGGAACACAAGCATTGTAGCGAAGCTACGTAATCACAGCAACACATAAAGAATGCAATGACATGACAATTAATTCGCGTACCGTTAATGGAAAGTAAACATGACATGGTAATTGTGCAACATGATATATGTCGGAACTAGCTTCGTTGTCAAGCTAGTTCCCCAATTTGCACCTAGGCGAGTATCATTTCGTCGCCTAGCCTCTTTTACGCCTACAACAAGCAAATGGCCTAAAACATGGCCTAAACCCTAAGTGGCAAGTTTCACTTGCCTAGCACCGGGGATGACGATCACGAAGGTTCGTCTCGCGGATGCTATTCTACGGGGGAAAATCGCTGTTATGGGGAACAATAATCAAACAACATGAAATTTTATTAGGGTTTCATAAAAATATAAATAGGTTATGAAAACAACGGTAGATCGATTTCTTACCGAGAGGAGGCGGAAGAAACACTCCGGAGAACCCTAGGATCAGATCTGGGAACCTATGGAGAAGTTTGGAGAATTAGGGGTTTGGGGGATTTTGGGGGATTTTGGGGATTTGATGGAGATTTGGGGAAAATGAGAGGTGGAAAGAGTGGATGGAGGGTTTGGATGATGATTCTAGGGCTTGGAATGAAGGAATGAAGCTTGGAGAAAGATGGGGGCTCAAAGGGGGAGATTTTAGGGTTTTGGGTCGAGTGGAGGAAGATGAAATCGTTTGGGATGGGTTTAAATAGGATGGGCTGGCGGCTGCCCAGAAATTAGGGTTTTAACACAGGTTAGTCGGTCAAAGAGCAACCACTGACCGACTAGTTTGGCAACTAGTCGGTCGGTCGACCAACGCAGACCTACTAAGTGTAAACAGTAACTTCTGAACGAAAATAGGATTTAGAATTAGTCTGTCCATGAACAAATACTGATCGACTAGTTTAGTAACTAGTCGGTCGATGAACGTTCTTAGACCGACTAAGAGTAAACAGAAGCTGATGCTAAAATTAGATGATGTGTTAGTCGGTTAAAGAAGCATTGCCGACCGACTAGTTTGCAACCTAGTCGGTCAACCAATGTTCTTAGACCGACTAACGATAAACAGTAACTCCTGAGAAATTTAGAAAGCCAACTAGTCGGTCCAAGAAGGATTGCCGACCGACTGGATCGTCATCTAGTCGGTCGGTGCCCCTTCTTATACCGGCTAATGAGCACCAAAAGTTCCGATACGGAGCGCGGGGCCCCGGGATCGATTCCTAAGACTCCTAGGCTTGATCTAATAGTAAGATACAACCGTTATGAAGTCCGTCACAAATGACATACTTCGAAATCGACAATCCTAAGGAAGAAACGAGAAAAAATGACGAATCGATCGAAAATGAAGCTACGGAGATGAAAACCACACATGAGGAGAAAATCCACCAAAACATATATTATATTATAATAAATCCAGATACATGAAAAGCAGTCGTTACATCCTCCCCAACTTAAGAAAAATTCCGTCCTCGGAATTTCCAAATACTCACGAGTCCGGAAACAAAAGTGGGAAACGCTCTCGCATCTCATCCTCATTCTCCCAAGTAGACTCTCCAGGTGAGCCGTGTCGCCACATCACCCTCACAAGATTGACAATCTTGTTCCGAAGCGATTTCTGACGCCTGTCCAGAATCTGCACTGGATGCTGGTCATACGTCATATCGGGGCGAACGGTAATCTCCGAAAAATCCACCGCATGAGATGGATCGCTAATGTATCGACGAAGCTGCGACACATGGAAAACATTGTGAACTCCTTCCAAAGATGGCGGCAAGGCCAAGCGATAAGCTACCTCGCCAACCCTCTCCAAAACGTCAAACGGTCCAATGTATCGTGGGCTCAACTTCCCACACTTCCCGAAACGAATCACACCGCGATTCAGGGAAATCTTCAAGAACACATGGTCGCCCGGCAGAAACTCCAAAGGACGACGTTTAGCATCCGCCCAATGCTTAAAACGGTCCTGAGCAATTCTCAACCTCTCCCGAATATTCCTGACGATATCCACGGCCTCCACGATCATCTCAGGTCCCAACAACTCCCGATCACCAACGTCATCCCAACTCAATGGCGATCGACATTTCCTCCCATAAAGAGCGACGAAAGGCGCCATGCCAATACTCGCCTGGAAGCTGTTGTTGTAAGAGAACTCCACCAAATGTAGATGGTCCTCCCACGAACCCTTGAAATCCAACATGCACGCCCTCAGCATGTCTTCCAAAATCTGAATCGTCCTCTCGGACTGGCCATCCGTCTGCGGATGGTACGCCGTGCTGAAACTCAGACGCGTACCCAAGCTCTTCTGTAAACTCTGCCAGAACTGAGATGTGAACCTCGTGTCTCTGTCAGACACGATACTCACGGGGACTCCATGAAGTCGCACGACCTCCTGCATGATTCACGTTACATCACTATCCACACTAGGAAAAGGAAATAATAAAAAAACGGAGAGTAAAAGAATTTTACCTCCATATATCTCCTCGCTAGCGACTCAGTGGACTGTCCCACTCGGAACGGAATAAAGTGCACAGATTTTGTCACGCCCCGCTTCCCATTCTACCGGGAGCGAGGACGCGAGCGGGTCCGCGATGTGCTTAAAACAAGGAGGAGTACTTTTTTTTTTCTTTTTGAAATCTTTTTCTTTTCTTCCTCCTTGGCTTAAACACACTAAGCGTCTGTATAAAAATTGCAGATTCTTGCTTGCAAGTTTAAGAAGCAGCTCAAACAACATTATTACATATCCAGTGTACAATAATTAAGATACAGCTTGGCCTAGCATGGCCAATACAAACAAGGTACACGAATTACATTAATCAAATATATATATAAGTGCTGACGCGAAGGTAAAAAGTCTAGTCTTCTGTGGGTAGATACTCCACGTAGTTTTCGAGCACTGGCTCGACTCCTGCAGTAGTGTCTTCAAGGAACTCACTATCGATACCTGACGGACATTTCGTAAAACAACAAAATGAAATGTCCGTCAGCGAGGTTTACTCGGCAAGATAATCTCAAAACCAAAACGTTAGACGTTTTAAAATTAAACCAAGCTGGACTTTTAAAGACAAGCAATAAGTTTAATTTAAAATAAGCAATAAAAAGATAAAGCAGTTTAAAGCAGTTAAAATAGTTAAAGCAGTTAAAGAGGTTAAACATTTGCAATCTGCAGCAATTTAATCATCGATAGCCATTTGCAATATCGTTTACAACCTGTAGCAATTTAATCATTCAATAACAATTTGCAATACCATTTGCAACATGTGACAATTTAGCATTAAATAAACACACTGTAGCAACCTGCAAAAAGATGTTAGAACAATAGTCAAAAACCAGTCTATCCTAGTGATAAGTCCATGTCCAAGAGTACTAGAGATAACCAACATGCAGCCTGCGACGGGAGCAACTCCGAGGCTTACCCACCGTTCCGATATGGCAACGGTCAAGGTTCTAACCCCCGTAATGTGTTGGAGGTAATTTAGTATGGCGCATCCAGTCATTCTGTAACACTTGTGATCATAGACTACCCCAAACCCGGGTCAAGTCAAGTGGCGGTCAAAAGAATGTGTACTATCTGTCTATTATTGAAATTCCATCTTTCATTCTATATTATTAAAGTTCCATCTTTCATTCAATATTGTTGAAGTTCCATCTTCCATTCAGTCAATTCAATCTCGGTATTCCAATAGTCTGTACAACAGTCTCGTGAAAGTTCACAACTTCACGACTCGATTAAATGAAAACATCAGTATCACTTAAATAAATAAAAGAACGAGTAAGATATGATTTTAACCAAGCAAAAGAGTTTAAATTAGCTTAAAATACTTTCTAAGACTAGTAGTTATTTCTCAAGATTTTTAAACAATTTTTAAACAATTTTAAATAGCCAAAAAGCAATTTTAAATCAAGAAATGATTTTTTAAAACATATGTTCAAGGAATTGTTTAGAGCAAACCGTACATCAGAATTCTTCAAACAAGGTGTCAAAACGATCGTATTTACAAGTACTGTAACATATATTTTTATCGTATAGCAGTGTACGTAAAAATTGCAAGCTACGAATTTTAAAAGAATTTTAACCTATTTAAGTTTTGCCTTCAAAAATTCACTGTGAGAAATATACTTGCCTGATCGCGACGAAACTAGCGCCAATGGATTCGTTTCGACGTTTCTGATTTTCTGGGACTAGTCTCGCAATTTTCTGAGCCATATATTTCAAGTTATCAATTTAAAACCAATAAACCCTATTTAAAAATAATTAAAAATACGAATTTACGAAAGATTCGCGATATTTACAAGTTTGCCATTTCGAATTTACGCTCGCCGTTCGTTCTCCAGTGTGCATGGCTGAGGGGGGGAAGAGATCTCGACGACGTCGGCGAGGGGGCGTCGGGGTTCAAGGCGGCGGCGGCGTCGAGCTCGGCGGTCGTCGGTGGGGAGGCGACGTCGGAGGAGCTCACAGCGGCGGCACGGAGCGGAGGAGCTACGTCGGAGGCGACGTGAGGGCACTGGAGGGCGGAGGGGGTGCTTCGGAGCGGCGTCAGGCGGTCGAAGCGGCGGAGCTAGGCGGCGAGGGTTGCTCCGGAGGTGAGGGACGAGAAGAGAGGGAGGGTGGCGGTGGCGGTCGGTGCTCCGGTGGCCTGCAGCGGTGCAGTCGGAGGGTGCGGCTTCACTGGCGGGCTCCGGTGGCGGAGGGAGGCGGAAGACGTGGGTCGGATGGCGGAGGGCGGCGGCGACCTCCGGGAGAGAGAGAGAGGGAGAGAGTGAATCGGAGAGAGGGAGAGAGTAGCATGGGTTTGGGTTTGATAATGTAGAGGGAGAGACAGAGTATCTGTGTGAGTTGGGTTAGGTTGAGGGTGAGCTCTGTTATATAGGGTTAGGGGTTGGCCTGAGGAATCAAAAGAGAGGGTACTGATTTGCTGACAACGAAGAGGATGGGGGGGTAGCTGCATGAAACGGGTAGGGGGGTTTGGTCCTCATGGGGTTAGGTAGGTGATTAGTGGGGGTAGATGGAGTTAAGGGTGATACGGGTAGGTTAGGTGGATTAGGTTAAAAGTTAATTAAGTAATTAGCAAGGTAAAACCCAATTAACGAAATGTCATTAGTGAAAATACAAAAAGCGAAAATTACGAAAATGCCCCTACTAGTAAACGTATCCGAAAAATTACGAAAACATACCCACGGGATCGTATCGTCACGAGGATCGCGAATACGAAGACCGTTACAGGATTTGGGCTACGAAAATACTAGTTTTTGGCCAAAACGTTTAGAAAGCGGGTTGGCGGGTTCTCTATTGAAATGGTATCAGAAAATTACGAAATTAATGTGGGGAGCCCTAAATGATCATATGATGCTACCGTACAAGTTTGAAAACGTTTTTGAAGACGTTTGTATAGAAAATAAATTCGTTGAATCAAAACGGTAATTTTGGGAGATGAATTTTAACAGAAATGTTTTGGGCATTTGAGGAAATCTGAAATTGCTGAAATATAATATGATAAGTCTAGTGCTCTAAAAATATTTTTATAAGAATTTTTGGAATCAGTTTTGTTATAAAACTCTTCACGAACATTTATAAAGTAAAATTAATTTTTAAAGTACGTAAAAATTGGTAAATTGAAGTGATGAAATTTCAGATCGTTACATCCTACCCTCCTTAAAAATAATTCCGTCCTCGGAATTTAAAATATTTTTGAAACAAATAATTGATATTATAAAGAAGCTCAAGCAAATAAATGATAGAATAGATAGATCTTTGTAAATCAGGTTGTAAATAACATGAAATGTGATGAGCAAATAAGGGATGTTACTAATATATATTATCACCATAGTGACTTCAGATTTATCAAGTAGGCAAAACATAAAATAATGGCATTACTCGGAAATGATAATGAGGATGATGATGACATCTGATCGAACTTGGGACATAAGGTGACAAGGCAGAAGCAATCACACCAAAGAGAAGAACGGAACGTCTAGAATATATAAACGATGATTACATGGTCTCAATCATGTAAATTATCGTCATAACATACATAAACGTAAGGGATAAACCTAGTGCGTCCTTACGGTTACAACTTAACCAGCCGAGCACAAAGGGCTTCATCTGCCACGCTACCAAACTACAAGTCAATATCCAGATCGATACGTATAGGCAAATGTAAGGCCAATTCTCGCGGGTCAAGATCATCGCTACCACTTGTCCCAGCAGTCTCCATAACATCCAACAAGAAACCAACATCCTAGCCGTCTCCCAAATCCGAGCACAAGACCGACATCCAACTTCAACGCCTAGGCCCAAAAGTATGCCAATACCCAATCCTAAGGATACCGCTTCCCAATACCATAGGTCGATATCTACGGTAAACATCATCAGCCCTAAGCAGTTCAACGACCAAAAACTCAGGAACCTACAAGCACTAAGGAGCACCCCTAAGAAGAACTCGAAGCTGGGCAGCTCAAGGGGGAAGAACCAGAAAAAGGAGCTCCCAATGATACCCATAGCGGCGGGGTTCCCAATATCCCGACCACACGGCCAAAGCATGGGTGGCGGCGAGGGTTGCTGCTATGCCCAACAGACCCCAAGGTCGTCGGCGGGCCATCGGCGGCTGGCGATCTGCGGCGGCGAGGGCTGCGACTGGCTGGCGATCCATGGCGGGGAGCTAGGGCCTACGGGATGAAGCGAAGCGGAAGCTGGCGGATCGGAGATCGGGAGTGGCGATGCGGGGTCCGATCGAGCTTGCTTGGGGGAGAGGCCGGGAGGAGGAGGGGGCGATGTCTGAGCGAAAAGAGAAAGCCACGGGGTGGCTTGCGGAGGAAGGAGATGGGTTAAAAAGAAAAGGGGGGCACCGAAGTCGTCGGTGTTAGGCGGGAACGGGGGGGGGGGGGGGGGTATCGATGAGAGGAAACGGACAAAACGCAATAAAGAGGGAGGAGGAGGGTGGTTGGGGGGAAAGGAAGTCAAACCCGGGGAAGTCGGGGTACATGACAAAAGTAGGGGCTAGAGGAGAAATACGAGCACAAACTGAAAAGACGCCAACAACCTACACTGGCACGTCAGGTTGGCTCGTCTCAAAATCTCCAGTATCATCGTCGAATACTTCTGAGCGTCCTTCGATCTGCTTCCGCGGAGGAGCTTGAACTTAAGATGGTCGGGTATTTCGAACTCTACCCTCCTTTGACGACAGTCAAAGGTGGCATGAATTTCCTTAACCAATTCATCCCAAGAACAACATCAAATGTTGGCATCTCTATCACCATGGGATTTAGCAAAAAGACCTCGGCTACAAATCACAATAGAACATTGGAGGCATCCGCTGGGAACTGCCAGCGGTCTCGACCATCCAACGTGGAGTCAGAGGTTTAACAGTTACAGTGATAAGAAACATGTCCAAGCTCTAAATAATAGAGTAAGTAGCTTAGTGGAATATCTCGTACCTGGGATTACTTGGTCCGTAGCCTCAGCTTCTTCTACCGTCATGGTACAAGCTTGGCGTCTTTGGGGTAGCACCTGTTGTCGAGTCTGCTGGTACACTTGTTGTTGGTTGACGTTGTTGAGCAGAGTTGGAAGGCTGAGACTTCCTCTCAGGACAGTCGCTTGCAGTGTGGCCCTTCGATTTGCTTCAGTGGTTGAACTCGAACTTCTGATGATCCAAAATTCGAATGCTGTCCTCCATAACTAGAGTTCAAGGGGACTAAAGAAAGATTCTAAGAAGGTCAATCGAAAGGTCATCAAGCTAAGAGAAGGTGATAATGATGAAGATCGATGGCGTCACATAATCATGATTCACGTCCTTGCGGTCCAGCGGACACGGCCAGGGAAGTGACTAAGCTAGGATCACTTGCACCCAGTCTAGCTAGGTTGATCCAACAGACTTTAGCCAAGCACATTGACCGGTATCATGGTCCATTGAAGGAAGATTATCATTTATATGCGTGCCATCATCAACTGAAGGAAAGGTGATGAAATGAGTAGATGGTTCATCCAATGAAAATAACTATAACGGTTAGCAAAAGTGGCTACTAAGGAGGGTATAACCAAGAATGGAACACGAGTTCCTAAACAAGGGTTAAGAGTTCGAAAAGTAATAAGGTTTAATGGAAATAGTTCGTTGCAAATTCTGTGATAAGAAGCAATAGAAAATTTCCAAATCAAGATGTGGACATGCTATAGCACGATAACATATGCTAGCAATGATAATAAAGACGATGGGTGTCAAATCGACATAGAGGGAAAAGATTCAGATATACTGGTGATTACCGGTTCAGCAGCTTCGTGGAGAATATAGGGTTGAATTTCCGGTATTTCCTTTACGATACCCAAGATGTCGTTGTTGGTGACGTCGTCTGTATCTGGTCGACCTGCCATATATACTTCAAAACAAACCGCAATGTAAGGTAAGTTAAAATAAATCTATTCTAGCAGTATACTTGGATATTAATGTCATTTAAACCGATCTTAAAGCATTTGCATAAGCAAGACCTGCATGGGCCGCCACCAAAACCTGTCACGCCCCGCTTCCCATTCTACCGGGAGCGAGGACGGCGAGCGGGTCCGCGATGTGCTTAAAACAAGGAGGAGTACTTTTTTTTCTTTCATTTTGAAATCTTTTTCTTTTCTTCCTCCTTGGCTTAAACACACTAAGCGTCTGTATAAAAATTGCAGATTCTTGCTTGCAAGTTTAAGAAGCAGCTCAAACAACATTATTACATATCCAGTGTACAATAATTAAGATACAGCTTGGCCTAGCATGGCCAATACAAACAAGGTACCACGAATTACATTAATCAAATATATATATATAAGTGCTGACGCGAAGGTAAAAGTCTAGTCTTCTGTGGGTAGATACTCCACGTAGTTTTCGAGCACTGGCTCGACTCCTGCAGTAGTGTCTTCAAGGAACTCACTATCGATACCTGACGGACATTTCGTAAAACAACAAAATGAAATGTCCGTCAGCGAGGTTTACTCGGCAAGATAATCTCAAAACCAAAACGTTAGACGTTTTAAAATTAAACCAAGCTGGACTTTTAAAGACAAGCAATAAGTTTAATTTAAAATAAGCAATAAAAAGATAAAGCAGTTTAAAGCAGTTAAAATAGTTAAAGCAGTTAAAGAGGTTAAACATTTGCAATCTGCAGCAATTTAATCATCGATAGCCATTTGCAATATCGTTTACAACCTGTAGCAATTTAATCATTCAATAACAATTTGCAATACCATTTGCAACCTGTGACAATTTAGCATTAAATAAACACACTGTAGCAACCTGCAAAAAGATGTTAGAACAATAGTCAAAAACCAGTCTATCCTAGTGATAAGTCCATGTCCAAGAGTACTAGAGATAACCAACATGCAGCCTGCGACGGGAGCAACTCCGAGGCTTACCCACCGGTTCCGATATGGCAACGGTCAAGGTTCTAACCCCCGTAATGTGTTGGAGGTAATTTAGTATGGCGCATCCAGTCATTCTGTAACACTTGTGATCATAGACTACCCCAAACCCGGGTCAAGTCAAGTGGCGGTCAAAAGAATGTGTACTATCTGTCTATTATTGAAATTCCATCTTTCATTCTATATTATTAAAGTTCCATCTTTCATTCAATATTGTTGAAGTTCCATCTTCCATTCAGTCAATTCAATCTCGGTATTCCAATAGTCTGTACAACAGTCTCGTGAAAGTTCACAACTTCACGACTCGATTAAATGAAAACATCAGTATCACTTAAATAAATAAAAGAACGAGTAAGATATGATTTTAACCAAGCAAAAGAGTTTAAATTAGCTTAAAATACTTTCTAAGACTAGTAGTTATTTCTCAAGATTTTTAAACAATTTTTAAACAATTTTAAATAGCCAAAAAGCAATTTTAAATCAAGAAATGATTTTTTAAAACATATGTTCAAGGAATTGTTTAGAGCAAACCGTACATCAGAATTCTTCAAACAAGGTGTCAAAACGATCGTATTTACAAGTACTGTAACATATATTTTTATCGTATAGCAGTGTACGTAAAAATTGCAAGCTACGAATTTTAAAAGAATTTTAACCTATTTAAGTTTTGCCTTCAAAAATTCACTGTGAGAAATATACTTGCCTGATCGCGACGAAACTAGCGCCCAATGGATTCGTTTCGACGTTTCTGATTTTCTGGGACTAGTCTCGCAATTTTCTGAGCCATATATTTCAAGTTATCAATTTAAAACCAATAAACCCTATTTAAAAATAATTAAAAATACGAATTTACGAAAGATTCGCGATATTTACAAGTTTGCCATTTCGAATTTACGCTCGCCGTTCGTTCTCCAGTGTGCATGGCTGAGGGGGGGGAAGAGATCTCGACGACGTCGGCGAGGGGCGTCGGGGTTCAAGGCGGCGGGCGGCGTCGAGCTCGGCGGTCGTCGGTGGGGAGGCGACGTCGGAGGAGCTCGCAGCGGCGGCACGGAGCGGAGGGAGCTACGTCGGAGGCGACGTGAGGCACTGGAGGGCGGAGGGGGTGCTTCGGAGCGGCGTCAGGCGGTCGAAGCGGCGGAGCTAGGCGGCGAGGGTTGCTCCGGAGGTGAGGGACGAGAAGAGAGGGAGGGTGGCGGTGGCGGTCGGTGCTCCGGTGGCCTGCAGCGGTGCAGTCGGAGGGTGCGGCTTCACTGGCGGGCTCCGGTGGCGGAGGGAGGCGGAAGACGTGGGTCGGATGGCGGAGGGCGGGCGGCGACCTCCGGGAGAGAGAGAGAGGGAGAGAGTGAATCGGGAGAGAGGGAGAGAGTAGCATGGGTTTGGGTTTGATAATGTAGAGGGAGAGACAGAGTATCTGTGTGAGTTGGGTTAGGTTGAGGGTGAGCTCTGTTATATAGGGTTAGGGGTTGGCCTGAGGAATCAAAAGAGAGGGTACTGATTTACTGACCAACGAAGAGGATGGGGGGTAGCTGCATGAAACGGGTAGGGGGGTTTGGTCCTCATGGGGTTAGGTAGGTGATTAGTGGGGGTAGATGGAGTTAAGGGTGATACGGGTAGGTTAGGTGATTAGGTTAAAAGTTAATTAAGTAATTAGCAAGGTAAAACCCAATTAACGAAATGTCATTAGTGAAAATACAAAAAGCGAAAATTACGAAAATGCCCCTACTAGTAAACGTATCCGAAAAATTACGAAAACATACCCACGGGATCGTATCGTCACGAGGATCGCGAATACGAAGACCGTTACAGGATTTGGGCTACGAAAATACTAGTTTTTTGGCCAAAACGTTTAGAAAGCGGGTTGGCGGGTTCTCTATTGAAATGGTATCAGAAAATTACGAAATTAATGTGGGGAGCCCTAAATGATCATATGATGCTACCGTACAAGTTTGAAAACGTTTTGAAGACGTTTGTATAGAAAATAAATTCGTTGAATCAAAACGGTAATTTTGGGAGATGAATTTTAACAGAAATGTTTTGGGCATTTGAGGAAATCTGAAATTGCTGAAATATAATATGATAAGTCTAGTGCTCTAAAATATTTTTATAAGAATTTTTGGAATCAGTTTTGTTATAAAACTCTTCACGAACATTTATAAAGTAAAATTAATTTTTAAAGTACGTAAAAATTGGAATAAAGTGCACAGATTTGGTCAATCGATATACGATCACCCAAATCACGTCATTCTGCTTCGGACTCCGAGGTAGTCCAGTCACGAAATCCATAGTGATGTGTTGCCATTTCCACTCCGGTATCGGAAGCGGTTGTAGCAACCCGGCCGTACGCTGATGCTCCGCCTTCACTTGCTGGCAAACCAAGCACTTGGCTACGCTCCGAGCCACACTCCTCTTCATACCATGCCACCAATAATTCAGACGAAGATCCTGGTACATCTTAGTGCCACCAGGATGCACAGAATACGGCGAACTGTGTGCCTCCACCATCAACTCCTCTCTAATATCCCCAGCTGGCACACACAACCTGGCTCCGAACCTCTGCGAGCCATCCTCATGAATCAAAAAGTCAGTCCACAGACCGGCTTCCACCTGCTCCCGAATCTTCACCAGCTTCGGATCCCCAGCCTGGCCAGCCTTAATCCGATCCACAATCGTCGACTGTACCTGCATGTACTTCAACGAAGAAGCCTCCCCAGGAAGAACAATCTCCACACCAGACTCGCAAAAATCCTGCTGCAATCTCCACTGCGAGGTCAAAATCATCACCGCTGGAAGCCTACTCAAAGCATCCGGAACCACATTCACCTTGCCAGGGTGATACTGCAAATCAATCTCATAATCCGCCATAAGCTCCAACCATCAACGCTGACGCATGTTGAGCTCCTTCTGAGTGAAAATATACTTCAAGCTTTTGTGATCGGTGAAAATCTTCACTTTCTCACTCAGCAGGAAGTGCCTCCAAATCTTAAGAGCAAACACAACGGCAGCCAACTCCAAATCATGCGTCGGGTAATTCTTCTCATGAACCTTAAGCTGACAAGACGCATACGCCACAACATGCCCATGCTGATGCAACACACAACCGAGACCCTTGCCAGAAGCATCGCAAAAGATCTCAAATCCACCGCTGCGATCAGGCACAACAAGAATAGGGGCAGTCGTCAACCTCTCCTTCAGCATACCAAAAGCATTCTCACAATCACCCGACCAAACAAAAGCAACATCCTTCCGCGTCAACCTGGTCATCGGCTCAGCAATACGAGAAAAGTCCTTAATGAATCGCCGATAATAACCAGCAAGTCCAAGGAAACTCCGAATCTCAGATGCAGACGACGGAACAGGCCACTCCCTGATGGCCCGAATCTTCTCGGGATCCACAGAAATACCATCTCCAGTCACCACATGCCCAAGGAAAGCAACTCTATCCAGCCAAAACTCGCACTTCGAAAACTTAGCATACAAACGATGCTTCCTCAAGATCTCCAACACCGTCCTCAAGTGCGAGGCATGCTCTTCCTCCGACTTCGAATAGATCAGAATGTCGTCAATGAAGATAACGACAAACTTATCCAAAAAGTCGTAGAAAATCAGGTTCATCAGATTCATGAAAACTGCGGGCGTGTTAGTCACGCCGAAAGGCATAACCACAAACTCATAGTGTCCATACTTCGTCCTGAACGCTGTCTTCGGAACATCATCCTTCTTCACCTTCAACTGATGGTAACCACTCCTCAAATCCAATTTAGAAAACACCCTCGAACCTCCAAGCTGATCAAAAATATCATCGATGCGAGGCAACGGGTATTTATTCTTAATGGTCACCGCATTCAACTCCCGATAGTCCACGCACATGCGACGCGAACCATCCTTCTTCTTAACCAGCAACACCGGTGCTCCCCATGGAGACACACTAGGATTAATATAATCCTTCTGCAAAAGCTCATCCAACTGCTTCCGTAACTCTTCCAACTCTGCAGGTGCCATACGATACGGCGCCTTCGAAATCGGCTGCGCACCTGGAACAAGATCGATAGAAAATTCCAAAGCCCGATCAGGCGGTAAACCAGACATCTCCTCGGGGAAGACGTCGCCAAAATCTCACACCACAGCTGGCCACTCCAGCTCCATCTGCATAGCCACAGCCTCCACCGGCCTGGCCCGAAATTTGACAGGACCAAGCGAACTGCTACCACGACTGAACTCAAATACTGGATGTCTGGGAATCTCGAACACCACCTTCTTCCTTCGACAGTCGATCGTAGCATAAAAGCTCGCAAGCCAGTCCATCCCAAGAACTGCATCATAGTTGATGATGTCGTGGACAATGAAATCAGCGAAAATCTCATGTCCACAGACCACCACAGAGCAAGGACTGCACCCACAATGCATCGTGACTACTCCATTCCCTGTAACGATGTTCCAGCTCTTGGAGAGAGGGGACGTTGACAAGGAATGCTTCTCCACGAAGCCCTGGGCCAAAATGCACATCGATGCACCAGAGTCAAAGAGGACTCGGGCAGGGAACGTGCTAACCAAAACCACACCTAATAAACAGTCTAATCAATCAAATCTTATTCTAGCAACATTCATACACAAGCATCCAACATAATTTTAACAATCAACTAATTAGGGAAGGAACAACTAGATTGGAAGTTACCTGCAATGACCTCATCCATAGCCAAAACCTCCTCTTCGGTCATCAGAAATGCCTGCCTCCTTGGTGGAACTGCCTGCCGAAAGGCATGCCCTTGCGGAACAAGGGGTACCCCACGACCAGCGGGCACCGGGGCTCTCTGCTGCAACGGCGGGGCAGCAATAAGTGCCTTCCAAGGCTGCTTCAACCTCGGGCACTCCCTGAGAACATGGGCGGGATCTCCACAGGCAATACATTGCCCCAAGAACTTCCTACATGATTCCTTAATATGGCCCTCCTTTCCACAGAAATGGCAAGTGCTCCGAACGGGCCCTCCTGGCCTCTTGAACTGAGCAGGCTGGTTCGGCCTGAATCCAGGTCTAACCACAGCTCTCGCATGTTCCACAGGCCTCTTCCCAGCACCAACAATAGACCCCCTCCTCTGGTTCACGAGCAGCTCCTGCCTCTTGGCTGCTACTAGAACCTTCTGATAAGACTCCCGGTCAGAAGAGGTCACAAAACTCTGGAGCTCCGAAGCAAGTCCCTGCAGGAACCTCTGAGCTCGCTCCTCAGCGTCCTGCACCATCTTTGGTGCAAACCGACTCAGCCTCATGAACTCTTGGTGATATCGGTCCACCGACGAGCTCCCTTGCTTCAAATCGATAAAACGCTGCAGCATCTCTTCCCTGGCAGCTTTCGGGAAGAACTCACCATCAAATCTGGTCTTGAAGGTAGCCCAGACGATCGGCTCCACCAACATCTTCTCTTCCGCATCCCACCAATTCCAGGCATTATCCTTGAGTTGCCTCTTCGCCAAATCAACCCACCCAGCTGGGGTGATCTTGGCCATCTTCAGATTGTCCTCGATGTTCCGAATCCACTCATCGGCAGCCAAAGGACCCTCAGACCCATCAAAATATGCGGGACCCAGCTCCCGAAATTGCTTCGCTCCTGGCTCAGAGCGAGGGGCATCCGGAAGAGCCCGGGCAGCTCGAGCAAGTGGAGCATTCTGGACTTGCAGAAGCACGCCCTGCTGCACTTGCATCATCTGGAGCATCATCCGCATCATCTCACCGCTGGTGGGTTCCCGCTCAGGCTCCTCATCATGAGGGATCGCACCACTGCCCCCACCACGGGTGAAACGCCTTCCTGCCATCTAATGACACAGAAAACGAATCAGATTAGACTCATAGCTTGCGATTCGGACGTCAAACTTAATTTATTGGACATTCTAATATTATTATCGTCATTCCAAAAATCGAAGTTACAGAAGGACCTGCATGGGCCACCAACAAAACCTGTCACGACCCGCTTCCCTAAAATGGAGGCGAGACATGAAAAGGTCCGCACGAGAGTGGAGCTGTGAAGCCCCAAACCCGATAAGCGTCAATAAAACATAAGCAGGTCCCTGTAACCACAACGGAACAACAATAATAATAATACAAGAGAGACTGAAATAAAATCTCACAACTCATAAATTGTCCAACATGAAAATAAGTCCAACATCCAGAAAAGCCACCAGGCTAAAAGAAAGAGTCTAAAGGCCCAGAACAAGGCCAACAAAAGCAACGACATAACAAAGTATAGGTGCTACGCACCGATAACAAAAGAACTGTCTAAACAAAAGTAAAACACAACGAAGACACTAGGACTGGTCCCCAGTGTCCACGTACTCCCCGTCAAACACAAGCTCGGGCTCGGCGTCAGCAAACACCTCGTCCTCAGCAAGTAACTCGGGCTCAAGGTCTAACATGCGTCACCCAAAAGAGAAAGGGGAACATGTCAGCAAGTCTAAAAGACTTGAGCAAGGAAACTGAAAGTAACTAACAACCTAGCACTTATAATATTAAGCAATGACATGGCAGTTAAGTATGATGCAACAGTTTAAAAGAGGCAAGCACGCACTATGTAGCAAAAGCTACCAAATCACTAATTCACGAATCACTCATCACTATTTTCACTTATCACTGTTTATCACTTAGTGCATATAGAGTCCACCTGCTGGCCAGCTCGTGGCTCAGGCCGCTTATCTCTATCACTATTAATCACTCGCTACTGTTCATCACTTAGTGCATAGAGAGTCCACCTGCTGGCCAGCTCGTGGCTCAGGCCGCTTATCTCTATCACTATTAATCACTTGTGCACTAGAGAGTCCACCTGCTGGCCGGAGTGGCGGATCAGGCCAACTCGGGGCTCAGTCCGCTTATCTCTTACCTCACCCATATGTGTCGAGCGTTGGGGTTTCCAACTACAGGGCTCGCTTCTGGAACACGAGCCAGGAACACAAGCATTGTAGCGAAGCTACGCAATCACAGCAACACAAAAAGAATGCAATGACATGACAATTAATTCGCGTACCGTTAATGGAAAGTAAACATGACATGGTAATTGTGCAACATGATATATGTCGGAACTAGCTTCGTTGTCAAGCTAGTTCCCCAATTTGCGCCTAGGCGAGTATCATTTCGTCGCCTAGCCTCTTTTACGCCTACAACAAGCAAATGGCCTAGAACTTGGCCTAAACCCTAAGTGGCAAGTTTCACTTGCCTAGCACCGGGGATGACGATCATGAAGGTTCGTCTCGCGGATGCTATTCTACGGGGGAAAATCGCTGTTATGGGGAACAATCATCAAACAACATGAAATTTTATTAGGGTTTCATAAAAATATAAATAGGTTATGAAAACAACGGTAGATCGATTTCTTACCGAGAGGAGGCGGAAGAAACACTCCGGAGAACCCTAGGATCAGATCTGGGAACCTATGGAGAAGTTTGGAGAATTAGGGGTTTGGGGGATTTTGGGGGATTTTGGGGATTTGATGGAGATTTGGGGAAAATGAGAGGTGGAAAGAGTGGATGGAGGGTTTGGATGATGATTCTAGGGCTTGGAATGAAGGAATGAAGCTTGGAGAAAGATGGGGGCTCAAAGGGGGAGATTTTAGGGTTTTGGGTCGAGTGGAGGAAGATGAAATCGTTTGGGATGGGTTTAAATAGGATGGGCTGGCGGCTGCCCAGAAATTAGGGTTTTAACACAGGTTAGTCGGTCAAAGAGCAACCACTGACCGACTAGTTTGGCAACTAGTCGGTCGGTCGACCAACGCAGACCGACTAAGTGTAAACAGTAACTTCTGAACGAAAATAGGATTTAGAATTAGTCGGTCCATGAACAAATACTGACCGACTAGTTTAGCAACTAGTCGGTCGATGAACGTTCTTAGACTGACTAAGAGTAAACAGTAGCTGATACTAAAATTAGATGATGTGTTAGTCGGTTAAAGAAGCATTGCCGACCGACTAGTTTGCAACCTAGTCGGTCAACCAACGTTCTTAGACCGACTAACGATAAACAGTAACTCCTGAGAAATTTAGAAAGCCAACTAGTCGGTCTAAGAAGGATTGCCGACCGACTGGATCGTCATCTAGTCGGTCGGTGCCCCTTCTTATACCGGCTAATGAGCACCAAAAGTTTCGATACGGAGCGCGGGGCCCCGGGATCGATTCCTAAGACTCCTAGGCTTGATCTAATAGTAAGATACGACCGTTATGAAGTCCGTCACGAATGACATACTTCAAAATCGACAATCCTAAGGAAGAAACGAGAAAATACGACGAATCGATCGAAAATGAAGCTACGGAGACGAAAACCACACATGAGGAGAAAATCCACCAAAACATATATTATATTATAATAAATCCAGATACATGAAAAGCAGTCGTTACACCCATCCAATCGCTCACTAAACATGTATAAATACCCCACAAAAACCCTAAGCAAATTCAGGTATAAAACTAGAAAAATCGGGCACAATGCCATGTCGCAAAAGTGGCACGGCCGTGTCAGGTTTACAGCTTTGCTGCCATGTCTTCCAAAAATGTATTAAATGCACCCGACCTCATAAAATCACAAATAAATATATGTTAGAATCATCACAACGTGCTCTTAGACTAAAAAATAAGTTTGGGAAGAAATGACCATGAGATTATGAAAAAAATTCCTTCTTTGCAACCTTATGGCTTTTGTTGCTGTTGAGGATGACACGACCGTGTCTCCAAGTCGCATGGCCGTGCGTCGCTTGTCGCATATGCTCCAATGTTTTGCAAGTCATGCACTGCCATGCAGATGGCTACACAGCCGTATCAGCTCCTTCAGCAAATTATTCAATGTTCTGCAATCTGACACGATCGTACAGATGGCCACACGACCTTGTCGCTTCAGCTCTTTCTTATGCTGATGGTTTGACATAGCCACATGGTCGTGCGTGTCATTGCACGGCCCTGTTGTCTTGTTTTTTTAGCCCTTTCTTCTTTATTCCTTCTTCGATATTTGTCGCTTATTTTCCATTACTTTTCCCGTCATCTCCCCGCATCATTTTGTGCGCTTTTCTTCCTAAAATATATAAAACATTCCCAAAGAGTGAACTGAACACAAACAAATGGAAATGCATTGAAAATGGGAATGGCACATGAAAAATCCATCGGCATGGCGATGTAAAATTGTGCAAAGTATACACTTAACAAAATCCCCAAGCTAAACTCTTGCTTGTCCTCAAGCAAGACAAGAGATGTATATGAAGAATGGGGAGAAATTGTTAAGAATGCATGAAGATCACCCTCTCAAATCTACTGTTCATGCACAACATATATACTAAAACTTTAGAATATAATTCAAGCATGCATTACTCTATCGATTTTTCTTGGCATATAAAAGATATGTCCAACATGATTTCGAGTTCAACGTACGCACCCATGAAAAAGAATAAATCTGCAAAAACGCATGTACTTGGCTTAGATCGAGAAAATAATTCAACCAATGTTCTACACTCGTGAAGTTAAAGCTCGACGGTGTGTCATATGATCTCAAGTCTCAATGATCTAGCTGCGGCAATGTTAAGTTTTTCCTAAGTTATGGGAGGGTAAGTATGCTTGATGGTATGATGTATACACATATATACATTTTTTTGAATTCTCTCTTTTTGAATGAGACTTAGGTGATTTATATAATGTGATTTCGGCTAATGACTCCCACATCTAATGATTTTAAGGCATTGTGCCAACAAGGACCCCTAGGGCCTACTCTCTCAAATCAACTATGGTTTTCCTATCTTGTGCACTCCCATAAATCTTATCTTTCGATGTAAATCCCCAGTGTTTCCTGAGACACGAGGATCCGGCTATATCATGGGACTGCAGGAATGATGCACTTGTTTAATCTTTTTCTTTTTTTTTCTTTTTTCATTTTTTTCAATTTTTTTCAATTTTAATTTTTTTCATTTTTTAATTTTTTTCATTTTTTGTTCAATTTTTCAATTTTTTTTCAAT